>OY755238.1:47716766-48271398 GCA_963576725.1 Azorinus chamasolen | reverse complement strand
CTACCACTAAACCGCTCTAACACGACCACTAAACCGCTCTAACACGACCACTAAACCGCTCTAACACGACCACCTAACCGCTCTAACACGACCACTTAACCGCTCTAACATGACCACTAAACCGCTCTAACACGACCACCTAACCGCTCTAACACGACCACTTAACCGCTCTAACACGACCACTAAACCGCTCTAACACGACCACTAAACCGCTCTATCACGACCACTAAACCACGACCACTAAACCGCTCTAACACGACCACCTAACCGCTCTAACACGACCACCTAACCGCTCTAACACGACCACTAAACCGCTTTAACACGACCACCTAACTGCTCTAACATGACCACCTAACCGCTCTAACACGACCACCTAACCGCTCTAACACGACCACTAAACCGCTCTAACACGACCACCTAACCGCTCTAACACGACCACCTAACCGCTCTAACACGACCACCTAACCGCTCTAACATGACCACCTAACCGCTCTAACACGACCACCTAACCGCTCTAACACGACCACCTAACCGCTCTAACACGACCACCTAACCGCTCTAACACGACCATCTAACCGCTCTAACACGACCACCTAACAACTCTAACACGACCACCTAACCGCTCTAACACGACCACCTAACCGCTCTAACACGACCACCTAACCGCTCTAACACGACCACTAAACCGCTCTAACACTACCACTAAACCGCTCTAACACGACCACCTAACCACTCTAACACGACCACCTAACCGCTCTAACACGACCACTAAACCGCTATAACACGACCACTTAACCGCTCTAACACGACCACTAAACCGCTCTAACACGACCACTAAACCGCTCTAACACGACCACTTATCCGCTCTAACACGACCACTTAACCGCTCTAACACGACCACTTAACCGCTCTAACACGACCACTAAACCGCTCTAACACGACCACCTAACCGCTCTAACACGACCACCTAACCGCTCTAACACGACCACTAAACCACTCTAACACGACCACCTAACCGCTCTAACACGACCACCTAACCGCTCTAACACGACCACTAAACCGCTCTAACACGACCACCTAACCACCTAACCGCTCTAACACGACCACCTAACCGCTCTAACACGACCACCTAACTTATGAACATATGTGTCTTTAAAAGCATGCGCTTGCTTAATACGCGTCAAATGCAGGAAATTCCTATAGGATCAGTCTGCATAAAGATCGTTCTGCATTAAGCTAACACCCGTCCATATAACCCATAATTAGACATATTTTGTGGTCGTTTTAGACAGATATTACTGTATATCTATATTAACAGATAAGAACAATTTACTTAAATGGTTTAATTGACGGCTTTTAAAACAGTAAGAACACTGGTCGACATTCTTTCTGAGACCCGCTGTCTGCTAGACCCGCTGTCTGCTAGACCCTCTCTCTGCTAAAACCCCTAGAGGTATTTTTCTGGTGGCAATTTCAATGCAACGGAAGGGACTGTCGTTAGACAGTATGCTGAAATCATTGTCAGTTAGGTCAACTTCTCAGTGTTCGTGAAGGGCCAACATTTATAGACGTTTAATCTATGCAATTTAGTCATGATAGTATTGAAATTCTGAATATAAATATTGGAAATATATATTGTTGTTGCTTTTGAAGTGGAAGCCAGCGTGACCGTTCGTCTTTTCGCATGGCGATATTATTTTCAGACGTGCACAGTTATGTTGTTTCCCATTATGAAAGAGTAAAATAGATGCAATATCTAGGTAGACAAGAAAGATCTAAATATTCTCGTTTCAAGTCACAATACATTAGTACACTCTGTATATAGGCCTTCACAATACATTAGTACATTCTGTATATAGGCCTTCACAATACATTAGTACATCCTGTATATAGGCCTTCACACTACATTAGTACATTCTGTATATAGGCCTTCACAATACATTGGTACATCCTGTATTTAGGCCTTCACAATACATTCGTATACTCTGTATATAGGCATTCACAATACATTAGTATACTCTGTATATAGGCATTCACAATACATTCGTACATCCTGTATATAGGCCTTCACAATACATTAGTACACTCTGTATATAGGCATTCACAATACATTAGTATACTCTGTATATAGGCATTCACAATACATTAGTATACTCTGTATATAGGCATTCACAATACATTAGTATACTCTGTATATAGGCATTCACAATACATTAGTATACTCTGTATATAGGCCTTCACAATACATTCGTACATCCTGTATATAGGCCTTCACAATACATTAGTACACTCTGTATATAGGCCTTCATAATACATTAGTACATTCTGTATATAGGCCTTCACAATACATTAGTATACTCTGTATATAGGCATTCACAATACATTAGTATACTCTGTATATAGGCATTCACAATACATTAGTATACTCTGTATATAGGCCTTCACAATACATTAGTATACTCTGTATATAGGCCTTCATAATACATTAGTACACTCTGTATATAGGCATTCACAATACATTAGTATACTCTGTATATAGGCATTCACAATACATTAGTATACTCTGTATATAGGCATTCACAATACATTAGTATACTCTGTATATAGGCCTTCACAATACATTAGTATACTCTGTATATAGGCATTCATAATACATTAGTACATTCTGTATATAGGCCTTCACAATACATTCGTACATCCTGTATATAGGCCTTCACAATACATTAGTACACTCTGTATATAGGCCTTCATAATACATTAGTACATTCTGTATATAGGCCTTCACAATACATTAGTACATCCTGTATATAGGCATTCATAATACATTAGTACATTCTGTATATAGGCCTTCACAATACATTAGTACATCCTGTATATAGGCATTCACACTATATTAGTACATCCTGTATATAGGCATTCACACTATATTAGTACATTCTGTATATAGGCCTTCACAGTACATTAGTACACTCTGTATATAGGCCTTCACAATGCATTAGTACACTCTGTATATAGGCATTCACAATACATTAGTACACTCTGTATATAGGCATTCACAATATATTAGTACATCCTGTATATAGGCATTCACCTGATGGACACGCATTTGATGCATTTGCAAAGAAAAAAATATCCTTATTGTCAGATCAGTCTGTTCGGTTTAGTTATGAAATAATAAAGATCTGATTTCAGAGTTTCTGCCATGGTTAAAACTTGTTTCTTTACCATTATATTGAAAGGTCTACGTATGTCCATAAATACTGCTGGTAACCACAGTAAAGTAGGCTGTTACACATTAACACAACACGAAAAGTCAAACAATAGATATAATAAACTACATGTATACATACCATGTGGTCGAACGTAATACTTGGTGTTTTGGTCATCTGCAGAGTCCTCTGTTGTCCCAAATGTTATAGAGTGACCTTGACACTTGGTCGTTGCCTTGTTGTAGAAAATGCTGCAGCAACTGTCATCCTTGGCGCACTCAGCCAAGCACAGGTACTTGTTGGGCTGGCCCATTGTCCATAGAAGACGATTAGACATACTTCTGTTATCCAGATAGTCTCTTCTCTTTGCTGATGATGTGAGTTGCTCAGCGCTGACATCTAGACTGTTGTAAGCTGAACTTATCGCAAAGACAGCAACCAGGACATGTGTCAAAGTGAGGAATATTGTTTCCATCTTATGATATCAATTTAATGGCATTAACAATAACCAACGTATATTCCTTCAGTGACTGAAACATTTCATCAACAACAAAATGCGCGTAGTCCGGTCATTCTCTAGTATATTCGACAAAGTGATACCTGTTTTATGCTGAAAACATCGCTAAATGGAGTAAATGCATGCTATGTTAAATATTATCAGAATGAGTTTCTTACTTTAATATGGATTTAGTTTAGTTGTATCTCGTGTGCGGATGTTGAGCATCGCTTACAAAAATCCACTATTCTCGTGAAAACCACTGGGTGCATTTAGACCAAAGACGTGCATTTACTAGCCCATCAAAGCGGTGTTCCCCTGAGAGAGGAATTCTCGTACACAGCCTTTGATCAAAGCGTCACACTATGTTACGTAAATTAAAAGTTGCTCCATCGACCAATGACTTGCAGAGAAGTTTATGACGAATTAATTAGTCCAATGCAAGGTGTCAGCGGTCGGTAAAATACATAGCAATAAATTCTGTGAAATTAAGTATCCTATGTCGTTCAACCCTTTCCTTCATACCAACGACTTTTTGGCACCTCTGTAAACAGGGTAGACCCAAATCAGACGGCTCCTGTATGAACTGTCTGATCACGGCTCCTGTACAAACTGTCTGAGCACGGCTCCTGTAGGTGTTGTCTGATAACGGATCCTGTAGGAACTGTCTGATCACGGCTCCTGTACGAACTGTCTGATAACGGCTCCTGTACGAACTGTCAGATAACGGCTCCTGTATGTGCTGTCTGATAACGGCTCCTGTAGGAACTGTCAGATAACAGCTCCTGTAGGTGCTGTCTGATAACGGATCCTGTAGGAACTGTCAGATAACGGCTCCTGTAGGAATTGTCTGATCAGGGTCTTTGTTTGCATATGAAATTACCGACTTTTTCGTTTCTGCCATGACAAAACAATACTGTGTTCAGATACGATACCATTATAAAAACCAGCTACATGTAATAAATATCCATGATGTCATTATTTCTTTCATGAATATTCACTAGGGAAATTATGGAAGAAACAGCGAATCTGTCCTACAACTAATAAACCATAATTCATGTTGCACTCAGAGTATACATGCACATATCTTATAGGTATTCCCTTCTGCGTGTCGACATGCGATGACTTTAAACCCTTTGTTCAAATGAACCGCACGTAATAAAATAAATCCTATTCACCAATCGCGTCGATAGATGGCGTATTTTATTAGGGTCTGCACTGTTTGTCAAGTTGGATAAAAAAATGCAGATTTTGATAATTGCCTAGTGGTGTAGACCTATGTCTGGTTTCTATGTCATTTATATATTTTTTAAAAAAAACATGCGTTCACTTTTGAAGTACTTTATTGACTTCTAACTTGACAAACAGCGTTGATCCCCGATTATGCCACTTTCTAACGTTGATCCCCGATTATGCCACTTTCTAACGTTGATGCTGATCTGGGTTTACACTGCACATAACGATTAGCTCATAAAACGCATTTTCTCTTGTCGCAGCTGGTGTCTTTTGCACTTGATTACTAACTGAAATGCACTGCAGAAGGGAAGGTTGTTCGCGAAACTATAAAAACCATTATTGCTGTACTCTTTAATCAAATTAAATGTTTCACCCATTTTCGCGATGCCTTTTCAATTAAAGAAAGTATCGTCTTCTATAGAATAACGGATTAATTTTGCACAGCATTCGAAAATTCCTGTTTTGGCAAACTTTAAATAATGCAAGAGGCAAACGTTTTAGGTCTGCATGGTGACAATTGGAAAGCATTAGTCTGTCCTCAGATACATAAAGGAATATACTCACTGATGCGTGATCAATGCTGACCTTTATCAAGTTAAGCTCAACCGAAATAGAAGTTGTGGACATATTAGATCCGTATCAAACGCCATGCAGCTGCAGGTTTATGAAGATCCAGTAACTTTGATACCAGGATAGTGTTTAACAAATGAGAGAAATCGAATAAAGTTGAAACCTGGTGCAGACGAGAAATTCAGCCAATATTTTTTCATAGTACGAAAAGGTTTGACCCTTTCTCTGTCAGTGGCAACTCTGTGCTTACCTATGTGAACAGTTTGGATCCGGATGAGACACCCAGTAACTCGTCGTCTCATCATGATTCAACGTGTTTGTTACTGTAATAATGCTTTTTACAGTAAACAGAAAAACAACCCATACACAACGAAAATTGTAGCAGACGAAAAACCCTGCAGAGGACGTATGTGGCAGCGGACGAGTTAATGACTGGACTTGTCGTAAAAAGTACCACTGCCATTATTACCTGGCTAGAAATGACAAGTTAAATGCCATATCTTACCGGTGGTCGATAGAAAGAGGTAAAGTTTCATTTCCTGTCTGTCATGGCCAAACGAAATTATCCCGTCATTAATTTGATAATTATTATTGCTGTTTTAGCACGGGTGAAACTGCTACGGTTGTCGTCTGCTAAGAGACGCCTGTACGTCTCGTATTTATTGCTGGTATAATTATAATTATAGTTGCACTGATAATAAAGAATTGTCGTCTGCTGAGAGGCGTCTGTACGTCTAATGTTTCATTACTAGTATTGTACTACTACTACTTAATGATAATAATGAGTAGTAGTAGTTGTAGTAGTAGTAGCAGTAGTTAGTAGTAGTAATACTTGACCATTTTAAACTGAGACTCATCAATTTCCGTTAGCGTTTCCGGATATACTCGGATGAATTCGATTACCATACATACCAATACATACGAATATACATGTATACGGAATATGCACGGAGTCTCAGTTTAATCTGGTCAAGTAATAGTAGCTACTACTACTAGTAATAACAACAACAACAATAATAATAATAATAATAATATTTATAATAATAATAATAATAATAAGCACGGGTACTATACTGAACAAAAAGGAAGTATCAATAACACTTTTTAATCAGTGTAGTCACATTTCTATTAATATATAAGAAAGTATTTATTCGGAATGGCTTACTATTATTATTTCTCAATCAAACCGAAGTAAACTAATTAACTTCAACGCTTCCCGTTATAAAGTAAGCGTTAACGACAAATTATAAGTATAAAAGTAAAAATAACAATGTTAAAAACTAACATAACAGTCCCGGGAAGTTTACGTTGTCTGTATTCCAATGTCAGTATTTGTTGTGGTCTCAGTTGGAGTTGATACGCTCTATTAAACATCTTCTTGTGCTGTTGACGTAATGTCAGGCATAAAGGCGGGCGTTCCACTCACGTGTAAGGGCGGCAGGACGTCGGTATAACAGAATGTCTGTGTGTTAACTTGACGAATGCTGCGCCCATGCTCATCCTATATGTGTTCTATGGAATTAAGGTCGGAACTGATGGAGGCTAGTTTATTGCATTCTGCCGTAAGTAAGCTTACATGACGACAGTGGTGTTTGGTCTGGCGTTATCATGTTGTAATATTGTCTGTGTCCCATAGGAATGGAACTGCCCCGTGTTTCAGAATATCATTAATATAGCATCTGGCGTTGATATTTACATTCAAAACCGCCAGCCGCGTATTGGCATTACCCATAATACCACCCCAAACAACAATACTGCCGTTGTAATGAGGAAAAGTGACCCCCGTGGTAGATCGATTCGGGGGGGGGGGGGGTTCGATTTACTATATAGTACTATGACCCCCGGTCGTAGTACTATAACCGGGGGTCGAAGTACTATGACCCCCCTTACATATAAAATTCTGACTCCTCATATAACAAAGTGACCCCCGTAGTAGATCGACCGGGGTCAATTTACTTTATAGTACTATGAACCCCCGGCCATAGTACTATAATCGGGGGAGTCGTAGTACTATGACCCCACTTACATATAAAATTCTGACCCCTCATATAACAAACTGACCCCCGTAGGAGATCGACCGAGGGGTCGATTTATTATATAGTACTATGACCCCGGTTATAGTACTATGATCGAGTGAGTCGTACTCTTACGAGCTTTGAGCCACACATATATTCGAATTTAATATAGCCAGAGTCTAGAAACTTCACAGGAATATTGCGTAGCATGAGCTGTTGTGCACCTTTATATTTTCAGTTTCTTCCCCGGATAATTTTGGAATTATTATCCCTGAATAGTTTGAATTTTACATTAATGATAAAATTTGCAGCACTCATAACTTTGAAACTAAAGTGGCTAGAGTCTTGAAATTTCACAGGCATGTTGTCCAGCGTGAGTTATGTTGCATCTTTATAATTTCAGCTCCCTGTCCCTGGATTTAATTTTGAGTTGTTGCCCCTGACAAGTTGGAATGTGTTATAGTTTATAACGAACTTTGAGCCACACATAACTCTAAATCTAATAGGGCTAGTCTTGAAACTTCGCAGAAATGTTGCCCAGCATGAATTGTTGTGAACCTTTGTGATTTCAGTTCCCTCTCTCCTATTTTGAAGGTATTGCTCTTGATTAGTTAAAATATGCGTTAAAATAGTTAAACATCTGATGATCTGTACCTTGTTAATTTGTGTCAATTCAATAATTTGTTTGTGTCATTAGTTACATAAATGAAAACTTCCTTTGAAAACGTCAAGGAACATATTTAGAGATTGATAAATAAGTTATGACATTAACAATTATTAGAGTTGCTTACCTTGATTCTCTTAAGAATTAAATCGTAGCAAATATAAACCATTATGTATCTCTTTCACACCTTAAGCAGGAGTCATCTATTTTTAAGTGATTATTTCACACCATGTCAGGTAACATAATGATCGTTTTAGTTGTGTGACTTGTGTCCATTGATTTCCTAAAAAAGTTATTGCCCCTGATAATTTATATGTTTGTTTAACTTGCTCAAAATGTGTTATATATCTCAAATAGACAAGTACAATTAATATATAAAATATGAGAAAAGGGAGATCCTTTGAAAGCAATGAAAACAAATCAAATACATGTACTGAATACTGCAGATGTTCATTTGCATGTTGTCTGTGCATGTAAGAATTTATTTGTCTCCCACTTAAACACCTTGCAGTTACTTTCCTTGATTAGATAGAATTATCATTACAAAGATTTGTGAAGTAAAGCTTAAACTGAAACTGTCAAAGTGAAAAAATATTCTTTTCAACTTTTATGAAGTTGTTAGCCTAACAAGAAAAGAAGTATTAATCCAATGATTTACAAACACTTATTGATTATATCTTTTTCTGTTATTTGTATTATTTGTAAGTTGAACATTGTGGCGTTACTGGTCATATTTAGATCTATTAAGAATTGTGGATGTATTTTTGCAAGGGAGTCACTATGTTTTAAAGTGAAATGACAGGGGGGTCATAGTACTATATAATATATCGACCCCCGGGTGGAAGTATTTAGACAAGGGAGTCACTATATTTTCTAGTAAGATGACCTGGGGGTCATAGTACTATATAAAATATCGAACCACCCCCCACACACGTGGATGTATTTTCCCAAGGGAGTCACTATATTTTATAGTAAAATGGCACGGGGTCATAGTACTATATAATATATCGACCCCCGCATCGTGGATGGTTTTTTTTGTCAGGGAGTCACTGTATTTTATAGTGAAATGACAGGGGGGTCATAGTACTATATAATATATCGACCCCCTGGTGGAGGTATTTTGGGAAGGGAGTCACTATATTTTATAGTAAAATGAACGGGGGTCCTAATACTATATAATATATCGACCCCTGTCGTGGGAGAAATTTGGCAAAGGAAGTCACTATATTTTATAGTAAAATGGCATGGAATCATAGTACTGTATAATATATCGATCCCACTCTAGTGGGTGTATTTTGGCAAGGAAGTCACTATATTTAATAGGAAAATGGCATGGGGGTCATAGTACTATATAATATATCGACCCCCCCGGTGGAGGTATTTAGACAAGGGAGTCACTATATTATCTAGTAAGATGGCCTGGGGGTTATAGTACTATGTAATATATCGACCCCACACACACGTGGATGTATTTTTGCAAGGGAGTCGCTATATTTTATAGTGTAATGTGAGGTACCCTTATGTCCGATTTCGTTTAGATATTTCGTTCATAAGAGAATCTCACATTGAAAGTTTCACTGCCCACGAAAACCCATTACTACCGCTAATATCGTAATATTTATGAATATGCAGGTCTGTTATATGTAGTAATGCATAAGAAAGCTTAATGCTTCTTAGGGTCTTACCTAGTTTTAATGAGAGCAGTCAGTATTAATTCTAAAGACTAAGATACATGTTGACTTTGAACAGCCGCCATTTTCCTGTTTGATTCATCCCGCTGACTGAACTGGGGAATATGTTATTTGTTCCAGGACAATGTAGTTTCACATTGAGCATAGTATTTGTCGAAGTAACTAAGCGTAAGCTATTTTATGACTATAAGAATTGTTAGTTTGTATAAATTCATATATTTAGCTATGGTACGAAATCCGCACTGAGAGCTATTTTTGGTACGGCGGAGCAGTACTCTTTACGGATTTTGTCGCACCGTTGCTGATTGGATGAGAATGACAGATACGCTGAAGGCAGAATTCTCATTGGAAAGAGAGCCTGAGTACTACTCGGGCTGAGTACCGAGTATCACTGCCCGGGAAGATATAAAAGGAAGCGTTTCACCGGGAAATGTCAGCTTTCAATCTTTTGGCCAACCATCAACATCCGAAATTCACTATCAAAATTCAACATACCAAAAATAGCAAGTGCCGTCCAGCGGAAATGTAAGATACAATTTAGAATCTACTATTATAAGAACAATAGTAACAACAGTCTCCATAAGATATTTATATAATTATTTAGTTCTAGATCTAGAGATCTACTGTAATAATAAATGAAGACCACTTTTAAACTGCACTTTACTGTCTTGTGATCGGTTCGCCCCATATTAACGTAGGCGAGAAGAGCGAAGCTCGCGTTACAATTGGTGTCAGAAGCGGGGATGTTAATATATTTTTAACACAACGAACGAGTATAATTTTAACAGATTGAGAAAATAGAACTTTGATGTGTTTTTTCTCCGAATTCGGCAAATTTCGAGGGAACATTCTGAAGAGATTAAGTAACTAGATCTACTAAAGGCTAGGCAGTATCGTACGGAATCCCGAGAGTATGGATTTATATCGTTCTGGGCGGATTCTTCCAGATTGAATTAGATCTACTGTACGAAACCGGAAAATACGAAATTTTGACGTTTGATGCGGATTTGTAGCGGACGTCGTTTTTACGGATCCGTAGCGTGCGGAATAGAGTGGGCGGATTTTTGACGTACTGTGCGGAATTTTACGTGTACGGCAAGTGTGCGGATATTGTCGTGCTTTGGTGACGTATCTTAACAACACGTTGTCAACGTCGTTTTCACATATGGTGGTCTATTGGTGCCAACAGTAAGAGAATTTTAAGGACCAACGAACAAAGGATTGGTGAACCTATTGAAGATTATTTTTTTTTGATTGCTTTTGCAGAAAACGTATTAAACTCATTGTCACGTTTAAGTTACAAGGCACAGGTGTTTTATTTTCTGGATGGAAAACTGCTGTTTCTAACAGGAGATCAAAGTTCAAAGCTAATTATTAGGAAAACACTAGGAGAACACAACTGTTTTACATAGTACATGTAGGAGATTGGAATCAGTTTGGATATTATACTGAAAGCTCAACTACCATCATAAAAATGTCAGATTCCGACTCTGAAATCAATTTCAATTTTAATAACCAACAAGCAGATCCTGTACAAGAGAATGACAGGGGTGACATGGAGGATGCTGGGGATCATGAATATGCCAGAAGGGAAAGAGGAAACGGTAACCTAAGACACAAGGCGACTCCACACATAAAACCAGATCCATACACAGGAGAAGAGGACTGGGACCAATATATCTCTTACTTTGAAGAGTGCGCTGAATTGTGCCAATGGTCCGAAAGAGAAAAGTTACTTTATTTGGCAACTTCTTTGAAGCAGCAGGCCAGGGTCCACTATAGTTCCCTGTCTCATGGGGAGAAGAATTCATACAGGTCTTTGATATTTAATTTAGGACAGCGTTTTGGGAGTAAGCGGCAACAGAGCCGCTGGATTTCTAAGCTACAGAATAGAGCTAGGGGGAGAAACGAGACAATAGGGGCATTCGGGGATGAGATCCGTCTGTATTCACAAAAAGCATATGTGACCTTAGACAGGGAGGCACAAGAGATGCTGGCCTTACAACAATTCTATAAGAATGTCTCGCCTGAGATGAGGTGCAGGCTCATGGACAGAGACTGTAGGACCATTAGGGAGGCAGTAGAGATTGTTGAGCGCTATGAAGAGGTGATGGGGAAGACGGATGTGAATGCTAGGTCTCAAGTTCGAAGTGTATCTAGCTCGGGATTTTCATCAGGCGAAAATAGCCACATTGATAAGCGTGAATGTGGGAAGCAAGGGGATGAAATTGAGGGGATAAAAAGTAGCCTTAGAAAGATAGAGCAACGTCTCCAGAAGTTAGAGACTAGGGGTCAGTCAAGGAATTTGAATTCTTCTAGAACATGTTACCAATGTGGATCGAGCCATCATTTGTACAGAGATTGTCCCAAGAAAAAGCCAAATGGGTGGAAGTCCTCTAGGAACCAGGGAAACGGGAGTCCATCACATCAGTAGGTCGTGATGTGGTGAATTTTGATTCAAATCGACCTAGCCAGACTAAATTTTCAAAACCACCAAACACAAAGCCGAAATTTGGACACATGGATAGCAACATAGGCAGCCTGGATAATGGGTTTTATACCAGAGGGTTTATTGAAAATCAAGAAATAAATTTCTTAATTGACAGTGGGGCGACTATTACGCTCCTGTCAAAAGCTACTTATGATAGATGTAGGGGAACAGACAATATTCCACTGTACCAGAGAGAAGTTTCTATCCAGGGTGTTGATGACACAAAGATCAAGGTGCATGGCTATGCAGATATTCTTTTAAATCTAGGCGATTTTGAGACAGATATGACATTTGCTGTGTGTGACATCTCACTTGAAGGCATATTGGGACAGGATTTTATTAAGAAACATATTAAATACTGGGATTTGGAATCGCTGGATCTTTATACTAAAGATGGAAGTAGCATACACTGTTGCACAGCAGGCAACTCTGAGGGAATATGCAGAGTAATAGCCAAAGAAATGGTAGAGATACCATCACACAGCTGCATGTTGGTACCAGTAGAGGTACCCAAGTCAATTATACTCCCAGATATAGCATTTATTAATAGCAAGGGAAAGGAAACACAAGAATGTGGTGAATTCAATATAATGCCAGGCATAATCACGCCAAATAATAACAATTTGTTTATAGGAGTTCTGAATCACTCAGAACAGAACACTACCATAACCGAAGGCCTGGAGCTAGGACTTTGTTATGAGATAGAAGAAGATGACCAAGAGGAAATTGAATTTGAACGTTGTGCAGCTAATTCTGTTAATGTAACTAATATAGACCAAGAAGCCGTTCTTCCAGATCACTTGAAGGAAATGTTTGACAAGTCCGTTGGTCACCTGAGTCAGACAGAAAGAGATAGATTTGCAAAATTACTGTTAAAGTATCAAGATGTTTTTGCCAAATCTTCCGATGACCTTGGCTGTACAGACAGAGTGAAGCACACAATAACACAGGTAATGCAAATCCAATACGCCTACCTCCTAGGAGACAACCGTATGGGAAAAGAAATGCAGAGACTCAAGAAGTGGAAAAGATGTTGGAGAAGGGCGTAATAGAGCCCTCGAAAAGCCCATGGTCTTCACCTGCAGTGCTTGTCACCAAGAAAGACGGATCAACTAGATTCTGTGTTGACTACAGACGCCTAAATGACGTCACTGTCAAAGACGCATATCCTATCCCAAGGGTAGATGACTGTTTTGATGCCCTTTCTGGATCAAAGTGGTTTAATTGTATGGACCTCTGTTCGGGTTTCTGGCAAATAGAGATGGAGGAAACCGATAAAGCTAAGACAGCGTTCTCAACTAGCCAGGGGCTGTACCACTTCCGGGTTATGCCATTTGGCCTTGTCAATGCTCCTTCAACTTTTCAGAGGTTAATGGAAGATGTGCTAAGAGGATTGCAGTGGAAAGAATCATTATTGTACATGGACGACATCATAACACCAGCGAAAGCGATAAACGAATGCCTCGAACGCTTGGAACATGTGTTCCAGAGGTTGAGGATGGCACGCCTGAAACTGAAGCCTTCCAAATGTATCTTCTTTCAGAAATCAGCCAAATGCTTAGGCCATATAATCACTGAAGATGGTGTAAAGACTGATCCAGAAAAGGTCAGAGTCGTAAAGGACTGGCCTAAACCTTCTAAAGTAAAAGAAGTTCGAAGCTTTCTAGGACTAGCCTCGTACTACCGGAGGTTTGTAAAGGGTTTTTCGGATATAGCCCGGCCTTTGCACAAACTATGCGAAAAGAACAAGAAGTTCAATTGGACCACAGAATGCCAGGATGCATTTGACAAATTAAAAGAAGCTCTTACAACTACACCAATCTTGGCGTACCCTGTAACAGGATCGGTATTCATACTGGATACTGATGCTTCAAACGAAGGGGTTGGAGCAGTTCTTTCGCAGGTGCAAGAAGGAGACGAGAAAGTTATAGCATATATGAGCAAGTCTATGAATATTCACGAGAGATCATACTGCATAACCAGAAAAGAACTGTTGGCTGTAATAACAGCTCTGAAACACTTCCATAACTACCTCTATGGTCAAGAGATACTAGTTCGAACTGATAATTCAGCAGTCAGCTGGATAAGATCTCTGAAAGTTCCTTCTGGACAAGTTGCCCGATGGCTGCAAGAACTAAACACATACAACATAAAGGTAGTACACCGTAGTGGTCGAAGTCATGGTAATGCAGATGCACTCTCAAGAAGACCATGTAAATCATGTAAACGCCAGCAAGAACTTCAAGAAGAATTTGAAGTCGAAAACGAGATACAGGATGTGCCTGTTTCTCATGAAGAAGTGAGAGCAGTCACTAGAAATGAAGCCTTGAAGAAACATAAATCAGAACTTACAGAAAACCAACTATTACTGAGTGGTTGGGATTCTATTGAAGTTCAAACAAGGCAAGATGCAGACCATAGCATAGGGCCTGTCAAACTAGCTCTTCAAGGAAACAAAGAAAGGCCAAATTGGTCTGAAATTTCTTCAGAAACGTCAGAGTTGAAAACACTTTGGCGTCAATGGGACCGTTTAGAAGTTAAAGCAGGAATGTTATACCGAAAGTTTGATGAAAATGGAGATACAGTGTTTCAATTAGTTACACCAAAAGAAAGCCAGGAAGAGGTTATGAATTATCACCATAATCTTCCAAGTTTAGGACATTTAGGTATAGAGAAAACATTAGGCAAAATTCGCCAAGCATTCTACTGGCCAGGAATGGCAGATTCAGTACGCAGACACTGCATTCAATGTAATGAGTGTGCAGCACAGAAACTTTCTCGTGCAGCAAACAAAGCACCATTAGGACAATATTTAGTTGGAGAGCCGATGGAGAGAGTTATGATGGACATTTTAGGTCCACTACCAGTTTCTAGCAGAGGAAATCGGTATATCTTGGTAATTGCCGATTGGTTTACAAAATGGACAGAAAGTGTAGCGATACCAGACGTGGAGACAAAAACAGTGGCACAAGCGCTTATTGACAATTTTATATGCAGATTTGGTACACCTTTGCAAATATACTCTGACCAAGGCAGATGTTTTGAATCAAAACTCATGGTAGAATTATGTACTTTGCTAGGAATAGAGAAAACACGTGCCACCTCTATGAGACCCCAAGCAAATGGTCTCATTGAAAGGTTCAACCGTACGTTGATCTCTATGTTAAAACATTTCTGTCAATCTAACCAGAATTCATGGGATGTTCATCTCCAACAAGTAATGATGGCATATAGATCATCACTTCAAAGCAGTACAAAAGTTACACCAAACAAAATGACATTGGGAAGGGAAATAACCTTGCCAATGCAAGCTTTTATAGGTCGCCCAAAAGAAGAACAAACGGATACTGATCAAGAAAGTTACGTTTCTAATCTGCAGGAAAAATTGAAAGAGTGTCATGATTTAGCAAGAAAGAACCTAAAAGCTTCAGCCATGTATCAGAAGAGACATTATGATAGCACTTCTAAAGGGAAATGCTACAGAACGGGACAGCTAGTTTGGCTCCACAATCCAACTAGAAAAATAGGTGTTAGTTCAAAACTGATCAACAAGTGGAAAGGACCATTTGTTATAACAAGGAAAATAGATGACCTGATATGTCTGGTAAAGCAGACATCTTCTGGTAAAGCAAAGGCTTATCACATTGACCGATTGTATCCATATCAGGGGAAAGTGGTTCCTTCATGGATCAAAAGAGAATTAGCAAGATTGACCAGAATGTAGCAGATACTTTCTGAATACTTTCTGAAGTGTTTTCTATAGAAACAATTCTATGGATACCTGTTTTCCTGTTATGTGTTAATTAAACATACATTTCTGTATAAATTTGACATATATGGGAATAAATGTGTAAGAAAAAAAAAAGATTATATATATGACGCTATTTTGAACAGACTGTATTCCTATTCGCAAAAACGCCGTTAATCCTGCGAGAGGCTGATACTGTTAGGTTCGCGCCAATGTAACAGAAGTCCGCTGTAAATGTATTCATCAATGGGCGAACCGATCAATAAATTACTTTGTCTTACATCTGTACATAATGATCTCAATAGTAAATATGTGCTTCTGTGTGTACTCTCCAGGGAATCCTGTTGGTTGTGCGATGCGATGTTTACATCATGGGCAGCCTTGAAGAAACACCTTGTTGGACCAGCCCATACAAGGATGACTGTAATTTGCCCCTGGTGCACCAGGAGGGAGAAAACTTTTACAAGAGTTGCAAACTTGAAAACCCATGCGTTCAACAGCCACAAATATGAAGGTGTCCAAGACTGTCACTTTAGTCGTGGTGTGGGTTTTTATTAAGTGACTATACAAAAATAGTAGACTATATTGCACCATACCAAAGTGAGGAGGCATGTAGGGCAAGGGCAGTTATGAGAGATTGGGCCGAGAAGATGACAGACAAAGTAGTGTGGTTGGAGAGATTTAACAAGGGCTGGAAGCATCAGACAGACAAGCAGACAAGAAGTGAAAAGAAGGATGAAAGTCATGAGGTACAAATAGATCAAACAGGAGATGACAGCCGGAGAGAACAAGACAAGGAAGGCAATGGGGGGAGGATTAATAATGAAGACAGGAGAATTGACAGAAGAGAAAGGAGTGCAGATGAGTCATCTCAGAAGGCAAGAGATAAGAATACAGAGGAACAATTAAGTAAGAGAGATAAAAGTGTTGAAAAGGTTCAGGAGAGGAACCAGAGAGATGATAAATCACAGGAGAGAGTCAGGAGTGTAGAGAGAACAGAGGAGAGTTGCAACAGGCATCGGGATGATCAATCTAAGGAAAGGAGGAACAGCCAGGAGAGGAAAGTACATGTAGGTAAAAAGAGAAAGATTGATGATAATTTGGAGGAGGAGGGAAAGAAAAGAGAAAAGTTAGGAGTAGAAGGGACAGAACAAGAGAAGGGATTTAAGGACT
Organism: Azorinus chamasolen; assembly: GCA_963576725.1. Taxonomy (NCBI): domain Eukaryota; kingdom Metazoa; phylum Mollusca; class Bivalvia; order Cardiida; family Solecurtidae; genus Azorinus; species Azorinus chamasolen. The sequence continues at coordinate 48,254,105 of OY755238.1, read as the reverse complement.
ATGAAGATAACATTGAGTTAGGAGAGAGTAGCTCAGAGAGTGAGGAGTCAGAAAGCGAGTCGGAGGAGGAAACGTTAGAGTCGGGATCAAGTGACAACCTAAGATTACGAGCAACAAAAATATTAATGAGAGGAGCAATGCCCATGTGTCCTCCAGCACAGAGGGATTGGAGCAAGATAGAAGAGATGAAAGTAGAGGGAGAGAACGGAACGCTGACATGGCCTCCATCAAATTGGAGAGCCATGACAGCAGACCAGAAACTAATGGCACATGAGTATGCAGCCCTGTTCCTAGAACAGCGAGGCGGGAAGTTCCCCGAAATAACAAGGAGACTGCTCCTAGATAAGTATAACTTTCTAGCCCTGGAAGGAGCAGCGCATCCGAGACCTGAGGGAAAGAAACACAAAATTGACTCAAAAATGAGGTATTATAACTACCAGTATATAAGGAACATTGCAAAGGGTATAATAGGAACTGACAAATTATCCAGATCGATTTTGAAGTCAATTGAAAACACGGACAGGTGGTCAGACACTGATTTTCTTACTGAGAAATTAGACTCATTGAACATTAAGTTGAGAGTTTAGCAGAAAGAATTCTGTTGAATTTGTGTCATAAGGACATAAAAGTTGTTTTGTCAAGATATGTTTTAACCAGTTTATCCAGTTTTTAAATATATGTTCATTGTTCAGTGACTGGGAAACCTACATGTAGAGTAATGTGCCATTTTACATTTAAACTTTAAAGTTTATTATGTCTCAGGTTTCAATGACCACGGGTCATTGTTATGTTGTGTTAACTGTTTTATTTAAAAAAGTTACATAGGAATGTAAAAATATTCCATTAATGTTTGTTAAACTGTCTGTTAAGGGCACATAAAAATAATAATATGTTTCCCAATCACTGATATTGAATAGTTATACTGAAATATTAACAGTGTTTAATGTTAAACATAATCCAGGAGGATTATATAATAAAGGAGGGGGAAGTGTAATGTGAGGTACCCTTATGTCCGATTTCGTTTAGATATTTCGTTCATAAGAGAATCTCACATTGAAAGTTTCACTGCCCACGAAAACCCATTACTACTGCTAATATCGTAATATTTATGAATATGCAGATCTGTTATATGTAGTAATGCATAAGAAATCTTAATGCTTCTTACGGTCTTACCTAGTTTTAATGAGAGCAGTCAGTATTAATTCCAAAGACTAAGATACATGTTGACTTTGAACAGCCGCCATTTTCCTGTTTGATTCATCCCGCTGACTGAACTGGGGAATATGTTATTTGTTCCAAGACAATGTAGTTTCACATTGAGCATAGTATTTGTCGAAGTAACTAAGCGTAAGCTATTTTATGACTATAAGAATTGTTAGTTTGTATAAATTCATATATTTAGCTATGGTACGAAATCCGCACTGAGAGCTATTTTTGGTACGGCGGAGCAGTACTCTTTACGGATTTTGTCGCACCGTTGCTGATTGGATGAGAATGACAGATACGCTGAAGGCAGAATTCTCATTGGAAAGAGAGCCTGAGTACTACTCGGGCTGAGTACCGAGTATCACTGCCCGGGAAGATATAAAAGGAAGCGTTTCACCGGGAAATGTCAGCTTTCAATCTTTTGGCCAACCATCAACATCCGAAATTCACTATCAAAATTCAACATACCAAAAATAGCAAGTGCCGTCCAGCGGAAATGTAAGATACAATTTAGAATCTACTATTATAAGAACAATAGTAACAACAGTCTCCATAAGATATTTATATAATTATTTAGTTCTAGATCTAGAGATCTACTGTAATAATAAATGAAGACCACTTTTAAACTGCACTTTACTGTCTTGTGATCGGTTCGCCCCATATTAATATATTAACGTAGGCGAGAAGAGCGAAGCTCGCGTTACAATAGTAAAATGGCACGGGGTCAAAGTACTATATAATATATTTACCCCCATCGTGGATCCATTTTTGCAAGGGAGTCGGTATGTCTTACAGTAAAATGGCATGGGGTCATACTACTATAGAATAATATATCGACCCCCTGGTGGAGGTATTTTGGGAAGGGGATCACTATATTTTATAGTAAAATGGCATGGGGGTTATAGTACTATATAATATATCGAACCTGCCCCCTTGGTGGTTGCATTTTGCCAAGGGAATCACCATATTTTGCGGTGGTGCGCGGTGGTGTAGTGGTGACGCGCTTGACTATCAATACGGAGGTCCGGGGTTCAAATCTTGGTCCTTCCCGGAAATTTCAGAGACGCTTTTCAGTGACTCCCACCCGCACCTCCTCTCCACCCAGGTGTTAAAATGGGTACCTGTGAGGGTCACTAGCCGGTATTGCGGCTGTATGATTGCGCCATATGTTAGCAGTGCTCAACATTGTAGGCGAATGACTCAATGACCAGGGGGTAAATGTACAGTCGTCGGCTGAGCGATCATTCGGACTGAAAGTAGACTAAAACTAGGTATTTTTTTATTTTATAGTAAAATGGCATGGGGTCATAGTACTGTATAATATATCGACCCCACCCTGGTGGATGTTTTTTTTGCAAGAGAGTCACTATATTTTATAGTAAAGTGGCATGGGGGTAATAGTACTATATAATATATCGACCGCCATCGTGGATGTATTTTCGCCAGGGAGTCACTATATTTTATAGTGAAATGACAGGGGGTCATAGTACTATATAATATATCGACCACCGCCCCCACTTGTGTGTGTATTTTGGCAAGGGATGCACTGTATTTTATAGTAAAATGACCGGGGGTCATAGTACTATAAAATATATAAACCTCGTGATCGACCTACTACGATAAAACTATAAGGGGGTCATTATACTATGACAAGGAAGTCACTATACTTTATAGTAAAATGACCGGGTGTTCATAGTACTATATAATACATCGACCCCCTGGTCATTCTACTACGGGGGTCACTTTTCCTCATTACACCGCCACCAAAACAGTCTCTCTCCAGCACACATGCATTTGCGTATCTCTCACCTCTTCTGGTGGCTCGGCGTCTCATCAGGATCCAAACTGTTTGTTTTATAAATTTATTTATTATTTTAGTAATTATCAAGGACCACAATGGAAATAAGAGTATCTATTACTCTTTTTGTGCCATCCTTGGCATATAATGTTGATTGGCATGGCTTTTTTAAATCGTACATTTTGTTGCTTGTTTATTATGTGTTTTAATAACAGATTGCCATGTAATTGTACATTTTATGTTGAAATAAATATACCTATCTATCTATAAAGAAATTGAAAAGCGTTATCTCTAACGCTTGAGGCAGACGAAAATGTGTCCTACAGACGACAATGTGTCCTACAGACGAAAATGTGTCCTACAGACGACAATGCGGGTACTGAAATGGTTAATTTTTTGTTTAAATATGGTGATAAAAATTATCCAAATAATTTCTGGGGTATTACCTTGCTCGGTAATTTTGGTAAAATCGTGTTTTGACGAGCAGAGTACAAAAAATGGTATGAAGAAATGATTTTGTCAGATGTACAATTTGCACGGTATATGCCGTTTTTGTTTTGCACAGTCTTACAGTACGAGTATGTTCAACAAATAGCGCATCTTCAATGCGCTTTCATATATTTCGAAAAGGCGTTCGATTCCGTTTACAGGAATACTCAGTTGTATAACCTTTTTAAAATGGAACTTGATGGTAAAAATGTGCTAATTTTTAAAGTAATGTATGCTGTTGTTAAATCGTGTATAAACTACTGTTATTCATTTTCTGACTTCTTCAGTGTCTCTATCGGATTACCCCAGGGCCAAAATAATTCTCCTGTAATGTTTGCTGTTTTTAGAGGACTTTAGACTTTTCTTAGAAGATGCTAATTAATTCGGCTACTCATTATTTTTTCTTAACAGAATGTGTTGTAATTGTCAACTAATGAGTTGCGATTGATATTAAAATATTTGGTCGAGACAAAACTACTTTCTCTTCTACATATATAACATGATTATGTACATGTAGTTGTATTCTGTGATAGCACGCTGCAGCTCATTTGTGCATTTACTAACATTACTTGCCATGTGACTTGATTTGGTAGGATGTTTTGATTATGATTGTATATGTAGCGAGATACTATATGTATAAGTTACTAATAAACTATGTCTATGTCTAAAAATGTTAATGAAAATTCTTCTTTGAAGTCTAATTTTGTAGAACTCGCGTTCGATCATACAAGGAATCTGATTGGATTGATCATGGTTTTGATAGTGTATGACGAATAGCATTTCTGGTGACTTTTAGTGTATGGCGAATAGTTTCTACAGTTTTCGAAAAAATGCCTTAAAAAGAGACAGTATGTTAACAGTGTAGAAAAGGACCCGAAAGTTCAATTATGTTAATATGCTCCTTAAATATTTAAGAACATTGCTTTAGAATTGACCAATGTGCTCATTCAAATCGAAATCATATTCTTAAATGTATTACTTATGTATTTTTATTGAATTCGAGCTTTATAACAGTCATCCGTAACCAAATAGGGCAGACAAATGAATCTGGTTCTACTATATGTTTGAAAGGCTTAGATGTGTATTTCTATATAGAAAATGTTTGAGATTTGTTTCTGGCAGAGAATATAGTAGAGCCTGTCTTAACCGGCCATCAAAAAGTTCTAATTATTGGTCTGTAAGGCAGGTGGTAGTTTAATGCAGAAAGCTCCTTATTAAGTAACCACTTGCTTTTAAGACTCCTATGTTCAATAAATGAATGGCCGCTTAGGGCATGTTCTACTGTATGTAGATACAGTTAATTTTCATAGTATTACCTCCTTTCTCCTAAAGAACTTTAAAGTTTAGCCGTAAAACACCGCACATCACGCAAGCTATTTGCCGAACAGTCTTCATAGCAGTAAATATATTACTATACGCCGTACATCTCGGAAGCTATTCTTCATAACACATTTACCTATTCGCCGTACACACACTCTGTTTTTCTTTTATCATATTCAAAGCCAATTTCGTTTCGATTGTATTCTACTATATACGTTGGCATAGGAGTGCACCCGTTGTGTAATGACAAGGAATGTGTTAAAGAGTGCGTCGGAGGATTAGGAAAGTGATTGCAAATACGTTTTTGTCTTCTTCGCTGCTATTTCGGTTGTACCAATCCGATAATAATGCACCCAGTTTATTTACACACGTCAATTTGAATTGATCAAAAACAATGTAAACATTGGTTGGACTTTCTACAAGTAATTCAAAACATTGCAATGCTAGATATATCATATTTACCATAAATATATCGCATTAATAATCTGCCAGTGTGTCCGTCATAAGTTAGCTTTTGCTTCGCCTGATAGCTATTTCCGGTGTTGTTGATGGACGGTGACAACGCTATTGCGAAAGAGCAAAACCTCGGCTTCACAAAGTAAACTTTACAAGAACATGTTCTAAAATACATTTGTATTCATAAAAAACTAAACAACCATGACCTCGTACTTATAAAACAACGTATTCCAGATATGTATTGCCAGCGATGGTACTCATATACACATGTATAAGCTAGAGGTTTGTTTTTGTCACAAAAACAGATGTCTCCCCCTCCCAACCTCTTTCCAATTCACAAGTGTAATGTCTGTACTCCAAACTTATCAGGGTCTAATTTTTAAGTCATCAGGGGCAATAACTCCAACATTGTCAGGGGGAGACAATTCAAAAGCCCCAGGTACACAAAAGCACATGCTAGTCAGCATTCTTCTGAAGTTTGGTGACTCTAGTACTAGTGGTTTCAGAGATACATGTGACACAAAGTAAAGTTTCTCTTATTTTAAGTCATAAGGGGCAGTAACTCCAAAGTTGTCAGGGGGAGACAATTAAAATACCCAGATACACAAAAACTCATGCTGGTTAAAATTCCTGTGAAGTTTGGTGACTCTAGCTCTACTGGTTTCAGAGATACATGCAGCACAAAGTTTCTCTAATTTTAAGTTATCATATCAGGGGCAGTAACTCAAGAATTATCAGGGGGGGGGGACAATTAAAAAAAACCCAGGTGACTCTAGCCCTACTGGTTTTAAAGATATGCATAACACAAAGTTTCTCTAATTTTAAGTAATCATATCAGGGGCAATAACTCCAATAACTTCAAAAATCCCAGGAGCACAACAACTCATGCTGGTCAACATTCCTGTGAAGTATGGTGACTCCAGCCCCAGTGGTTTCAGAGATATGCACGACACTAAGTAAAGTTTGTCTAATTTTAAGTCATCAGGGACAGTAACTCCAAAGTTTACAGGGGGAGACAATTCAAAAAACACAAGAGCAAAACAACTCATGCTAGTGAACAATCCTGTGAAGTTTGGTGACTCTAGCCCTACTGGTTTCAGAGATACGCGCGACACAAAGTTTGTATAAATTTAAGTATTCATATCAGGGGCAATAACTCAATACTTATCAGGGGGAGACAATTCAAAAACCATAGGTGCACAACAACTCATGCTGGTGAACATTCCTGTGAAGTTTGGTGACTCTAGTACTAGCGGTTTCAGAGATACGCGCGACACAAAGTTTTTCTAATTTTAAGTCATCAGGGGCAATAACTCCGAAGTTATCAGGGGGAGACAATTAAAAAAAACCAGGTGCACAACAACTCATGCTGGTGAACATTCCTGTGAAGTTTGGTGACTCTAGCCCTACTGGTTTCAGAGATACGCGCGACACAAGTTTGTGACGGACAGACAGACAGACAGACGGACGGACGGACAGACGGACAGACAGACAACTCTGGCAAAAACAATATATCTCCCCATAAATGGGGGAGACATAATAAATCGCCACGGCTCCGTGCATACTCAGTATTTAAGACTGGTTTTCAATTTAAAAGTTATTTAGACAAACCATAATCGAAATACAGACATAGAACATATTCACGCAATTTGAATATAGAAAAAGGTAGATATACATAAAAATTATTATCACTATCTTTTGGTGTGGCCGGTGTAATGACATAAAGTGACGCCCGGTACGTGAAGTTAAATTGTCCATTCCATCGAAGTTTTAGAATGCTTCACTTAAATGTATTTCCAACTATGGTGATATTTGCACTTTGTTAAACGACAAATTTTGAATAATCGGGTTCTTGATTATTCATTGTCTAGACGTTTAAGTACAATTATGCGAATGCCGGTAAGCTGCAGGGAAGAAATGCATCAACAGTTATGTTTTATTAAATACCGGACATGTTCAAATTTGTTGAAATATAACAATCAGATGTTAATATCATGATCAAACAATTTTAAAGGCTGCATTTACGTTGCGCTGTACATTTATCTATATAATGTTCTTTCTCTTAAAGACTACAGTCATAATTGCCCAGGCGAAATGATGACCATGGTCACCATGGTTTTTATGCCCCCATAGACGATAGTCGGGGGGGCATATTGTTTTTGCCCTGTCTGTTTGTTTGTCTGTTTGTCTGTTTGTTTGTCAGCAACTTTAACATTGGTCATAACTTTTGAGCCAGTATAGATAGAGACTTGATATTTGGCATACATATGTATCTCATGAAGCCGCACATTTTGAGGGGTGACGTGTCAAGGTCAAGGTCATCCTTCAAGGTCAGAGGTCAAATATATGGGTCAAATCGCCGACTTTAACATTGGCCATAACTTTTGGACCAGTAGAGATAGAGACTTGATATTTGGCATGCTTGTGTATCTCATGAGGCTGCACATTTTGAGGGGTGACATGTCAAGGTCAAGGTCAGAGGTCAAGGTCAGAGGTCAAATATATGAGGGGGCATAGTGTTTCACAAACACATCTTGTTTCATGTTGTTTTTTTGACGAATTTTGATGGTAAACCATGTTTTATCATGGTCTACCACCAAATACCGTGGATGAACATGACAAAAAGGACAGGGTGGTTGACCATGGTTGGCCATGGTTGAAGGAGCTTTGCTTATAATGATCATGGTCAACAAGGTTGGAATTATCTTTACCAGATAGACCATGGTCTACCATGTCCAAAATATATAGACCATGGTTTTCAATATCCAAAATATATATACCATGGTTTTCAATGTTCACAGTTCTGTGGGTTTTGTTTTGTTTTGTTTTTAAAAAAGAAGGTAAAACAGATGACACTATATATCCTAGCCGAGAGGGTTCAATCACTTCCCTGTCAAGAATAAGTTCATGATCCAATGAGGCTAAAATACCAGCATTTCAAATCTTGAAATAATAACTTCACTGTGTCTGTTAGTGTTTTGTCTTTTGAGGCAGAAATTGTCAAATTATGTTGCCGAAAGCATGAAACAATTTTCAATGATTTCATGTCATTTGTCAGGGAGCTTGTGTTATTCTAGTTTCATCGGCAGGAACATTTTCTGGTACAGGCTCTATGTGTTACTCTGACTCAGAAAATTCAGTGGGGGTGTTGGTCTCAGAGTCATCTGTTTCTGTTGACAAAGGTTCCTCAGGATCATAAATTGTAGTTTCGAATTCTGTGTTTCACTGGACAGTTCAGGACTTTGACTGTCTATCAGTGTCTGCTTTTGTTTGCATCTGGTCAAAGTATGTTCTGAATCTTTAATTCCTTGTTCAAGTTGTTGTCCATGTAAAGCTTCTTCCTCTGTTTCACAGGAGCTAAAATGAAGAAGAAAATGCAATGGTTACATATCAGTACTACAATTTTATTCCTAAATGTATGTATCAAATGCCCCTTCGTCGTAAAAATAACTCTTAAACAATCTAAACCATGATACATGGATCATGATCATCATGCATACCAAGAATATATATCTCTACATATTTTTAGAGATACAATGAATATGTCAGTCAGTCCGTTTTGTGCATTTATTTATGACTCAGATATAAGATTATCTGATTGTAACGAGATACGTGCAGTTTGACAAAGATGGTGTTCAGTTTTGTTACAAATCACGTTTGCGGAATGTGACCGTATTTCGCTATATTTTTTACTCAAGAAAATGTCCTTACACATGTTGTGAATAAGATGTAGGTGCTGGCGTGCGTTCTGCTTGGAGCTGAGTCGCTGAGAACAAACGAGACATTCAAACTGTCTTTTCCTGGCGACAGCAACTACTTTCCCTTTTACCAGACTCCATATTTGTTTTGGGACCCCTTTTGTTTCATCGACGATCAACGTAAGAGAGGTTAATAATCTCTAAAAAACATTGTTTCAAATTAGAGTACTGTTTTGTAAATAAAATTATGCAAAAAATAACAGTTTCTACGATTTATAGAAGGTGTAGATCTATGGTATGCGGGAATAAAATTCTGTTTTATTAATTCAGAGCAGTAATTTAATCTCGAAAGTGACGGCGGAATGTTTTAAACACTCGCGTTCGATCGTACAAGGAATCTGATTGGTTTGATCATTAGTTTTGAAAATTGAATACTGCTTTGGCTGGTGCTAGGGGCGTGAGTAGTGTTGCACTTTTAATTACTACTCATGAACAGACTCAATGAGACCGAGTCTGAAAGTTTTCTCTTTTTGTATTTCTTCTTTTGCTTTCGAAGGATCACCCATTTTCAGAATATTACCTTACTTGTTACAGCAGATGAACTCGCGCCTATATTGGAACAGCAACCGAGCAACAACAGGGCTGAAAATACCGATTGGCTTGGCTCAACGACGGAAACACTGTCAGTTTACAACCTTCGGCATGTTGTTGTGGTTGAGCCGAAATTCAACAGTCCAGAAAACTTCGAACGAAGTTGGCATATGGGGTTTCCGTGTATTCTGGGAAGTGGGTTTCCTTCTGTCGTATTCTGGGAAGTGGGTGTTCCTTCTGTTGTATTCTGGGAAGTGGGTGTTCCTTCTGTTGTATTCTGGGAAGTGGTTGTTCCTTCTGTTGTATTCTGGGAAGTGGGTGTTCCTTCTGTTGTATTCTGGGAAGTGGGTGTTCCTTCCGTTGTATTCTGGGAAGTGGGTGTTCCTTCTGTTGTATTCTGGGAAGTGGGTGTTCCTTCCGTTGTATTCTGGGAAGTGGGTGTTCCTTCCGTTGAAGCTTGGAGGTAAATACACAACAACAAAAACACACACGACTAAACCGTATATGCAGCGATTTTGTCACTTATGTAGAGAGAGATCCAGTTACAACTTACACTCAAAGTCAGCGTCCGTCAAGTAACGGGAAGTCCGTTTGTATGTCGCAAAAAAGATGACAAAATCATTTCGCATTTAAAATGCAATCTTTTTCGCGTGCCCATTTATGTACTTGACTAATACTAATGCGACTGGTAGGGTTTTACTAATGCGACTGATAGGGGTTTACTAATGCGACTGGTAGGGTGTTACTAATGCGACTGGTAGGGTTTTACTAATGCGACTGGTAGGGTTTTACTAATGCGACTGGTAGGGTTTTACTAATGCGACTGATAGGGATTTACTAATGCGACTGATAGGGATTTACTAATGCGACTGGTAGGGTTTTACTAATGCGACTGGTAGGGTTTTACTAATGCGACTGGTAGGGTTTTACTAATGCGACTGGTAGGGTTTTACTAATGCGACTGGTAGGGTTTACTAATGCGACTGGTAGGATTTACTAATGCGACTGGTAGGGTTTACTAATGCGACTGATAGGGTTTTACTAATGCGACTGGTAGGGTTTACTAATGCGACTGGTAGGGTTTTACTAATGCGACTGATAGGGTTTTCAGAATAGAAACACACAAGCTATGTTGACTTAAATACATTTGCTCATATCGATTTAACAAATGTCTAACAATATTCACTAATGAACTGGTTTGAAATAAGATCTAATCATTATTTCTACGAATTAAAATCACTTGTATGGTTGTTTCAACCAATACAAATCTTTACACTTGTGATAACTGATACCAGTCTTATTCTCATTTAACTCATTTTTTTATTATTATTATTATTATTCAGTGAAAACTTCCTCCTTTGAATATGGGTGATAAGGCAGTATAGTATTATTCATCTGTTTTTTTCTCATAATGACATTTATCCCTCTCCCTGTTCTGTATTTATCCCAAATTTCAACACCTACTGAATATTCATGGATAAAATAGATGAAATGGAAGGTGGAAAATTGTAGCCATCTTTTTAAAGGAGTAAGTAACAATTCTACTAGCAAACGGAGCAGACCCTGATCAGATGGATCCTAGCCTCATATAGGAGCCGTCTTGATCTGAGTCTACTCTGTTTGCAAATGTGTGAAAACTTGCTTATATGAAAGGGTTAATAAACAGTTGTTCAGAGGTAGGAACATTCACAATTCATGTCTGTCAAACTATTCAAAATGCCCTAGAGAGGGATTTAAGTTCAGTAGTCTATTTGGATACCCAGGGATAACGACTGGTCAGTTGCTTTATCCATAACCTGTCAGCAGGGTTCTGGTGAGGATTGAAAATGTTAAAGACACGTGTCCCATTGAAAGTATGGACATTTTCAAAATCTGTGAGACACCAACAAGTGTGAAAATATTTTTTAAACCATTATTCATTGAGAAAATGCTATGTTTATGAATCTGTGGATCTTTGCCTGATTTCCTTAACATGAAATATTTTCTCTGATCATATTAACAGTTTGATTTGATCTCAATCTGATCTGTCTTCTTTGGACTATTCTGGTAAGAACTGACATTTTTGTGACATTTGTCCCAATGACAGTAAAAAGGATGGGGACATTTCTCATTTTGATGGGGAAAACGACCCAATTACTCGCCTTCGCAAGAACCCTGCTGTCAGTCATGCAGATAGTAACCTTTTTACACTGTAAAAAAGAATTGGAGCAATGGCTAGATCTCAACCTAACATCACTGACATCGGATTTATCAAGACATGTTTTGCTCTGAGAAAGGTACTATATAGCTAATGTGCAAGACACATTTTCATGTTTAGTCACAGGCGTTAATTACAGATGTATCTCCGCTTGAACTTTGAGTATTTTTGTCGTTTGATCTTGGTTTATATTCATATATACATGAACATGCTTATATTTCTTACAATCAAATATTCATGGAAGTAAGGGTTAATCAGATCACAATGAGTAAAACTTGTAGCAACTCAGACTTTTAACACATGTCCTCTTTACAGCATGATAAGAGTTATCTTTATAGGGTTTCGGCTTTTGCTGAAATCCTTATAAAATGGATTGCGACTCAAACTATGGCGGAAAACCCTATTGCACGAGCGCTACCTAGCGGGAATCCCCCTAAGAGAATACGCGCATGTGCAGTGCTTGGCTTACAATCCGGTTCCGGAATCTTACAAAATATTTATAATGAAATATGGAAGGTGGATCCATTAGCAAACAGAGCAGACCCTGAATCTATGAGAGCGAGCTGTCTGATCTGGGTCGAATCTATTTGCAGATGCATGAAAACAAGTTTATATGGGGAAATTAAGGGTTAAATAGACTTCTTCTGTTCTTTACGTCCTTTACAGTATAAAGGTTACAGCGCACTGGTGGTCAGTAGTGCAGGGCAACTGTTACATCATGCTAAAATCTCTAGAGGTCATACGCTTAACTCTTTGCACGCTAGCGGCGAAACTGTGATTACCTATGCAAACAGTTTGGATCCAGATGAGAGGTCACATAATTCTGCGTCTCATCAGGATCCAAACTGTTTGTCATCTTGATCATATTTTTGCATAAAATGAAAGAAGAAAGTTTATTGAAGAATTGAAGCAGACGTCAATTGTTGCAAACGAAACATCACTCAGCATTATAAGGATTAAGCAAGCTGTAGAGATCTGTAATCTCGTCTGCTTCAGGTTTGTCATCATTTGAATTTCTAAAAGATCAGTTTTAGGCATTTTGACCTAAGGCAAAATTGTCACAAGTTGTAAACAGTTTAGATTTTGGTCAGACAGTTAATTGGTATTAGATCTGAATCCAAACAGGGTGTCCCACTTTGCCAGCCTTTATTGTTTAAGTAGCTTGGATGGTAGTATTAACAATTACTATTAAAAGGAAACAAGGGTTTTTGTATTATTATAAATCATTAAAATGAAAAAAAGGAGAAAGGCGAACAAAATGAGACAAAGCACTTTCTTATCTTTTAATTTATATACATTTCATCATTAATTGATTTACGTGTCGGGCTTATAGTATCTTATAGTGTCTTATAGTATCTTATAGTAATGTATGTAATTTATTTCTAATTCATATAATTTATTTCTATGACGCCGGTTACTGATCAGGGTCTGTAGTGTTTACTACAGCACTAACTGTAATTTGCATGTATGACTATAATTTATTTTTAATTATATCATTTATTGATATACTTGTTACATGTATGATGCTGCAAATAGCAAAGACCCTGGCCAGTTGTGGTAACTGATCGGGGTATGTATTGTTTGCAGCACAGACTCACGAATTGACCCTGAACAGACTCACACTCGCAGTCTCCTCAGGAAGAAGTAAGAAAATACAACACAATCACACAAAAAGACAAGGTATAGGCATGGATAAACTATTAAGGGTCTTTTCTGTTTGCAAAAGCACAGAAAGGCTTATTTTGCTCAGACAAAGTGTACCCGATATGGAACCCTGAAATCGTCTTCACTATATAATATAAAGTGAAACAATATTATGTGTCTAACAACCCATATACCAATGGGAGGTTTTACTTCAAATTTTCACCCATGATAAGCTGTCAACCTTAATGTGAAGATTTTCTTAAAGAATGTAATTATTGCTCTGACCATTTTACTAGAGTTATGGGACTCTGAAATTTTCTTCACTGTATAACACATAGTCAAAAGTGCTTGATATAGAGACACTATTGTTAGGGGGAGTGGTGCATCAGAAACAATTTTCTAGTTAATTTTATTTTCCCTGTTGTATCCTGCCATGCTAAGTTGAAATATATTTGTTTCTTTATAATTTGTCATATTGTTAATATCACCCCACAGTATATTTGGCAATTATTGTGTATATATGGATAAGTGAATGATGCTTGCTAATTACTGTTATGGTCCACCAGATAGTAGCAGAAGTATGACCCTTACTTTCAAATAATGCAGTGATGGCTCTATACTTCATTAAACACCAATTTTGGCTCTATTGGCACAAAGTGGCAAGTTGAGCTATTGGAATCGCACTGTGTGTGACATGTTCATAAAAAAATATCTTTAAATGTCTTTCAAACTACCGACATGATTTTCAGAAAAATCCACACCAAACAATCAATATAATAAATATATAGTATGTCCGTAACCTTCAGTACTGTCAGTACTTTGATTTCACTTTGAAATCAAACATCACATACTTCAGATGATCTCCTGGGGTGGGTGGAGGTATTGTTTTGGCTGTTTCTGTTGGTTGGTTTGTGTTCACACTTTAACACTGGCGATAATTTTGTAGCCATTGCACATGTATGTATACATACTTCAGACTTGGCATGCATGTGTAACTTATTGAGGCGAACACTGTTAGGGATGTCGTGACTTATTAACCCTTTCCCTGTTCTATGTTTATTCCAAATTCCAATACCTACTGAGTATTCATTTACAAAATAGTTATAAAGAAATATGGTTGTAGACATTTTAGAAAGCAAAGACACAGGTATATCAAGTTCTATTAGCAAACAGAGCAGACCCTGATCAAACGGCTCCTCTAGGAGTCGTCTGATATGGGTCTACTCTGTTTGCAAATGCGTGAAAACACGTTTATATGAGGGAAAGGGTTAAGGTCAATGTCAAATCGGGGGCATAGTGTTTCATAAACACATCTTGTTCTTTCTGTCTGTTGATTATTGTTAGATAATTGTAACTCATTATTTCATTAACCCATTCCCTCATATTGACGACTTTTGACAACTCTGTAAAACTCACTTTGTGAAACCATTGTGATAAATAGAGCATTTGCTCATATAGGAGCAAATATTCTATTCACCACAATGGTTTCAAACTATACAATTTTAAAATGTTCCTTTTCTCTAGCTAATGTTCATTTTCGGTAGATTTAGTCAAAGAGGTTGTATCTAAAATAACCTATGAGGGAATAGGTTAATTAAATAGCTGGTTCTTTAAAAAGCGAAGTATTTGTAACAGAAAACATCAAATAATTTGTTAATTTAATAATTTCTCTTGATGTTCACGTCAATATACGTACCTGTAAATAGTGAAGACTGATGACAGCTCCTGCAGGAGCGGTCTCATCAGGGTCTGCACTATGAGTATGTACGAGTTGATTGTGCAACCTGTGCCCCACAGCAGTGATTGCATAAGAGAAATATTTGTAGACAGTGAAGATACATGTCCTTATACAACAGGACATTCGTAACGAAGGAGAAATGTTAAATCAGTTTTGATATTAAATATCTTTAAGTCGAAAATATCTGTCGAAATATTCTTTACATTCATTATGAGTGGCCCTTTTCTGTTTAAGGAAAGGAATCTTGACTGGTTCTCGTGAATGCGAACAATGTCACTTGCAGCTCAGGAAAATGGTGGGAAACAGAGCAAACTTCAAACTCTGCAGTCCCAGTTGAATGCTACCAATGAACTGTTACAGCAGCACTTCCACCAACTGTGTGATCTGAAGATCAGATGACAGAGCAGAAATAGCGCAAAGGGTTCCTTCACTCTGCCATTGTGCCAACTATGTTACCAAATATGTAGATCTTGAACAGATATAGAAACAATACTACAAACTAAATCAGTGTTTTAAAGACAGATTTTGAAGATGTATTTTCTGTAACGCAACACACAACACTAAACTGGAATGTATTTATGACATGATTACTCCATGAATATTCATGGCAGAAATAATGACATCATGGATATCAGTTGGATGACTATTAGGCCTTCCCATCATGTAAATGCTTTTGGTAGAGGAAAAATAGGAATGAAACTTGGAAAATCTGATTGAATTATGTGGCCCTGATGCTTGCACTATAAAGTGAAAACAAATTTCTAATGCCTTTATCAAAAATGGTTGAAGTAAATTTCCAAGCTTCATTCACATTTACGTAAGAAGGTTCGTCATTTGAGAAAGTTTGAAAATTGTTTGCGAATAGTTAACCTTTTCCTTGTAAATTTTGTTTGGTCATAATTTTTATTAGCTGTCAAATGGTAATCAATGAAATTTAAGACTGGGTTGAGCAAATATGCATGTGGCTGGTATTTGGACTAAGTGTTTCTATAACAATTAGTTTTAATTTAGTTACATGCCTATATATGCCAACCACCTTTTATTCAAATCCCAGATCAAATATACATGTATTGTAGGTTCCAACATTCTGAATCCAATCGGACTGTTGTAAGTAACAGTTTGCTCAGATCTAAGCGGATAACTTCTTACAAACCACAATTCATCATGGCCTTTTAAGTTTATTATTATTATTATTATTATTATACCACATTTATATAGCGCTCTTTTCACACATGATATGTGCGTTCAAAAGCGCTGCACATGGATGAAATCAATCGGAACGAACCGCATAATTATCTATCCAGACAATGAAAGATTTACAATAGATATACAATAAATATAAAACTCACTAGACAGAAGGAACCGCATGATTGTCCATCCGGCCAATGAAGGATATACAAAAGATATACAATAGATAGGAAAATCAAACCGGAAGGAACCGCATGATCGTCCATCCAGTCAATGAAAGATATGCAATAGATATACAATAAATATAAAAATCACTAACCGGTAGGAACCACATGACTATCCACCTGGTCAATGAAAGATATACAATAGGTATACAATAAATATAAAACCACTAACCGGTAGGAACCACATGATTATCTAACCCGGTCAATGTCAATGAAAGATATGCGATAGATATACAATAAATATAAAACCACTAACCGGTAGGAACCACATGATTATCTAACTCGATCAATGAAAGATAAGCAATATATATACAATAAATATGATAAACAAACAGTATGAAATCACTAACCGGTAGGAACCACATGATTATCTACCCAGTGAATGAGAGATTGACTCCTACAACATATCCCAACAGCTGCAATGGCAAAGGAATCGTGAGCTATGATAATCGATGACTATTAGCTACTTCTCCTAAACTGTCCTAGTAATATTTGTTGAAGAAATGCGTTTTCAGAGAGAGATCTTTTGAAACATGCCATTGAGCGTGCATCTCTAATGCTTGATGGCAGAGCATTCCAGAGTTTCAGAGCTGCATGCATGATGCCATATCCATTTGTGAATCGCGCCATGCACCGAGATTCTTTATACACAAAGATGGTTTGATTTTAGAGGGTCCTACTTGCACATGAATGTCCTCGGGTACTACTGTGTTTTTTGTATGAAACAGGATGACCTCAGTTTTGTCAGTATTGAGCTTCAGCATGTTCCGGTGCATCCAAGTGACTGTTTCTTTGAGACAGTTATCAACTCGTGATAAAGCTTCTTGTTGACAGGAAATGTCATTGGGCTTAAAGGATAGGTATAATTGTGAGTCATCGACATAAAAATGATGCTTTAGCCCATGGTTCTGCAGATTGAGCTGACAGGTTTTGTATATATGATGTAGTGTTTTGGTCCTAAGACCGATCCCTGTGGCACGCTATATTTCATGTTAACAGGAGTGGACAACTTCCCATCTACTGACACTATTTGATAGCGGTCATTTAGATAGGAGGTCATCCACTCAAGGGGTTTCCCAATGATTCCGAAATCTTTTTCTAGGCGCTTTAGCAATGTTTCGTGATCGATAGTGTCAAATGCAGCCGATAAGTCAAGCATCACCAGAATTGTAACTTCATTTTTATCTAGGATTGAAGGATGTCGTTTTGAACTTTCAGAAGAGCAGTCTCTGTTGAGTGATGGTTTCGGTATGCTGATTGATGGTGCTTATGTAGATTGTTTGAGTTCAAGTGGGACTCAATGCGTTTGTCAACCACTTTTTCTAACACTTTGGAGACAAATGGCAGATTTGATACAAGTTCATTTGAATCGAGATCCGGTTTTTTTAAAAGAGATCTGACATGTGACCTTTTGAAACTTTTTGGAACGTAGGCAGTGTCTAAAAAGGAGTATACAATGTTCGTCAAAATCGGTAGGAGTTCATCAAGGCATGACTTTAACAGCCATGTAGGTATTGGGTCCAGTTCGCAAGACTTACAAGGGGATACCTTCATGATATGTTCTACTTCTTCTACTGTAGCTGTAGCAAACTTTTCTAATACGTTTGTTGAATGCTGCATCTCAGTGTTAATCGGCGCACTGGATACAGTGCCTGATGCAATATCTGCACGTATTTTGTCCACTTTGTCAACGAAAAAGTCACTGAAGTCTTGTGCAATGAGATGTCACTAGTTGAACCTAGCAGATGCTTAGTGACTCTGTAAAAACTTTTTCAGTCTGCCTGGCATGAGTCAACTTTCTCTGAGTAAAAATCAATATTTGACCTTATTAGTGGCTTGTTGACTTTGGCACACTGTTCTCTGTATAGCTGATGGTCTATCGTGAGTCTGGACTTTTTCCAACTTGCTCCAACTTGCGCCTTACATGCTTAGCATCGTGCAGTTCCTGGGTATACCAAGGACATGATGGTCTGAGCGTTATGGTTTTTGTACACAGTGGCGCATGTTTATTGACAAGTGCCGCCAGTGTTTGTGTATATGATTTAACCAGCTCATCAACATCTGTCGTCTGCATACTCGCTTCGATGGGTTCCGAGTTGAGGAGATCTCTTTTGAATGATTTGACATTAATTGCCCTAAGTTTCCGAAATGAAACAGTTTTCCTCAATGTTGGAGGTTTTGCGGCCTTTGCTTCGAAAGTAACGGAAAAATGATCTCGGGAAACTTTACCACTACTGTCGGACAGTCCAGGATCTGTGACGTCAATGTTTGACACACAGTCGTCACCGTCCCGTGTAATAACAACATCAAGGGTATGCCCCCCCCCCCCCCCCCCCCTATATGTGTGGCTTCACTCACATGCTGTCGCAGTCCAAATGATTCGAGTGTACTAACAAAGTTAACAGTGTTTCTGTCATCTGGAATGTCAAGGTGGATGTTTAAATCCCCTACAATGACGACCGGTCTGTCGGTGGTAGCAAATGGTCACTCATTCTCAAGAAAATCCCCAGTGTTTAGACCATTTCCACGTGATGGTGGTGATCTATAAACAACTACATGTACTTGGCACAGAGTGAAATCTCGGGTACATAAAGTGCAGTCCATGTACTCAAAGTTTGAAAAATCATTATCTCTTGTAATTAATGGAGGTGAAGCCCTATTGAAGCCTTATGTATGACTGCTACCCCGCCGCCACGGTTGCCATTGCAGCGAGGGACATGTAGAATGAACCAGTTCGCTTAAGCACGATGTGTCTATAGAACTACCGAGCCAGGTTTCTGTAATTGCTACCACATCAAAGTCATTTGAAACAATATAGTCGCTAATAGAAAGGGCCTTGTTTTTGACTGACCTAGGGTTTATACAGCATGCTTTTACCAAAGTCTGAATTCTGACTGGCACTGGAGTTTCGCGTTTTAAATGCACCAGAGTTTCCGTTTTATTAGAAAAGGATGCTGTTGAGAATTTACTTGTGTACCGGTGAGGTTTTGAAACAATGGGGATTACCTAGGGAACTGTTTCAAGTGACTGAGATTTACGCCATCAGATGAAACCCTACTTTCAGTTTGACGGTTTTCAGAAACAATTGGAATTGACTGAGTGTTTAAATGAACACCTTTATTTACATCCCAAATACGCTTTGGTTTTGAGTTGCCCCCTCTAGAGCCTCTGAATTTAGCTAAGCCAATTTGCCTAAAATCTAACAGCCCTAACTGTCTCAACCTAGACAATACTAGCTTGTTGGGTTTTAAAATGGGCGATGGTTGCCCTATAAAAGAAAGATCACATCTTGAATACTGTATCTGTGTACTAATCCGCTTCTTTCCTTCACCTGTATATCCTAATGCCTGAGGCACACACATTTGAATTTAAAAATCCAGTATTGCACAAAATTGATTTATTTATTTAACTTTTTCCGTCCAAATCACACAACAGAATCACTTAAAAGTACACCAATCTATTTACACTTCCTTCATGCACAATTGTGTCACGTTTTGGAAAGTTTTGTGAAGTATTTCCCTGCAAAGCATCAGAGCGAAGTCAATGCAGCCTTCACACTTTGGCGCATAAACCCTATCTACGCATTTCCAAAGTTTATGTACAAAGTGTTAGTTTTTAGAATGTATAAATAGTCTCTTATAATTCTATTGAAGAGTGGCAGTGTGCAAATTTTATGTATTCTATATATGTTGTATTATACAGTTATTTTTGCACTGAGGAGAAATAAATAATCCTGCACTTGCAAACAGAGAAGACCCAGACCAGTCTTCTCTGTTTACTTGTGAATTTTATAGATTAACTCATTCTCTCCTACTGACACATTTTTGCGCCTCTGTAAAACTCGTTTATTGAAACCATTGTGATAAATAGAGCATTTGCTCCATTGGATAAAATGCTCTATTTATCACAATGGTTTCAAAATTACACAATTCTAAAAATCCCCTTTCCTATAGTTAATGCTCCTTTTTGTTAGATTAACTCAGAGGTTGGATCTAAAAATAGTATAGGAGGGAATGAGTTAATACAAAGAGTCAAGTACACTTCATTATTCATTCCGACATAAATCTGAATTAAACTTATAATTTTTCATATTATATGCTGTTTAAAAAAACAACCCAATGTAATGGTGTGTTTTGGGGGAAAATGCTTTCCAAAGGGGAAGGGGAGCATAATATTATAACTGGTGCTTTGTCTGTCCGACCATTTTATCTTGTTGGTGTGTAATATTGGCATTTATGCACTCATAATTTAAATGGCACCACAGCTTTTCATGTACTTCCAACCATGGTCGATTGACTATGAAAAATCATGGTAGTTCACGGTTATATGAGCATGAACTACCATGGTAGACCATCTTTTGTTAAATGGCACAACGGCTTTTCATGTCCATCCAACCATGGTCGATTGACTATGAAAAACCATGCTCGTTTTCGCCTGGGTGACCAGCGTTGCAGGAGTGACGCTCGAATGGACGAGGAAGTGCTAAACCAGATTAGCTGCTGCAACGTACAACGCGGCTGAGGATCGGGTTTACACGTTTATAAAATGTTTTTATAAGTTAGCCATTATGGCAACACTCTATACATCGATTCCATCCTCGGCGCGGTATCTGATCTCGGTCTGCCTCGTCTGTTCCGTTCAAGTGTTTCTCTTTGCATGACGTTAATCAATTATATTAAAAACAAGAGAGTTTCACATGTGGACTTACTTTTCCAGTGCCATATATATCGTCGTTTGCAATAATTTGTTTTTGTTTTGTAAATATGTAATGATTAATGCATATAGAATATTTCAGGAATAATCCTTTACTTTTCATCAACAGAACATGATATGTTGACCTCCCCAGTCGTAATATTATGGCCGGGGAGTGGAAATATACTTGACTCATTGCCGTAATATTATGGCCGGGGGTGGAAATATATTTGACTCATTGCCGTAATATTATGACCGGGGGTTGAGATATAACGACCTCAGCTCGTAATATTATGACCGGTGATTCATACGGGGGTCACAATATGTCATTACACCGGCATATAGAGAATTGAGAAAATTATACTTTTAAACTATTTTTACTAGATAGTCAACACATCGCAAATTCGAAACAATGCTTTCAACATCAAATTCAGAACCAATCAAACTTGCTAAATTTATACACATGTACTCCGCTGGAAAGATTCGTATCGATTAACTATAATACTTGTCTCAGTCATTCAACATCATAAATGCAGCTAGTGTACATCTGTAATCCATATACAATACAATACAATTGCTTTATTGCATAAAACATACATAATATGATTATCGCAAGGACAAAACAGCATTACAATATACATGGTACACAAATAAGAATACATTTTAAAGGCAGTGCACAATAAACAAGAAGAACTTTAACTGCAGCTTTTAAATAAATTAATCTAATTCTAAATAAAATGAATTCCGAAATATTCCACATCTATTATTATTTTTTACTTATTGAACTCTCAATTGGTTTGCAAAATAAACGTATCTAGCTATATCGGTGACAATCTTCTTGTTTTAAGACACATACGGTTTTTAAAATTCTGTATAGTAATACTTTTTCAGATTTTTTTTTATCTAAGAAGTTCAAATTTTGGACAAATTAACAGAAAATGATACTCTGTTTCAACTTGCTAGTTAGTACAATTTAAACACAATCTTTGATTTCCAGATATGTTCTTGTATCTTGATCGTTCTATTACTAAGTCACGTGATGATATTCTAAATCGAGTGAGAACAATTCTATATTTATTTTCTTTGATGAATGAGAGATAGTTTTCTAGTTCGTGTTCATATTTCAATAATCGATATGTTTCTAACCTGTTCGATTTTTTTTTATCTTAACGTACCAACTTTGTTTGTATGTTTGAATGGTGTCTTCCAATTTCTCCCACATTTTAGATTTTGGGTCAAAATTAATGTGGGAGAAATTGGAATTTGCTAGCTAAGAGTAACATCTATACATAGCCTGGGGGCAATTATCTAATATAGTCTGTTTCACATATGATACAGGTAAATGTCAAATAGGATAATATAAAACCAACCATTTAGTCATGTTAATAGTGTTAATATTCTTGAATAGTTATTATATTTCGGAATTTCATACAAAAGATTAAATAGGAAACATTTTGCAAACAGTTCAGATCGAGATCAGACACTGCGTAAAAACTGTCTTTTATTTTTTACCCTTTTTTCGAAAGTCAATGTTTTATTCAAAGACTTTGATTATGTGATTTATACATTTACAAACAATGATAATTGTTTATCAAGCAATCAGTATTACTTTAAGCACATAAAAACCTCACATCTCCCCCATCATCTTATTATCAGTTTTCTGCATATCATTGTTCTCATTCTATAGGCCATTTGATACTGACTATAGTCTACTTCATGCTTGACTGATCTACCTGTCTGGCTTCAATGTGAGACTTATTGGAAAATGGACAATCAAAATGTGGTAGAAATTGGTATAAACCGCTTGAATAAATCTGATATTTGATGGCTCCAAAATCTAGTTTTATGATATCTTGATTATGCCAAATAAAATCTAAATTACAGTTTTCTAAACTTTCTCTAATTTTGTCTGCCCAATTATTGCCATTATGGGATTATTTTCATTGTTCTTTATCTGCTCTTAAGTTTGAATATGTTTTATATAAGAGTGACAGTTTGTTGGAGTTTAATATTTTAATCCAAAATTTGATTATTATCATTTTTCGTTTTACTGACATTGGGAATATACCCAATTCTCCATCTACATGTAATTCTTCTTGTCGATAATTTAACTCCTAATAGTTTTCTGAAAAATTTAGAGTGGATCCTGTCGACGCTTTCTCCAATATAATGTCCCCAACCGTAGCATAGTTTAATGTTGGGGCAACAATCATATCAAAGATATTTAGTTTATTTTTGATTGGTAATTCAGATTGATTAAATATAGTGAACAACTTGTGCAATGAGATTGAGTCATGTTGAGCTATTCGTTGTTGTGTTTGGTTGCAATTGCCGTTTTTAAATAGAAATATCACTAGATATTTAAATGATTTTACTATTTCAATTTTTGTATAAAGATAAAAGTCATATGTTGTCTGTCTACCTAACTCAAAAATCATAATTTTGGTTTTGTTTACATTGAGTTTCATATTCCAATGTTTACAATAGTGTTCGATGTCATTTAGAATACTAAAAATACAGGCATCATCAGCAAAGAAAATAAGGAATTACTGTATTTCGGATATACTTAATAGCCATTCAATATTGTCATCAATATTGTCTAGGATGTCGTTGAGAAAGAATAAACATAAAATGTCTCCCTGTTTGAGGCCCATTTTTGTAATGATTGAATCTGATAATTCCGATTTATATCTTATTAATGTTTTACTGAGGTGTACATTGATTAAATCGCGTTAACTAGTTTAGAACTAACTTTTGCTGATAGAAGTTTTCGCCATAAATACAACCGGTCAATACTATCAAACATTTACTCCCAGTCTAAAAAGGCTACATAGAGATATTTCTTGTTTGCCAAAGCCTTTGTAATAAGTGCGTGTAGGATGAACAGGCAGTCTACGGCGTTTTTGCTTATTTGAAAACCAAACTGATTATCTATGATCACATTTAGTTAATCGTGCTGCGAGTAGTTTTGAGTATAGTTTGGCTAATATATTATTCAAAATTAATCCTCTGAAATTTTTCGCCTCTTGGACTTCTCTCTTAAAAATTGGAGTGATTATTCCCTTCGTCCAAAAGTTTGGATTCGTTCCTTCATTTAATATATTCCTCTTAGATATGGAGCAATAATATCAAAATAATTTTTAAAAAACTTTAACAATCAGTTTATCTTGTCCAGGACTTTTTGAGTTTTATTCATGTTCAATCCTATAAATCTATAATCCTAATCCTATAAATCTATAATCCTAATTGTGAATTTGAATTTCTGAGTTGTATTATCATTATTAATTTCCGGGGCATCATTTCCAAATAAAGCGTTAAAATGTGCGTGCATGTTTTTAATTGATATGTCAGTTGTGTCGGTATGTTTGGTTTTATATTTAACATTTATAATTTTCCAAAATTGTTTGTAGTTTGTTTTTGATAATTTTTCCCAATTGTATTCCCTCTTCTCGGGTGACCTTATTTTTAAATTTGCGTTTAGTTTTATGTGTTTTCTTTTTTTAATGATGAAAAATCGTTTATTTTCAATAGATTTATTTCTAGCATACGCATTTCTTGCAGCAAATGACTTTTTTGCGATTTTGATTTTTCTCTATTAAACCAAGGTTTTGATTTAAAATTATTTATATTTTTGTCGGGTTTTTCGTTTTACCAAATACACTAAAAGCTATTTCCTGCATACAACTTGTAAATCGCTCCACAAATTCATGAATTGTATGTTTATTTAGGTCAGCGGTAAATAGTTCAATTTCATCCGTCCTCTCCAATAGGTGAGCTCGAAATTCGTCTGCACGTGACCAGTCCCATTCAATAACTGTATCGTGGTTTAAGTCATCATCGCACGATTTATCGATTTGGTTTCTCAATATACCGAGCTGTTAGGTATCATGGTCAGGAAAATCATTTGGTGACATAAATTCAAATTTGTTAATAAATTGAAAAGCATCAGCCCTCAATAAAACATAATCTGAAACACTTCGACTATTACACGAATGTATTATTGATGAATGTTAAATCTCCAATATTCTTATCATTATGTAACCGTTCATTTGCTATTAGAAAACAAGATGTGTTTGTGAAACACTATGCCCCCTCAATATGATAGTTGACCCTGAAGACTGACCTTGACCTTGACATGTCACCCCTCAAACTGTGCGGCTTCATGAGATACACATGCATACCAGTATCAAGGTTGTATATATACTGGTTCAAACGTTATGGCCAATGTTAATGACCTTTGACCTTCGAAGATGACCTTGATCTTGACATGTCATCCCTCAAACTGTGCAGCCAAATGAGAAACACATATATACAAACTATCAAGTCTGTATATCTACTGGTTCAAAAGTTATGGCCAATGTTAAAGTCGGTGACCTTTGGTGATCTTTGACCCTGAAAGATGACCTTGACCTTGACATGTCACCCCCAAACTGTGCAGCTTCATGAGATACACATGCATACCAAATATCAAGTCTGTATCTACAGGTTCAAAAGTTATGGCCAGTGTTAAAGTCGGTAACCTTTGACCTTAAAAGATGACCTTTACCTTGACATGTTGCCCCACATGAGCTTCATGAGATACACATGCATACCAAATATTAAGAGTCTATCTCTTGGTTAAGAAGTTATGTCCAATTTGAAGTTGGAGGACCTTTGACCCTGAAGGATGACCTTGACATGTCACCCCTCAAACTGTGCAGCTTCATGAGATACACAAGTATGCCAAATATCAAGTCTCTATCTGTACTGGTTTAAAAGTTATGGCCAATGTTAAAGTCGGTGATCTGACCCATATGTTTGACCTCTGACCTTTAAGGGTGACATTGACCTTTACATGTCACACCTAAAAATATGCGGCTTTATGAGATACATATGCATGCCAAATATCAAGTTTCTATCTGTACTGGCTCAAAAGTTATGACCAATGTTAAAGTTACAGACAAACAGGCAATTTGACCTTTGACTCTGAAGAATGACCTTGACATGTCACCCCTCAAAATGTGCAGCTTCATGAGATACACAAGCATGCCAAATATCAAGTCTCTATCTTTACTGGTCCAAAAGTTATGGCTAATGTTAAAGTCGGTAATTTGACCCATATATTTGACCTCTGACCTTGAAGGATGACCTTGACCTTGACATGTCACCCCTCAAAATGTTCGGCTTTATGAGATACATATGCATGCCAAATATCAAGTCTCTATCTGTACTGACTCAAAAGTTATGACCAATGTTAAGTTTGCGTTAAAGTTACAGCCAAAAAACAGATAATTTGACCTTTGACCCTGAAGGATGACCTTGACCTTGACATGTCACCCCTCAAAATGTGCAGCTTCATAAGATACACAAGCATGCCAAATATCAAGTCTCTATCTGTACTGGTCCAAAAGTTATGGCCAATGTTAAAGTAGGTGATTTGACCCATATATTTGACCTCTGACCTTGAAGGATGACCTTGACATGTCACCCCTCAAAATGTGCGGCTTTATGAGATACATATGCATGCCAAATATCATGTCTCTATCTGTACTGGCTCAAAAGTTATGACCAATGTTAAAGTTGCTGACAAACAAACAGACAAACAGACAGACAAACAGACAGGGCAAAAACAATATGCCCCCCAGATTTGTTCTGGGTGGCATAAAAATGTTGATTTGAATAATTCAATCATTCTTTTCCCATGATTACCAAGCACAGAGTCATTATTTGTTCTTGGGCATGTATTAATATTCGGTTGCAAAATATCATTAAAGTCTAGGTATCTGTCAAACGTTATAAAAATCTTGTTCATTTCCAGTTCTTGCGTTGAAATCCCCTGTTAAAAGAATGTTCCCTTGATTAATTTATTTTCTATGCCATTTTCGATTTCATCAAATAGATCATTATCGCGTGTTCGTAACAATTTAGAGTCAGTAGGCACCATGTATGTACAACATATATACAAATATTCGTAAACTGCAGTTATAGTTTTATCTATTTTAATCCAAATAATTCCGTTCTGGTTTCTTTCAATTACAGAGATTTTACCATTAAGGCGTGTCTTATAGTAAATAGGAATTCCGCCAGAAGATCTACCGCGACGGGTTTATACATATGAATGCATTTTTCAGGCCGTAAAAAGTCGCATGGAACTTCATTCTCAGTGTTGTTATATTTTCTGGCCCTTCGGGATCATTAGTTTTCATGTTATTAGTTTTGAAAATTGAATACTGCTTAAGCCGGTGCTAGGGGGGCGTGAGTAGTGTTGCACTTTTAATTACTACTCATGAACAGACTCAATAAAACCGAGTCTGCAATTTTCTCTTTTTGCATTTTTACTTTCGAAGGATCACCCATTTTCAGAATACATTTATTATTATATTCTGGAGTAATGTAGCTAAATTAGTTTTACGTCAGTCAAATTGTATTCATAAATACTTCGAATTTTGTCTGCAAGGGAACCTCATCGACTGTAATTTTTAATTTGTCTCGACAAAGGATTTTTTAAATCACTACCTGTTTTCATGGATAAAGTGTTTTAGGTACATTTTGAACTTATATGTGCTATAAGCGTTGTTTATGTTTTATTTCATATTAGCGCCCACTCTGTCGGACCAGAACGAAATTTGTATGGAAATTAACGAGAAAAGACATGAATGAGTTTGATGAGGGGGCATTTATTAAAAATGGCGGGAAAACAAAATTTTATATCAACATTAAAATTATTTATGTGAATGGAAAAATTAGTATTTTGTGATCTTCCATATCTGGACGATAAACAGGGACGTGTATCCGCCTGCTATATTTAACTACACACTCGTTATACAGTATATATAACTACACACTCGTTATACAGTATATTTAACTACGAGTGTCAGTATATTTAACTACACACTCGTTATACTGTATATTTAACTACACACTCATTATACAGTATATTTAACTACACACTCGTTATACAGTATATTTAACTACGAGTGTCAGTATATTTAACTACACACTCGTTATACTGTATATTTAACTACACACTCATTATACAGTATATTTAACTACGAGTGTCAGTATATTTAACTACACACTCGTTATACTGTATATTTAACTACACACTCGTTATACAGTATATTTAACTACACACTCGTTATACAGTATATTTAACTACGAGTGTCAGTATATTTAACTACACACTCGCTATACTGTATATTTAACTACGAGTGTCAGTATATTTAACTACACACTCGTTATACAGTATATTTAACTACACACTCATTATACAGTATATTTAACTACACACTCGTTATACAGTATATTTAACTACACACTCATTATACAGTATATTTAACTACACACTCGTTATACAGTATATTTAACTACACACTCATTATACAGTATATTTAACTACACACTCGTTATACAGTATATTTAACTACACACTCGTTATACAGTAAAGTCTCACTAATACGAGCCCTAAAAGATGTTTAATTCTGGATTTTTTAAAAACAGATGGTAGCTTTAATGTAGGGAAACATTTATGCAAAATGTTCCCATAGGAGCACTCTGCATTTATTTTGCCCTGCATTAAGCAACCACTTGCTTTAACAGATTCCCACGTTGATAAATTGTGTGGTCGCATTAACGAGACTTTACATAGCACTTTTATAAAGCGAAAACTATCAGTTTACATTTTAGTTCAAAAATGACTTCAAACATTTTTTGTTATCATATTGTTCTAAAATATCAATGCATGGGGTGCTTAGAAAGATCGCTTTGATTATTGTTAGTTGACCAATAATTTGTAAGGGAAAACGGATGGGTGTTTTTTTTCATGATACATCACAGTTTATGTTGGATTTTTATCAAAGCATATTTTTATTAAACATTGGTTAACATGCTAGAAATAATCATTTGTGTTGTTTGCAAACATCCAATTATTATCGATTACACAATCAGATGCCACGTGTATTGATGAACAACTAAATTGGCAATTACAGGAATTTCATCGACCAGCAATTGTCGTCGTTGGCAACAGGATATACATGTATGAAGATTGGTGTAATATTATCATTATAAATATTATTATTATTATCATCATCATGATTATGATCATGATCATGATGATGATGATCATCATCAACATCATCATCGCCGTCGTCCTTGTTGTTGTTGTTGTTATCCATCACCATCACCATCATCACCATCATCATCGTCATCATCATCATCATCATCATCATCATCATCATTATTGTTATTGTTATTATTACCATTATTATTATCATTATTATAAGATCACCAACTGTGAATCAGAATATTATCTGGCTAGGCGGGTGAATTTATCAGGTGAACCAAAGGCGAACAGTGGAATATGCCAGTATATTCTATTATTTCCATTGCATTTGCACTCGGCGTCTCATCAGGATCAAAGCTGTTTGGAACGGAACTCTGTCAATCGTTTCACAAAGGTTTTAATGAATCGAAAGTAAATAAAATTTGTAGTAGATCAGAATTTTTAAGCAGATGTTATTTCTTCAGCAGGTTAAGGATTAAAATGCATTGACATGCCTCTCTGTGCCAGACCAAAACTATAGCTCGAACAAGTTGACCTGGACCCTCACCTATATGGCGTATATGCAGAATACATAATGAGAGAGATGACGCTGTATAAATAAAATTCCGTTGGTAAATCGTGAAGTCTATTCTCGCTGAAATTAAGGGAGAGCGATAACCCGTGCACATGTAAACCACACAATCACGAGTATGTCCATGCTTAGTTGCTTACCGGGACACGTGCCGAGGATAAAACCGTGCAATGCCGATGATAAAAATAGAAATGTTAGTATTTTTTTTATTTATGTAGGTCAGAGTCCAGGTCAAATTGTTCAAGCTATATCAAGGACCGCAATTGAAATAAGGGATCGTCTTCCCTTTTTGGTGTCATCCTTGATATCGTTGTGACTGACATCGTTTAATAAATATTTCATGCTGTTTATATATGCATTGATTTAGATATATATATCTATCTATATAGCTCTATCTATCTATCCATCTATCTACTTTATCGACAGTTCATCTCATCATATAACAACAAAGTTAGAAGTACATGTATTTTGGTAATTTTTAAGTTAGCAATCCAATTTCTTTACAGCATTATTTTTTACATGAGTATTCATTGAGTGTGTGTGTGTGTGTGTGTGTGTGTGTGTGTGTGTGTGTGTGTGTGTGTGTGTGTGTGTGTGTGTGTGTGTGTGTGTGTGTGTGTGTGTGTGTGTGTGTGTGTGTGTGTGTGTGTGTGTGTGTGTGTGTGTGTGTGTGTGTGTGTGTGTGTGTGTGTGTGTGTGTGTGTGTGTGTGTGCGTGTGTGCGTGTGTGCGTGTGTGCGTGTGTGCGTGTGTGCGTGTGTGCGTGTGTGCGTGTGTGCGTGTGTGTGTGTGTGTGTGTGTGTGTGTGTGTGTGGTGTGTGTGTGTGTGTGGGGGGGGGTTACACTGTATACTTTTCTACACCTTTGCTAGCAGAGTAGACCAAGATCAGATTGCTATCTGATCAGGATATGTTCTATATGGTTATGGTACAGTGGGGTACGGATAAAACCCCATGTGGACAAACCCCCATTAGGACATAACCCCATAGGATAAAACCCCATTGCAAATGTGGCAAGGCGGACAAAACCCCATATGTAAACATAATTGGGTTATAAATCAGCTTTTAGATGATTTGAAGAATAAACCCTCACTCAGACTATAAATTCAAAGCGAGATTCCAGTAACCCAGCCAATCTTAATGTTATGCAGAAAAAGTTCTGCCTGCCAACGCTTTCTTTTTGATGTCCCAGTATAGGCTACCGTGCACCCGCTGCAGAAATCTGTACTCAGAGATAAACTCAATTGAAAGGTATTCTAGGAAACGGTTTCCATGGCAACCATCACTAAACACCAGAGATATGCCATATTTGCTTTAACATGCCATAACTTTCTTTCTATTTATTATGGAACAACAAAACTGGTGTCAAATAGAAGCTTATACATTACGCTTTTATCGGTAATATAACATCATTTGCATCTCATTTGCATATTCATGAATATTAATGAGAATGACCAGAAAATTGCATAATTTTTTTCATTTGTCCCAATAAAGTTTCGTTTTAAGAAGATATTAGCCATTTTCTTGAGAAAAAAGTTAATATACACCCCCACAACGAAGTTTAGGGGGGTATACTGGAATCAGGTTGTCCGTCTGTCTGTCCGTCCGTCCGTCCGTCCGTCTGTCCGTCCGTCTGTCCGTCTGTAACATCTCTAACTCAAGTTCCACTTGGTGGATCCTTCTCAAATTTAACCACAATGTTTATCTAGACATGCTACAGTAGCCTGCCAAGTCCCGGTTTGTTTATCCAAGGTCAATGTCACACAATTGGACTTAGAATTTGCGTTTAGCAAAAATGTTAACCGGTCTGTCTGTCTGCAACATCTCTAACTCAAGTTCCGCTTGATGGATCCTTCCCAAATTTAAACACAATGTTTATCTAGACATGCTACAGTAGCCTGCCAAGTCCCGGCTCGTTTATCCAAGGTCAATGTCGCTTAATTTGACTTAGAATTTGCGTTTAGCATTTGCGTTAAGCAAAAATGTTAACCTCAATTTATGTGGAACAAGTCCACTTATTTACATAACACTTTGTGATAAAGCTTTGAAACTTGGAACACTTGTTCACCGTCACAACCTTTACCTGTAGGTAAGAGTAAATAATTCTGTCAAGCATTTTGACTGAATTATGCCCCTTTTTAACTTAGCATTTTTGGTAAAGGCTTTGTTAAAGTCCATTTATTTACATAACCCTTTGAGATAAAGCTTTTAAACTTGGAACACTTGTTCACCATCACAATCTTCACCTGTAGACAAGAGTACATAACTCTGTCCAACATTTTGACAGAATTATGCCCCCTTTTAACTCAGAAATTTTGGTTAAGGTTTTGGTTAAAGTCCACTTATTTACATAACCCTTTTAGATTAAGCTTTTAAACTTGGAACACTTGTTCACCATCACAAGCTTCACCTGTAGGCAAGAGTACATAACTCTTGACATTTTGACATAATTATGACGCTTTTTAGTTTGGAATTTTGGGTTAAGGTTTTGGTTAAAGTCCACTTATTTACATAATCCTTTCAGATAAAGCTTTTAAACTTGAAACATTTGTTCATCATCACAAGCTTCACCTGTAGGCAAGAGTACATAATTCTGTCTAACATTTTGACATAATTATGACGCTTTTTAGCTTGGAACTTTTGGTTCAGGTTTTGGTTAAAGTCCACTTATTTACATAATCCTTTCAGATAAAGCTTTTAAACTTGAAACATTTGTTCACCATCAGAAGCTTCATCTTCATCTCAAGCATTTAGACACAATTATGGCACTTTTTAATTTAGAATTTTTGGTTAAGGTTTTTTGTTAAAGTATGCCTATTTACAACCTTGAAACTTGGTCGCAAAATTGGACTTAGAATTTGAATTTAGCAAATACATTAACCCCAGTTTATGTTGAACAAAACCTCGACGGGCGTATATTGTGCCCACTGGCACTCTTGTTACATTTTCATAGGTGGAAAAAATAGCGAAAACTACCGTGTTCTATCCGCAAAAAAGAGTGTCAATCTTTCAGACTCAGAGAAGTACATTTTGAACTTTGGATACACGATCGCAAATTCTTCCGAATATTCGAATACTAGTTTGACCGAATATTCGAATAACAAATTTGGTATTCGTTCCCATCCCTAGAACATTTATGTCACCACTTCTTCAGCGTTGATACATTAAGGTGACATTAGATTTCTGATATGATGTAAGGAGTTACATGGTACCATTCATTTAGCTTTGATACATTAAGGTGACATGATATTCCTGGCATGTTGTAAGGAGTTTCATGTCACACTTACTTTAGATGCGATACATTAAAGTGACACGATGAGTCTGATACGTTGTAAGGAGGTTTATGTTACTACGTCTTTAGCGTTGATACTTTGAGGCGTCATGGGATTCCTGACATGCTGTAAGGAGTTTAATGTTAAAACAGTAAGGTGACATGAAATTCCTGATCATGTCACCCCTTTAGTGTTGAAACAGTAAGGTGACATTAGATTCCTGAAATGCTGTAAGGAGTTTCATGTCACCCCGTTTAGTGGTGAAACAGTAAGGTGACATGAGATTCCTGATATGTTGTAAGGAGTTTCATTTTATCATTCCTTTAGCTATGTTTCATGTCACCCCAATAGTGTTGAAACATTAAGGTGACTTAAAATCCCTGAAATCCTGTAAGGAGTTGCATGTTATCTCTTTTTAGCCTTGATACGTTAAGGTAACATGTTGTTCCTGACATACTGTAAGGAACTTAGGGATATCCCTTCTTAAGCTTTGATACATTAAAGTGGCATGAGCTTCCTGGTATGCCATAAGGATTTTTATGTTACCACATCTTTAGCGAAGATACCTTCAAGTGACATGGGATTTCTGAAATGCTTTAAGGAGTTTCATGTTACCCCTTCTTAAGGTTTGACACATTAATGTGACAAGAGATGCCTTACATAATTCAATAAGCGTCAATTTACCCCTTTTTAGATTCGATGTTCAAATATTATAAATCGTTTTAGTTGAGTCTGAGATCGTTCTCAAGTTTTTGATTGGTCAGGTTTGAGTAAATGCTTGAGTACGATCTCAGACTCAGCTCAAAAGATTTATGACCTTTGAACCTGTTGCTTGGCATCTGAATTTGATACAAATTGTTAGCAAGTGTAGCCTTGCTTGACAGAGAAGAACTTGATCTCTTGATAATTCGACATATTATTTATTAGATGTGTCCTGTTGAAGGTGCAATGATCCAGAGTTACTCGTTGTCTGATCATGATAAAAAAAAGTTTGACATTCGTATTAAAGTTCCTCAATCTGGACAATACTTACGTATGAACATGCAAAACTAATTTATTACATGTTATCAACATTATGGAATAATAGCCAAAATCATCTATCTTTCTACAATCTTATATAAACAACATGTGTGTGTTGTAGGAGTCTTTTATGTTCTTATTTAAAAAAAACAAATAACGCGATCTGGGACTAAACTATAAAAAATGTTTTATATTGACAGGACGTCTGCCATAATTGCAAGCACATGCCTCTTTGACCAGCCATCAACAAAGGCATAGCAAGTGTGCAAGCCAAATCCCTATATAGTGATAAGGCTACGAAACGACTTTAGGTTTACTATATAAACCAAAGTCGACGAACGTGAGCGTCGTCGATACAACCGTAAATCCTTTCAAACATTATTTCAAATATGAAACATACATTGTGTTGTACTTGATTAGATTTTTTATGATTTTAAGCCACTTTTAACACTCGTAGTTTAGTCATATCGCGACGTCCAGCTTATTACGGCCATGGATGTCCCCTTGTATTGATGTATGAGTACACCATGGAAGCAATATACCGGAGCCAGCCACAGAATGGCTTCATTTCCGAGTTCAAAGTTCCAAACATGTTAAGAAGAGTACATTTACAATGCTGAATTTCAAATGGACTCGCCCATTTTCTTGACCAGTTTACATTTACTCTTGAGGGATTTGTTCTCAAAATATTTATAAGTACGACAACAGTGCAGATCTTGATTAGCGGGCTCCATCAGGGACCTTCTGATCAGGGTCTACACTGCTTGCAAACGATGTATACGCGTATACACGGTTCAAGCACTGTAAGAGTAAAGCTGCTAAAACATGCCATCATAGCTGGAATAACATGTTGTCCTGGACTTAATCAAAATGTAGCCTACTAAGTACATCATAGTGTGAACTGAAATATTCATAAAATGCTTCTGCTGCTGTTCTAGCAAAGACAGTTTGGTGAAATGCTATTAGCACTAAAGTTGTTCAGCAGGTAAATATAGAATGTAAATTGAATTATAACAACAACATATTTTAAGTTTTTCATCTAATTTAATTGTGTCAACAAAACAGTTTCGTACACTGTCATACTACAAGCCTGTTTAACATCGTATATCAAAAGTTCAACCATAGCAAGTCACATGGCATAGACCATACAGTAAGGTCTCAATAATAAGACAAACTCATAAAAAGGGCTTGATTTCAGTGTTTGACCAATTGCTCCATAGTCAAATATTTAAATAACCTAGGTTATATTGTGTTTAAGGCAATCCTGCTTAAAGCAAGATGAAAGTAAAACAGAAATTGCATTAGGGAGCTTTCTGCTTTACTTTTATCTTGCTTTAAGCTGCCACTTTTATTCAACATCATGTATGATAATCATTAGTGGTACCTATATGGAGGATTAGATAGAGGAGCTCGAAAACACTTGTATGGATAAAAGGGTTAATGTAGGTGGTTGTTTAACTCGTTCTCTCCTAGATTATTTTTAGACCTAACCTCTTTAGATAATTCTACCGAAAAGGAGCATTAACTATAGAAAAGGAGAATTTTAGAATTGCGTAGTTTTGAAACCATTGTGACAAATAGAGCATTTGCTCCATAGGAGCAAATGCTCTATTTATCACAATGGTTTCAACATGTGACTTTTACAGAAGCACCAAAATGCGTCACTAGGAGGGAATGTGTTAAAACATATGATAGCTTAATGCAGGACAAAAGTAATGTAGACATACTCTTCAGGAGCTCTCTGTATTACTTCTTTACTGCATTCAGTAGTCACCTTTTTTACCGGTGACCATTCTTATCTACAAGTATGTCGTCAAAGAAATGGAGTACTGTACATACAAATAAGAAAAACAAGCGGGGGAATATCCAGTTATAATTGCTACAATTTAATTTTTAATGGCGTATACAACAGAAACTACAATGCTGTACCCATGTCCTACAAACAAGCAGCACAAACAAATGATTTTGTCTGCATACCGGACTCTGCAAGTTGCTCTCCAACACAATAACTTTTTTGTGAAAGGGTCTACCACACTGTGTACACTGCATCTGTTAATGAAAAAGAAACAGTCGTCATTTTTCTGATGCGTTATAAATGTTCTCTTGAGATCATATCATGAACATATAAGATTCAAAAGAAAATCTCACAAATGTCACCTAAATGTATCTACCCTAAAGAAGGAGTAACAATAAACTTCTTACAGCCTAACAGGAAGCTCCTGTCATCTTAATGTATCCAACGTAAAGAAGGGGTAACACGAAACTCCTTACAGCGTAACAGAAGTATCATGTCACCTTAATGTATCCATCCTAAAGACGGGGTAACATGAGATTCCTTACAGTGTAGCGGGAATCTCATGTCACCTTAATGTATCCACCCTAAAGAAGTGGTAATATGAAACTCCTTTCAGCTTAACAGGAATGTCAGGTCACCTTAATGTATTTACCCTAAAAAGGGGGTAACATGAAACTCCTTACAGCGTAACAGGAGTATCATGTCACCTTAATGTATCCATCCTAAAGAAGTGGTTACATGAAACTCTTTACAGTGTAACAGGAATCCAAGGTCACCTTAATGTATCCCTCCTAAAGAATGGTTTACATGAAACTCCTTACAGCGTAACAGGAATCTCATGTCACCTTAATGTATCAAAGCTAAAGAAGGGGTAACATGAAACTCCATACAGCAGGTTAGGAATCTCATGTAACCTTAATTAATCATAGCTAAAAAGTGGGTAACATGAAACTCCTTCCAGCATGTCAGGAATCTCGTGTCATTTTTATGCATCCACCCTTAAGAAGGGGTTACATGAAACTCCTTCCAGCATGTCAGGAATCTCGTGTCACCTTAATATATCCATCATGAAGAAGGGGTTACATGACACTCGTTACAGCGTAACAGGAATCTTAGGTCACTTAAATGTATCAACCCTAAGGATGGGGTAATATGTAACTCACAGCGTAACAGGTGTATCATGTCACCTTAATGTATCCACCCTAAAGAAGTGGTTACATGACACTCCTTACAGTGTAACAGGAATCCCAGGTCACCTTAATGTATCCCTCCTAAAGAATGGTTTACATGAAACTCCTTACAACGTAACAGGTATCTCATGTCACCTTAATGTATCAAAGCTAAAGAAGGGGTAACATGAAACTCCATACAGCATGACAGGAAGCTCATGTCACCTTAATGTATCCACCTTACAGAAGGGTAACATGAAACTCCTTACAGCATGACAGAAAGCTCATGTCACCTTAATGTATCCACCTTACAGAAGGGTAACATGAAAATCCTTACAGCATGAAGGAAGCTCGTGTCACCTTAATGAATCAAAGCTAAAGAAGTAGGTAACATGAAACTCCTTACAGCGTAACAGGAATCTCATGTCACCTTAATGTATCTACCCTAATTAAAGGGTAACATGAAACTCCTTACAGCATGACAGGAAGCTCATGTCACCTTAATGTATCCACCTTACAGAAGGGTAACATGAAAATCCTTACAGCATGAAGGAAGCTCATGTCACCTTAATGAATCAAAGCTAAAGAAGTAGGTAACATGAAACTCCTTACAGCGTAACAGGAATCTCATGTCACCTTAATGTATCTACCCTAATTAAGGGGTAACATGAAACTCCTTACAGCATGACAGGAAGCTCATGTCACCTTAATGTATCCACCTTACAGAAGGGTAACATGAAAATCCTTACAGCATGAAGGAAGCTCATGTCACCTTAATGAATCAAAGCTAAAGAAGTAGGTAACATGAAACTCCTTACAGCGTAACAGGAATCTCATGTCACCTTAATGTATCTACCCTAATTAAGGGGTAACATGAAACACCTTACAGCATGACAGGAAGCTCATGTCACCTTAATGTATCCACCTTACAGAAGGGTAACATGAAATTCCTTATAGCATGACAGGGAGCTCATGTCACCTTAATGAATCAAAGCTAAAGAAGTAGGTAACATGAAACAAGTAGGTAACATGAAACTCCTTACAGCGTAGCAGGAATGAATCTCATGTCATCATAATGTATCTACCCTAATTAAGGGGTAACATGAAACTCCTTACAGCATGACAGGAAGCTCATGTCACCTTAATGTATCCACCTTATAGAAGGGTAACATGAAAATCCTTACAGCATGACAGGAAGCTCATGTCACCTTAATGAATCAAAGCTAAATAAGTAGGTAACATGAAACTCCTTACTGCGTAGCAGGAATCTCATGTCACCATAATGTATCTATCCTAATTAAGGGGTAACATGAAACTCCTTACAGCGTGACAGGAAGCTCATGTCACCTTAATGTATCCACCCTAAAGAAGTGGTTACATGACACTCCTTACAGTGTAACAGGAATCCCAGGTCACCTTAATGTATCCCTCCTAAAGAATGGTTTACATGAAACTCCTTACAACGTAACAGGTATCTCATGTCACCTTAATGTATCAAAGCTAAAGAAGGGGTAACATGAAACTCCATACAGCATGACAGGAAGCTCATGTCACCTTAATGTATCCACCTTACAGAAAGGTAACATGAAACTCCTTACAGCATGACAGAAAGCTCATGTCACCTTAATGTATCCACCTTACAGAAGGGTAACATGAAAATCCTTACAGCATGAAGGAAGCTCGTGTCACCTTAATGAATCAAAGCTAAAGAAGTAGGTAACATGAAACTCCTTACAGCGTAACAGGAATCTCATGTCACCTTAATGTATCTACCCTAATTAAAGGGTAACATGAAACTCCTTACAGCATGACAGGAAGCTCATGTCACCTTAATGTATCCACCTTACAGAAGGGTAACATGAAAATCCTTACAGCATGAAGGAAGCTCATGTCACCTTAATGAATCAAAGCTAAAGAAGTAGGTAACATGAAACTCCTTACAGCGTAACAGGAATCTCATGTCACCTTAATGTATCTACCCTAATTAAGGGGTAACATGAAACTCCTTACAGCATGACAGGAAGCTCATGTCACCTTAATGTATCCACCTTACAGAAGGGTAACATGAAAATCCTTACAGCATGAAGGAAGCTCATGTCACCTTAATGAATCAAAGCTAAAGAAGTAGGTAACATGAAACTCCTTACAGCGTAACAGGAATCTCATGTCACCTTAATGTATCTACCCTAATTAAGGGGTAACATGAAACACCTTACAGCATGACAGGAAGCTCATGTCACCTTAATGTATCCACCTTACAGAAGGGTAACATGAAATTCCTTATAGCATGACAGGGAGCTCATGTCACCTTAATGAATCAAAGCTAA
This sequence comes from Azorinus chamasolen, assembly GCA_963576725.1. Taxonomy (NCBI): domain Eukaryota; kingdom Metazoa; phylum Mollusca; class Bivalvia; order Cardiida; family Solecurtidae; genus Azorinus; species Azorinus chamasolen. Next base: position 48,214,671 of record OY755238.1, on the reverse strand, counting down.
AGAAGTAGGTAACATGAAACAAGTAGGTAACATGAAACTCCTTACAGCGTAGCAGGAATGAATCTCATGTCATCATAATGTATCTACCCTAATTAAGGGGTAACATGAAACTCCTTACAGCATGACAGGAAGCTCATGTCACCTTAATGTATCCACCTTATAGAAGGGTAACATGAAAATCCTTACAGCATGACAGGAAGCTCATGTCACCTTAATGAATCAAAGCTAAATAAGTAGGTAACATGAAACTCCTTACTGCGTAGCAGGAATCTCATGTCACCATAATGTATCTATCCTAATTAAGGGGTAACATGAAACTCCTTACAGCGTGACAGGAAGCTCATGTCACCTTAATGTATGCACCTTACAGAAGGGTAAAATGAAACTCCTTACAGCAGGTAAAAACCAATGATGGGGTTACATGAAACTCCTTACAGCAGGTCAAGAATCGCATGATACCTGGGTGAAGCAAAGCTAAAGACGTGGGGGTAACATGCAACTCCTTCCAGCATGCCAGGAATCTCGTGTCAATTTAACGTATCCCCCCTAAAGAAAAGGTAACATGAAACACCTTATACAGCAGGTAACAACTAATGAAGAGGTAACGTGAAACTCCTTACAGCAGGTCAGGAATCTCATGTCACCTTAATGAATCAAAGCTAAAGAAGTTGGTAACATGAAACTCCTTACAGCGTAACAGGAATCTCATGTCACCTTAATGTATCTACCCTAATTAAGGGGTAACATGAAAATCCGTACAGCATGACAGGAAGCTCATGTCACCTTAATTAATCAAAGCTAAAGAAGTGGGTAGCAGGAATCTCATGTCACGACCCTAATTATGGGGTAACATGAAAATCCTTACAGCATGTCAGGAAGGTCATGTCACCTTAATGTATCCACCTTACAGAAGGGTAACATGAAACTCCTTACAGCAGGTAAAAGCCAATGATGGGGTAACATGAAACTCCTTACAGCAAGACAGGAAGCTCATGTCACCTTAATGTATCCACCTTACATAAGGGTAACATGAAAATCATTACAGCATGACAGGAAGCTCATGTCACCTTAACGTATCCACCCGAAAGAAAAGGTAACATAAAACTCCTTGTACAGCAGGTAAAAACTAATGAAAGGGTAACATGAAACTCCTTAAACAGGTCAGGAATCTCATATCACCTTAATGAATCAAAGCTAAAGACGTAGGTAACATTAAACTCCTTACAGCATAACAGGAATCTCATGTCATTTTAATGAATCTACCCTAATTAAGGGGTAACATGAAACACCTTACAGCATGACAGGAAGCTCATGTCACCTTAATGTATCCACCTTACAGAAGGGTAACATGAAATTCCTTATAGCATGACAGGGAGCTCATGTCACCTTAATGAATCAAAGCTAAAGAAGTAGGTAACATGAAACAAGTAGGTAACATGAAACTCCTTACAGCGTAGCAGGAATGAATCTCATGTCATCATAATGTATCTACCCTAATTAAGGGGTAACATGAAACTCCTTACAGCATGACAGGAAGCTCATGTCACCTTAATGTATCCACCTTATAGAAGGGTAACATGAAAATCCTTACAGCATGACAGGAAGCTCATGTCACCTTAATGAATCAAAGCTAAATAAGTAGGTAACATGAAACTCCTTACTGCGTAGCAGGAATCTCATGTCACCATAATGTATCTATCCTAATTAAGGGGTAACATGAAACTCCTTACAGCGTGACAGGAAGCTCATGTCACCTTAATGTATGCACCTTACAGAAGGGTAAAATGAAACTCCTTACAGCAGGTAAAAACCAATGATGGGGTTACATGAAACTCCTTACAGCAGGTCAAGAATCGCATGATACCTGGGTGAAGCAAAGCTAAAGACGTGGGGGTAACATGCAACTCCTTCCAGCATGCCAGGAATCTCGTGTCAATTTAACGTATCCCCCCTAAAGAAAAGGTAACATGAAACACCTTATACAGCAGGTAACAACTAATGAAGAGGTAACGTGAAACTCCTTACAGCAGGTCAGGAATCTCATGTCACCTTAATGAATCAAAGCTAAAGAAGTTGGTAACATGAAACTCCTTACAGCGTAACAGGAATCTCATGTCACCTTAATGTATCTACCCTAATTAAGGGGTAACATGAAAATCCGTACAGCATGACAGGAAGCTCATGTCACCTTAATTAATCAAAGCTAAAGAAGTGGGTAGCAGGAATCTCATGTCACGACCCTAATTATGGGGTAACATGAAAATCCTTACAGCATGTCAGGAAGGTCATGTCACCTTAATGTATCCACCTTACAGAAGGGTAACATGAAACTCCTTACAGCAGGTAAAAGCCAATGATGGGGTAACATGAAACTCCTTACAGCAAGACAGGAAGCTCATGTCACCTTAATGTATCCACCTTACATAAGGGTAACATGAAAATCATTACAGCATGACAGGAAGCTCATGTCACCTTAACGTATCCACCCGAAAGAAAAGGTAACATAAAACTCCTTGTACAGCAGGTAAAAACTAATGAAAGGGTAACATGAAACTCCTTAAACAGGTCAGGAATCTCATATCACCTTAATGAATCAAAGCTAAAGACGTAGGTAACATTAAACTCCTTACAGCATAACAGGAATCTCATGTCATTTTAATGAATCTACCCTAAATAAGGGGTAACATGAAAAGCCTTACATCATGACAGGGAGCTCATGTCACCTTAATGTATCCACCTTACAGAAGGGTAGGGTAACATGAAACTCCTTGTACAACAGGTAAACGCTAATGAAAGGGTTACATGAATACTCCTACCAGCATGTCAGGAATCTCGTGTCACCTTAATGTATCCATCCTAAAGAAAGGGTAACATGAAACCTCTTACAGCAGGTCAGGAATCTCATGTCACCTTAATGAATCAAGGCTATAGAAGTAGGTAACATGAAATTCCTTCCAGCATGTCAGGAATCTCATTTCACCTTAATGTAGCCATCCTAAAGAAGGTGTTACTTGAAATTCCTTACAGCGTAAAAGGAATCTCGTGACACCTTAATGTATCTACCCTAAATAAGGGGCAACATGGAACTCCTTACAGCATGACAGGAAGCTCATGTCACCTTAATGTATTCACTCTAAAGAATAGGTAACATGAAAGTCCTTGTACAGCAGGTAAAAGTTAATGAAGGGGTAACGTGAAACCCTTACAGCAGGACAGGAATCTCATGTCACCTTACTGAATCAACGTTAAAGAAGTGGGTAACATGAAACTCCTTCCAGCATGTCAGGAATCTCATGTCACCTTAATGAATCAACTTTAAAGAAGTGGGTAACATGAAACTCCTTCCAGCATGTCAGGAATCTCATGTCACCTTAATGAATCAACGTTAAAGAAGTGGGTAACATGAAACCCCTTCCAGCATGTCAGGAATCTCATGTCATCTAAATAAGGGTTAGATCTAACATGAAATTCCTTACAACATAACAGGAAACTCATGTTACATTAATGTATCCATCCTAAAGAAGGGTTACATGAAACTCCTTCCAGTATGTCTGGAATCTCGTGTTACCGTAATGTATGGATACACCCTAATGGCAAAATGAAATGTCTTACAATATGTTACAGGATGAAATTTGGGAAACCAACTCGATTTCTTTTAACCCTTTCCCTCATATTAACGCCTTTTCACGCATTTGCAAACAGAGTAGACCGAGATCAGAAGGCTCCTATAGGAGCCGCCTGATCAGGGTCTGCTGTGTTCGCTAATGGAATTCGATAGTTCAGTATCTTTACTTTCTAAACTGGCTATAATATTATTTTACCTATGAATATTCAGTAGATATTGAAATTTGGAATAAACAAGGAACAGAGAAAGGGTTAAAACTAGATCTAGAACAATCTTACCAGGACACAAATGTACACAACGATACACGTTTAAATATTTACATTCGCCCTGCAACGTCCTTGTATAACCTTATTCTAAAAAGAAAGTTGCATAACCTCATGAACACCGGAAGCACGTCATTCATTTCTTAAATATAAGAAATACAATGGAATATAAATATAAGAAATAAATGACGTGCTCCCGGTGTTCATGGGTTATGCAACGCATAGCTTTACGAGCAAAGATTCACGTGAAGCCCTTCGGGCTTCACTAACTTTGCTCGTAAAGCTATGCGTTGCATAACCTCATGAACACCGGAAGCACGTCATTCATTTCTTAAATATTTACATTCGCCCTGCAACGTCCTTATATAACCTTATTCTAAAAAGAAAGTTGCATTTTCAATACCGGTTTGAGTCGGTTCTCCTTTTCCCAGAATTCCGCTGGACAATTTACTGATTAAAATCTTGTATTCATTCTATATTTATAATATGTATTTGGGACTATTTTTCATACCATATATAGAGATCCTTGTCTATATGGGACGGGAATAGATGATTGACACGTCTTCTTCTTTCACAATTTACTTCTCTCAATTCTCTCTTTGCGTACTACATTCAAACTCTATTAATCAACGTCTGTTCCCAAGCGACGTAACGTCACTTCCGTGTTATGTACACGTGACGTAAGGAGCGTTATCTCCAACAACCCTACTACGTTAGAAACGAACCTGGCAACGACCTAGATAGCGGCTATTACGTGACCGGTATATAATATTTAAAAAAAATCCGTTGAAATATAAGAAATACAATGGCATATAAATATAAGAAATAAATGACGTGCTCCCGGTGTTCATGAGGTTATGGAACGCATAGCTTTACGAGCAAAGATTCACGTGAAGCCCGAAGAGGGCTTCACGTGAATCTTTGCTCGTAAAGCTATGCGTTGCATAACCTCATGAACACCGGGAGCACGTCATTCATTTCTTAAATGATTCCAGCAAAAAATCCAATTATTTGTCAGTTTCTAGGTATCCTGTAGAGAATTGATCGTCACATTTGGCGTTTTTCAAACAAGGTGGTGGCCACTGTCCGTCGTCCATTGCTTTCATTTGGAACGTTACTATATTTAGATGACACACACAATGATGACGTCACAAAAACACAGAGGATACATGAGACACCGTCGATCTAGCGCGCCCCGTTTAAGGGACGGTAACGGTCCTACTAAATACCACTAAGTACCACAAAGTACCACTAAGAGACCACAAAGTACCACTTTGAGATTAAGAGATTACCACAAAGTACAAAAGATCAGACGGCTCCTAAAGAGCCGCCTTTCTTCGCATTTGCAAACAGAGTAGACCCAGATCAGAAGGCTCCTGTAGGAACCGTCTGATCAGGGTCTGCTCTGTTTGCTTATGAAATAATATAGATTTGATTGTACAGTTTCTGCCATGACCGACCATTCCTGTGTCCATGTGCTATTATAACAGTTAATGTCATTAATATTCATGAGCTCATTGTTCATGGAATAAATGGTTAAAACTTCTCAATTCTTTAGTAGTTTAGTAGTGGCCGAGTGGTTATGGTCTTTGACTGACAATCACTTAGCCCCTCACAACTGTGGTTCGAATCCCGATCTGATCTGGGTCTACTCTCTTGCAAAGGTATAGAAGAACGCATTAATTGACTTGTATCCGCTTAACCCTTTCCTTTATATGAACGTGTTTTCACACTTTTGCAAACAGAGTAGACCCTGATTAGACAGCTCCTATTGGAGCCGTCTGATCAGGGTCGATCTGCTCTGTTTGCTAATGGAAGTTTGAAAGATCTGTTTCTTTACTTTAAAAAATGGCTTCAATGTTCTACCATTCGTATTACGTTGTAACTGTTTTCCCATAAATATTCAGTAGGTATGGACAGTTGGAATAAACATAAAACAGGGAAAAGGTTAATACAGGGTGAACTTCATGCAGAAAGCTCTCAGAATGCCCTGCTTTAGTGGTTGTTATTGAGAGTCGATTTGGTGATATACTTTTTTACAAGGAGTCTGTATCCAGATGAGACACATAGTAACACATCGTTCTCTTGGGATTTAACATAATTGACACACTGACATAGCGCTTGAAAAATACGCGAATAAAGCTACATTAGATATTGAAATGCACAGTTGCTGCCTGCTGGTATATGGAAAGGTTTATGATTTTAGTTTGGGCAATTTTAATACAGCATAGTGCATGTCAGCTTACTGAGGGTTTAATACCTTAATAAGTGGCTAAGGTGATTCTGATTTTTACTTTACTTTTTCATATAACTGAATAACAGCATATAGTAAATCAACACTAGCATATAATTAATTAACTATATCATGTATTCAAATAATCGCGTCATATATTGAAACAATCCTACTTTATATTTAAGTAACCCTACCATATAAAACATAACGGTACTATATAAAGAAACAATCACATAACATAACGAAGTTATCACATCATATAATTAAATAACTGTAACATAAACAGAAGTACAAGTAGCATATCATGACAAAATATATGCATATAATTAATTAACTATATCATATATTCAAATAATCACGTCATACATTAAAATAATCCTATCATATATTTAAGTAACCCTACCATATAAAACATAACGTTACCATTAAAAGAAAAAAACACCTAGCATAACGAAGTTACCACATCATATAATGAAACAATTGTAACATAAACAGAAGTACAGGTAACATATCATGACAAAATATATGCAAATAATTAATTAACTATATCATATGTTCAAATACTCACGTCATATATTGAAATAATCCTACTTTATATTTAAGTAACCCTACAAAATAAGAACATAACGGTACCATATAAAGAAACAACCACATAACAACGAAAATACCACATCGTATAATGAAACAGCTGTAACATAAGCAGAAGAGCAGGTAGCACATCATGACAAAATATATGCATAAAAGAACCATTTCTTGTTACATCATGATGGTTGAGGACGTTCCATACACTTGGGGGGGGGGGGGTTAAACCGGTTTACGATCCGGTGCCAAAACCTTGTCAAACGGTCCCTGTATATAGAAACTGTTCGATAAAAAAAACAACTGCTGCAGACTTCTCCTTGGCTTCCTTTTAGAAGGAAGCCAACTTGTACGGTCACAATTAAGATATTGTTTTCCCCCCTGCGATCGACCCAACCAAATGGATGTCATCCAAATTATTTATTTAATAAAAATAAAGCAAACAAGAATTTGTTTTTCATAAATTTATCAATGTAAATGATGTGTATTAAATGAATGCATATATATCAGACACACGCGTCACTATATATATCAGAGAACTACTCAATTCATCACAAGTTAGATTTCAAAATGATCTTAAACCCTGGGGTTTTACAGAAGAGTATTGGATTTTACCTTGCCAATTAAACATAAGGCCTAAATCTCCGTGTTTCGGGCAACCCGACCCTACCTAGCAAAACACTCCGACCCTACCGTTTTTAACCTTTCCTCCATAAATACGCCTTTCTATGCCTTTGCAAACAGAGTAGCCACAGATCAAATGGCTCCAAAATGAGTCGTCTGATCCGGGCATGCTCTGAGTACTTATGTTATAATATAGATATGATTCTGCAGTTTCTGTCATGGTCAAATACATGTATTCCCGTGTCCATGTGCTATTATAGCAAATCAATTTAATTAATATTCATGACTTCGTTATATCTTACATAAATATTCATGGAGGAAAGGGGGAAATATTACTAAAATGAATAAAAAAAATTTTTTTAAATGTATATATATTTTAGGTACTTTGGACACCTAAAAAATAAAATAAAACTAGGAAACAGACCCAGTCAGAGAGGGCCCTGTAATCAAAGGCAGGTAACTCTAGACACAGTGATCTGATTCAACCCCAAAACTATAGAAACCAATATGTGAAGTTCTGTTAGAGTTATCGCGTCACATCAGTAGTGTTGACGGACGGACAGACAGAAAATGTTATTACTATAGGACTATGAAATTAAATCAGTTCACTACGGAAGCCCATTAGGGACATTTGTCTTATTTTTTATTTATTACGTCTTGCGTATAATGACTACGTTTATGTGTTGAATTATGTCTTGCGTACATAATGACTTACCTTTTACGTAATATATATTGTAATATATAAAAGAACTAGCGTCCATTTTGAAAGGCAACAGGCGTTCATTTTGTGGGTAATTCCAAGGCAACATGAAAGATGCAGTAAGTAAATATACCTTTTATTATTTCAAGTCATTCAGTCATCCGACGGTTCGCATTTTGGCTCGTTACGCTACTACTCTGTAGCTTTCGCACACCCTACTATTTTCGCTACGATCGTCGCATTCCATTTTGCTCATCATATCACCACTTTATGTTTGAAATTTACATATAAACAACTAGTAGACAGGAATGTTTGTAACAAAAATAGTGTATTTACTTGAAGTAGGCCTTTTACCCGAGCTTTGACGAATGTGTTGCTATCGAAGATGATACAATTTCTTTATCGCTAAACCTTCGTTTATTTTACATAAACTGAAAGTGCACATTTTATTTTGCATTTGAGTATACGTCTAATACACATTTGAGTATACGTCTAATACAATCAAAAGTGCATGCGCATGTTCTAATGTTTCCAGATGAATGCTGTGATGGTAACTCCGTGGCTGATCATACTCCAGTGGTCGCCAGTGACAGCAGTTGTGTCATCAAATATCCTGGAAACGGGTACCAATACGAGACTAGAATTGGTAATACATTACGTCCTTTAGGAAGATGCTAAAGAGTAATCCACGGGTCCAGCATTTTCATCTTGCGCATGTACAAAGTACACACATGCAAGTATTTAGTGACGTAATATCTTAATAGTATGTCCTTCAATGTCCATTTTATTTACAGTGTCTCAATAATTTCAGAACAAGCCTTGTACTTTAACTGTGAATTAACTTATTCAGAGATTGTGGTTTGTAGTACGGCGGTCTATATTCACGCCTGGTGATTTTGTTATCGATTACATGTAAATATCTATAAAGGAAATTGAAATCAGTGATCAGTGCATCGGTTACCGATCCATGTGGAGACATTTGGTAAAAGGGGCCCAGATGGCGTGTTGATGGGTACGATAAGCTCAAACCTTACGGTTTTTGTAGTTTGGTGCTATCGATGGTTTTATTTACATTTTAACTTTGGTGAAAGTGGGATAAGGACGAGGTTGGGTACCCGTAAACCAGTTTTAAGTCCCCCAGTAGCTTATTTTGGTTACTGACCGTTCGAAGGCAGTACTCCTGCTTTCAGCCTATGGTCAATTTTGTTGTTTAACATGCTTACTGTTTAATGTTTTTCGTCTTGATATGCGTCCTGCTATGTTTTGTCTTGTGGCTTTACCGTTTCTTGTTTGATGGTGTTTGGTGCGGTGTCATTTCGTGTGTGGCTCTCCCTGTTTGACTATTTTTCCAAATTTACAGCTGGAGAATAGTTTGGTAAGAGGTTTCGCAGAGCAACAATGATCCCGCTATTATTGCTATCTAGAAGAATTGCCCCTAGAATGAAAACTCATCTCTGGCAATACTCCAATCGTTCTTTCGGTAGGCCTACAATGAGAATGACAGTATGGCTGGTCTCAAGAGTTGTATATTAAAAAGGTGTTTCTTACCAAAGAATAGAAACTTAAAGATCGAAAGGACCGTAACGAATATGCTTGTCAAATGTTTAAAGTTCTGTTTTACAACTTTAATTCAAGCTTAACTAGACAGACAGAATAGCATGAACTGGATTTGCATTCCATCCTCTGCCAAAGGAATGCTGAAACACCGAATGGTGTTATATATCTTTGTGGCATCAGCAAATAAACGTACGACACATAAGATTGCCTCAGGGAGATCATTGATATATATCAGAAATAGTACTGGTCCCAGTACACTTCCCTCTGGAACTCCGCTGATTACCCTCGACCAACCGGAATACTCTCCACTTACTACTACGCGTTGTCTCCTTCCTTGCAGGAAGTCTTCCAGCCAAGAGTAGATTGTTTTCCCTGGTCCCAAATCTTCTGTAACAGTCTCATGTGAGGAACTTTATCGAAAGCAGCTTTAAAATCTAGGTATATTACGTCTACTTCTTTACCTTCATTTATTGCTGTTGACCAGTCTTCAATACACTCAATAAGTTGAATCGTACAGGGAAAGCCTTTCCTAAATCCATGTTGATATTATGTTATTTCTTTCTAGATAATTAACTATTTGAACTCTTAATATTCTTTCCATTATTTTGCAGCAAACAGGCGTGATGCTAATAGGTCTGTAATTCTCCGCTTTATTCTTTTTCCTGCTTTGTATATTGCAGTTACATTGGGTTTTTTCCACGATTCTGGAAGTTCTCCACTGTCTAAAGATTTCTTATATAGTGTAGTTAGTGGTTTAGTAGTTAGTGGTTTAGTTAATGTTGACGAGCATTCGCTTAAAATTCTGGGATGTATGTTATCCGGTCCCTGGGATTTTGACGGCTTAATTTCCGATAGAACTTGTTTGACTGTATCTTCAGTTATTTCGCAGTTGCTCATGTGGAAAAATTCGTTTATGTATCCACTGACGCTATTGATTCTGTATCTTCAATTGTGAAGACGCTGACAAAGTATGCATTTAAGGTATCAGCAATTTCCTTATCTGTAACTGTGAGCTGACCATTTGGCTTCTCAACGTGACTAATTGTTACAGTTGTCTTAGTATTATTTCTTATAAATTTCCCAAATCCCTTGCTGCTCATTTCGGCATCTAGTGCAACCCTTTTCTCATATTGGTACCTAGATCTTCTCAACTCATTGACTAAATTTCTTGATTTTTTATGTTTTTCATAAGTTTGTAGATTTTTGCAATGCTGGTATTTGACCCATTTCTTCCTTTTGTCTCTGATAGCTTGTGATGCCTGTCCGTCTACACATTTATTCCTATGATTGGACGTGTAACTTTACTCTTTGGAATGTGGTTCTCTTGTATTTGGTATATTTTTTCAACAAAAGACTTCCAATCACTTTGGATTCCTCCTTTGTTCATATCTAAGCAGTTCCCTTTCGAGAATATATATTTCTTTGTTCGATTTAGTTGGGTCTCAATATAACAATTGAAGTTGAATGTTAATATAATGTGGTCACTTTTGTCCAGGCTTGGTAATGTTTGTAAGTTTTCAACCATATTCTCCTCATTGGTTAGTATGAAATCTAGTAGCGAAGGGTTTTGGTTATTTCTGTGCCTTGTCGGTACTTTAACATGGTTGGTATAAGAAAAGATCCTTAATTCCTTCTACAAAAAGTGTACTTATATGTCTATCGTTCATGGTAGAAGTTTCCAAGTTCCAATCAATCTCTGGGAAGTTAAAATCGCCAGTTATTAAGATATGGGAATAGTTACCTGTGCAGGTAGTATTCAGTAGTTCCAATAGTCTATGTACATTTTCTTCATTACTATTTGGACTTCTATACACTAAACCACATTTATAAGTACTCACCATATACCCATACTCAGTGCGGATCGGGGGTATAGAGAAAATGACTACTCTCCATTTAAATATAATGAATGTTAAATCGAATTCAATAAGAAGAAAAAATAAACAAACTAAGTATCACGGATAAGCCTTAACATATTAGTTTTGGGAGAAATATAATATTTGGCGAAAAAATAAAACTCCTGATCCCGGTGTTATAAAACGTTTTTTGAGTCCAGAATCAGACACAAACTGTATAGAAGCTGATTAAACGTGAATTTATTACAAACAGTGTAGATCCCCATCAGAGATTTCCTACAGGAGCCCTCTGACTTGGGACTTAACTTAAGGAATATATAGAATAATTTGTCTTTTCGTTGTGTTATGTATGATGACTATGTAAACAAATAATGGCAATAAAATATGTTTAAACTAGAATATATAGAATATTTTGTTTGTTTTCGTGGAGGTATGAAAACATACAGCAAATCACAGCTCACCAAAAGTAATGAAAACAAAGAATATTAAATTATGGTTTGCTAACGCCACACATTTGAGATCTAAATTTGAGTGCGGCTCTGAGTCTGGACTCAAAAAGTTTTAAAACTTCGAGGCCTGTACTGCCATAGGGACGGATCAGTGTTTTATAATGATGGATACCACTTCATGAATTTTAATATGCGATATGTCCACCATGTGCCCCAATCACAGCTCTGCATCCTGCATATTGTATGGGTTTCCAACTGTTTAAAACAATACTCTGCTAACACCGATTAAAAGATAGCTTCCAACCAACGCGCACGTGCCACACGAGCATCTTACCTGATTTCGACACTCCGTCAGCCGATAATATGCCCATTTTTTATTATGTTTACATATTACTATGGTGTTTCAGCTGAATACGGCTATATTGTGCAAATTAAAAATCTGAGTACTTATAAATGTCGTCTAGTGTATATTGCCTACTAATAAGATATCATTATTTTGTAGTTTAATATTGCACCAAACAGATTCCTCAAAATCGGAGTTCGTGCGGCATTCTAAAGTTCTCCTGCTGTATAAAGCTGTTCCTCCACCCTTTACTTCATCCGCAAGGAATAGATAATAATTGTCAATATTATAAACCTCGGAAATTGGTTCAGTAAGCGCATTCTTTGGAAAGATCTCTGTTACGGATACTATGTGAGGACTGGAAGTGGAAATCAAGTGCTTTAGCTCTATGAGTTTTACTTTGGTAAGCACATCTGCATTTGTATATAGCGCTTTTAATTGGCATTCTTGTACGATACAGCTCGTAGTATTTGTGGATATACTAGTTCCATTGGTATCTATAGATTTGGTTAAGTTAAAATAGTTTCCTTCGTTGTGAAGGTTAAAACACTTATTATTCACATGGCATTTTGGAAGACAATGATGCATCCGTTTGAGGACAGTTTTCCATATTTAATACTGGCACAGGGTTTATCAGGAGACCACCTATTATCGTCTCATCGGTTACTGTATCGTTACGGAAAACAGGGTCCAACTCACAACTGAGTGTTCTCTTGCTATTGTTGACTGGATTTTCCTCTTGCATTTCTTTATTCTCCCTTTGGTCTTCCTGTTCCTTAGTATCTTCTTTTTTCTTTGTCCACTTGTCTTTCCTTTCTTTTCTCTGTTCTAATGTTAAGTCCCTGAACAGAACAACGGTTTTTTGTATACCATGAAGTTTTGTTGGTGAGCTTTTGTGTTCGCCTGATGTCCGTCGTCCGTCGTCGTGCGTCGTGCGTCGTCCGGCATCAACAATTTGAACCTTTAAAAATCTTCTCCTCTGAATCTACAGGGTTCTCAGCTTTCATCTTTGGTACAGAAAATCACCTATAGGTCCTCTACAAAAGTTATATAAATTATGCCCCTGGGGTCAAAATTGGCCCCGCCCCAGGGGTGGGCAGTTTTCAATGGAAACATATAGTAAAACTTTGAAAATCTTCTCCTCTGAAACCAGAAGGTTCTCAGCTTTCATATTTGGCACAGAGCATCATGTTCAGATCCTCTACAAAAGTTATATAAATTATGACCCTGGGGTCAAAATTGGCCCCGCCCCATGGGTGGGCAGTTTTCAATAGAAACAAATAGTGAAATCTTTGAAAAGCTTCTACTCTGAAACTGGAAGGCTCTCAGCTTTCATATTTGGCACAGAGCATCATGTTCAGGTCCTCTACAACAGTTACATGTATATAAATTATGGCCCTGGGGTTAAAATTGGCTCCGCCCCAGGGGTGGGCAGTTTTCAAAGGAAACAAAAAGTGAAATCTTTGAAAATCTTCTTCTCTGAAACTGGAAGGCGCTCAGCTTTCATATTTGGCACAGAGCATCATGTTCAGGTCCTCTACAAAAGTTATATAAAGTATGGCCCTGGAGTCAAAATTGGCCCCGCTCCAGAGGTGGGCAGTTTTCAATGAAAACAAATAGTGAAATCTTTGAAAATCTTCTACTCTGAAACTGGAAGGCTCTCAGCTTTCATATTTGGCACAGAGCATCATGTGCTGGTCCTCTACAACAGTTATATAAATTATGGCCCTGGGGTTAAAATTGGCCCCGTCCCAGGGGTGGGCAGTTTTCAAAGGAAACAAAAAGTGAAATCTTTGAAAATCTTCTCCTCTGAAACTGGAAGGCGCTCACTTTCAGATTTGGCACAGAGCATCATGTTCAGGTCCTCTACAAAAGTTATATAAATTATGACCATGGGGTCAAAATTGGCCCTGCTCCAGGGGTGGGCAGTTTTCAATAGAAATAAATAGTAAAATCTTTGAAAATCTCCTCTGAAGCTGGAAGGCTCTCAGCTTTCATATTTGGCACAGAGCATTATGTTCAAGTCCTCTACAAATGTTATATAAATTATGGCTCTGGTCAAAATTGGCCGCGCCCCAGGGGTGGGCAGTTTTCAATAGAAACAAATATTGAAAACTTTGAAAATCCTCTTCTCTGAATCTGGAAAGTTCTCAGCTTTCATAGTTGGCGCATAGCATCATGTATAGGTCCTCTACAAAAGTTATATGAAGTATGGCCCTGGGGTCAAAATTTGCCCCGCCCCAGGGGTGGGTAGTTTTCAGTAGAAACATATAGAGAAAACTTTGAAAATCTTTTCCTCTGAACCTGAAAGGTTCTCAGCTTTCATATTTGGCTCATAGCATCATGTTCAAGTCCTTTACAAAAGTTATTTAAATTATGCCCCTGGGGTCAAAATTGGCCCGCCCCAGGGCCGGCTAGTTTTCTATAGAAACATATTGTGAAAACTTTGAAAATCTTCTCCTCTGATGTCTGGTGAGCGCTTCAAGGCCATTCTGGCCCTCTTGTTTTTATTTCACATGAGTTATCGAGAAGTGCTTTCCTTTGTTTTTTGTCTTTTAAGACAACTTTCAATACCCTTGGCTTATCTGTGTTTTCATTTTTTGCCCAGTCTAAAGAGAGTTTCAATTTCCACATTGTCTATTCCCAGTTTATATGCTAATCTGTCTGTTTATCTGTCTTTATGTAGATAAAACTATGTACAGCAGAAGCTGGCATTGGTATATAGAGGCAACAGCAGCAGATCGTATAGCCGCTGCGAAACTTTCTAGCTAGGCTGGTCATGTCAGTGATGAATACAGGAAGCTGGTTTCAATCCTGTTAGATAGAAGGAATATCTATAGAAAACAAAAACATGTCATACGAATGTAGGAAAAAAATTCCACTGAAAAAAAACGCCACCGGAAAAATGCCACTGGAAAATATGCCACTGGAAAAGATGCCACCGTTAAGAGGAAAAAATGCCACTGGAATAATTTTTTGCCGCTGGAAAGAATGCCACCCTTTTAAAAACTATTTCAGGGGTTCTTTTGTAGTTATATTTAGTGAAGACGGAGTTCATGCCTAGTAGATTGGGTCCTAGATTAGGCCTCGCTTGTGTTTGGCCTCATCTGGATCCAAACTGTTTGCAAGGGTCATCAACGGTCTTCAAAAGTCATTGCTAGCAGGCAAAATCGAGTTAAAGAAGGTAATGCACTGTATTTAAAGATGCTCTTTATGAATTGGAGATTACTCACTTAATATAGAAAACATGTACTATAAACCCTTTCAGTATTAAAAGTACAAAAATGAGTCATGCAGGAAACACCACATACAGAACAAACAGTCGCCCGAACATTGTAGATCCAACTGTGAACCTCATGATCTGGATCTACACTGTGTGCAGTGTAAATAGATGACATAATTTTAGTGCTGTTAGTGTGTTTGTACTATAATTAGGATATGTTCATCAAATAGACAAACAGTGTAGATCCAAACTATAAGGGTCCATTGTGAACCTCATGATCTGGATCTACACTGTGTGCAGTGTAAATAGATGACATAATTTTAGTGCTGTTAGTGTGTTTGTACTATAATTAGGATATGTTCATCAAATAGACAAACAGTGTAGATCCAAACTATAAGGGTCCATTGTGAACCTCATGACCTGAATCTACACTGTGTGCAATGTAAATAGACAACATATTTTTTTATGGGTGATAAGTGCTGTTAGTGTGCTTGTACTATATTTGGGATATGTTCATCAAATAGACAAACAGTGTAGATCCAAACCATATGGGTACATTGTGAACCTCATGATCTGGATCTACACTGTGTGTAATGTAATTAGACGACATAATTTTAGTGCTGTTAGTGTGTTTGTGCTATAACTTTATGTCTGTCTCCATCCCTACAATACTTGCAAATACAGTCAATCCTGTCTTAAACAGACAGTCAATGGGGCTAAAAATGATAATGACAAGTGGCTGCCTAACACAGGTTGACTGCATGTATAATAACTTCAACAAGTTTGTTGTGGGGTTTTTTTTAAAAAGAGAGAAAATACAACTAACAAAAAAAGGTGGCATTTTTTCCAGTGGCATTTTTCCACTTAATGGTGGCATTTTTCCAGTGTCATTTTTTCCGGTGGCATTTTTGCCAGTGGCATTCTTTCCGCACACCTGTCATACATATAGATCTACTGTACATGTAAGCAGAAAATAAGAAGTTTCTGACGTACGTATTACATGTGACACCTACGTAAAGTTCTATGTTGTTACATTTCGCAATTTAGCGATTACGACATTGTCCCATTTCGTTATTTCATCCATCGTTCGTGTAGATTTATTTGTCACGGAAGCAAGATGGCGTACTACGGACAACAGCAGCAGGGTTATAGACAACCTGGCCCTCCACCTAACCAGGGTGATCCGAATTTTCTGTGGGGAGTATTTCAGAGGTAATATATATATATTTTTAGATGATAAGCTTATATTCATGTGCTCTTTAGATTAAGAACAAGTCTGCAGATGTAGGTTATCCGGGAGTAAACGCAGTCTTGACTATTCAAATTATTTGCACTTAGTTGTTTTTGTCCAAGACAGAGAAAGGAAACATGATACTTTTCACAACACTTGAAAGCATGTTATAAACTAAAACAAAAACTTTTGTTGTATCGGATAATAGAATCTTTACTATATTGTCTCAATAAATTATTCAACCAAATATTTTTTTGTAATACCGTAGACTCGCCTTCTATCGAACCTCACCGGTTTTCCGAACCTTTCATATTTTGTGTTTTTAAGCATGCACAAGTGCACACTGCGTCATAAAATCATGAGTACCGTTGCTTTGTCTGTAAACAACGCCTCGTACCTTTAAAAACCGATTCTGGTCGACTCGGTACCAAACCAATTCGGTACCTAACTGCATACATGTGATAATTTTTTCGAGGCAAAGAGGGAGATTAGCTTTTCAAATGAGGGAGATTGGGTGTCAAAGAGGGAGATTTATGCGGATGGTTATTTGATGGTATAATAGGCCAGAGACCTATATTTATATTACATAAATATCTGCAAGAAAAGAACAACCCCCCCCCCCCCCCCCACACACACACACACACACACACCTGGTTTGAAAGGAGGAGGTATGATAAAAGCACTTTTATGCGCGACAAACCATCTTAATTACTAGGGCATTTTTTTTGCCTATCTATCAAATTAACATCTGTGTAATTTAGTTTGTATTAATTCTATTTTATATCCTATTCCTTATTCTATTCTGTACTATTATCTGTTCTACATCCATCAACATCTACTCTATTTCCCATTCCTTTCTATTCCATTCCATCCCATTCTCTTATCTATTCTAATTCCTTTGTGTTTCATTCCATTCTATTCCATTATCTATACTGTGCTCATATAATCTATTCTAATTACTATTCATTTCTATTCTATTTATTTTTTTTGTGTGTGTGCTATTATCTATTTCCATATACTCTCTTCTAATTACCATTTCTTTCTATTCCATTCCATTCTGGCCAATTGATAGACTTGTGTTTATTATTTTAACTGGCCAATTGATAGACATGTGTTTATTATTATTATTTTTACTATCATTATTTACATTATTCTCATTCTTATATTATTATTGACATTATTGTTTTTATTATTTTAATTCATTTTTGTAATGAAATATATCCAGAAATTTATATTCTGAAATAAACATAATACATTTGTCACTTTCTGTCCGAAATATGGTACTATCCAAACACTAGTACACTATCTTTGCATTTTGTAGTTTCATTTTTGGTTTGAAAAGTGCTTCCTATCTCACCAAATTTTGTGTATTTGACATCCATACATTCTATACTCAATACAAACACAATTTCGTTTGAATATGTTACCAAATGTCTGTGGAAAACAATGTTTGTTTGCCTCTATGAAATGACACATTTCACCGTTCGAAAAATCCGTGGTTTGAGGCAACCAATTTTTTTTATTTTATTTTTTTCTGATAAAAGCACATTTTCATTACAGTTATGCCATGTGGACATCTATTAATAAACTTAGAACCTAAATTAATTTAATAAAGTAACTATCTAGATGTTTAGTCTCAGAAAATAAGATCGTCTTCAACAGAAATTTAGTAGAACCTGACCGTGAAGAAAAAAGCATGTAATGACGACAGTGTAATACACCAGAGACATATATGCATACACAAATGTTTATGTTACGGAATACACACATGCCAAGGTAAATAACACACCATGCTGAGTTTGCTGACCATTTAATCCCTTTTACTGGGGCCACAATTACACAGCATGGTATTTAGGGCATGCTGCGGTGGTCTTTGATAAGGGGCAACATGGCGACGTACTACAAAAGGGACACGGCGCTGTGCCTGCCATGATAAACAGGGCAGTAAATAAGTCAACAACACTGGTTCTTTGAGGCGTCTGGCTAGCGCTTATTGACAAAAAACGATAGAAAATGGGGTGGGAAAAAAATAAAAATCATTTTTATTCAGAAATCGGGAGATTTCGTCTCCCGGCCGGGACTTGCGGGAGTTGGGCTCAAATCCGGTAGTCTCCCCCAGAATCCGGTAGTTATCACATGTATGTAATTGTACCTAGACGATTCGGTACCTCAGACGATTCGGTACCATATAAAATTTTACCCTGGTCGATTCGGCACCACCTTTAAAATATTATTTATTTATTATCTATATATTTATCTATATATTTCTTAATTAGTAGTAGAAGTAAAACTAGTAATAGTAGTTGTATTTTGCATGTTTAAATAAAGACGAAGTTATATAAAGACGAAATTCACTCGAAGCCGACTTTGATTCCACCGCCTAGATTAGTTAATTGAGAGCTCTCTGCATGACCCCCATCACCCATTAAGCAGCCGCCTACCTAAATGTATCTAAATTCTCCTTCACTTGAATTCCAGTTTCGAAAGGTTTTACTGAAATTACAAGTATTTGATCAGGGTCTGCTAGCCACTGCACTTATTCGGATCTACTTCAAGTAGAACATGAGCCAGCTTACATGTGGATCCATTATGCAGACAGAGAAAATCAAGATTATAGGACTCCTAAGAGACCTCTTAAACCAGGGTCTTAACTGTTTGACAATTTACACATATATTTGAAACCTTCCAATACAGGTCATTGTATATTCGACTGTCTCACTTTTTCGGACATATCAATTGAATATGACACAGTGAACGTGTTAACATTGTGTTTCAACATATATTTCAACAGCACACAATTTCAGAGATACGAACGTACTAAGTGTATCATACTAATCTAACACACTATCATTTTATGAATTAATTTCATGGACGATACAAGAATATTGCGCTCTTTCCCGACTGGACAATAACCAGACATGCTAGTAAAAAGATGAATGGTCTGTATCTCAGGGCTTGTTCTGGTCCACATTCCATACTGTGTTTCCCCACAATGTTCAATAATAATTGACCATAGTTTATGCCTTTCAAAAGCACAACTACGACAATATTAAAGTCTGTGAACAGTAGTATTTTCTACTAGCAAGCCACATTTGCTACATATATCAGTTCTTGCCCAGGTAAAAAGACCGCATAAAACTCTGACACAACTAAAGGATGCTGACTTAAGATCAGTATTACCCTTACAAACATTCCATAGTACACTGATCTGATGTTTTATAAAAAATATTATCAATCAATTGTAAATTGCTGCCTGTTACATTGGCAATTCTTGCCATCCGCTCATAAAAATCTGTTGAATACAATTTCAGCTTTACTATCTTTTTAGCTCACCAGAGCACAAAGTGCTCAGGGTGAGCTTTTGTGATCGCCTGATGTCCATCGTCCGTCGTGTGTCGTCCGTCGTCCCACGTCAACAATTTGAACCTTTAAAAATCTTCTCCTCGGAATCTACAGGGTTCTCAGCTTTCATATTTGGTACATAGCATCACCTATAGGTCCTCTACATAAGTTATATAAATTATGTCCCTGGGGTCAAAATTGGCCCCGCCCCAGGGGTGGGAAGTTTTCAATAGAAACATATAGTAAAACTTTGAAAATCTTCTCCTCTGAAACCAGAAGGTTATTAGCTTTCATATGTGGCATATAGCATCATGTTCAGGTCCTCTACAAAAATTATATAAATTATGACCCTGGGGTCAAAATTGGCCCCGCCCCAGGGGTGGGAAGTTTTCAATAGAAACAAATTGTGAAATCTTTGAAAATCTTCTCCTCTGAAACTGAAAGGCTCTCATCTTTCATATTTGGCACATAGCATCATGTTCAGGTCCTCTACAAAAATTATATAAATTATGGCCCTGGGGTCAAAATTGGCCCCGCCCCAGGGGTGGGCAGATTTCAATAGAAATATATAGTGAAAACTTTGAAAATCTTCTCCTCTGAAACTAGAAGGTTCTCAGCTTTCATATTTGGTACATAGCATCATGTTCAGGTCCTCTACAAAAGTTAGATAAATTAAGGCCCTGGGTATAAATTAGCCCCGCCCCAGGGGTGGGCAGTTTTTCAATAGAAACAAAAAGTGAAATCTTTGAAAATCTTCTCCTCTGAAACTGGAAGGCATTTAGCTTTCATATTTGGCACAGAGAATCATGTTCAGGTCCTCTACAAAAGTTATATAAATTATGCCCCTGGGGTCAAAATTGGCCCCGCCTCAGGGGTGGGAAGTTTTCAATAGAAACATATAGTAAACCTTTGAAAATCTTCTCCTTTGAAACCAGAAGTTTCTCAGCTTTCATATTTGGCACATAGCATCATGTTCAGGTCCTCTACAAAAATTATATAAATTATGATCCTGGGGTCAAAATTGGCCCCGCTCCAGGGGTGGGCAGTTTTCAATAGAAACAAATAGTGAAATCTTTGAAAATCTTCTCCTCTGAAAACTGGAAGGTTCTCAGCTTTCATATTTGGCACATAGCATCATGTTCAGCTCCTCTACAAAAGGTAATTAAATTGTGGCCCTGATGTTAAAATTGGCCCCGCCCCAGGTGTGGGCAGTTTTCAATAGAAACATATAGTGAAATCTTTGAAAATCTTCTCCTCTGAAACTGGAAGGCGCTCAGCTTTCATATTTGGCACAGAGCATCATGTTCAGGTCCTCTACAAAAGTTATATTAATAAAGGCCCCGGGGTCAAAATTGTCCCCGCCCCAGGGATGGGCAGTTTTCAATGGAAACAAATATAGTGAAAACTTTGAAAATCTTCTTCTCTGAATCTGGAAAGTTCCCAGCTTTCATATTTGGCGCATAGCATCATGTATAGGTCCTCTACAAAAGTTATATGAATTATGGCCCTGGGGTCAAAATTGGCCCAGCCCCAGGGATGGGTAGTTTTCAGTAGAAACATAAAGAGAAAACTTTGGAAATCTTCTCCTCTGAAACTGAAAGGTTCTCAGCTTTCATATTTGGCTCATAGCATCATGTTCAAGTCCTCTACAAAAGTTATATAAATTGTGCCCCTTGGGTCAAAATTGGCCTGCCCCAGGGCCGGCTAGTTTTCTATAGAAACATATAGGGAAAACTTTGAAAATCTTCTCCTCTGATTGTCTGGTGAGCGCTTCAGGGCCATTCTGGCCCTCTTGTTCCATTTAGCACTCGGAGGAAAATATTCAGTTCTTGCATATGTATCTAAGTAATGGAACAAATCATTATCTCTAAGAATAGCACAGACATCAGGTAGAAATCCAAATGTCTGTCTCTCCCAGGTGTTACCTAAGAACCTTACAAGCCTATGAACGAATACCTGCTTTGAAACATAAATGGGAGGTAGTCTACACAGCTGACCCAAAAAACAACAGTTTTCTATACCCGGTATGAATAGTCTGTTCTGGGTCTGTCCTAATTGCTTACGAAATAATAATTATACTGATTTTACAGTCTCTGCCAATACCGAATACTCGTGTGCACACGCCGTCATGTGACATCAGTCAGTAAATATCCATTGTGCCTTTTTTACCTTCATTCCTATTGAACAGGGAAAGGGTTAAACATTTACATTTTAGCTGTTTTAACTGTATAACACACTTTACCCTTTCGCTTAATTTGTTATATATAAATTAGTCGTCTGCTACAATTTTCATTTGTTTACATACTACCAACCAGTCTGGATCCTTGTGAAGCGCCGAGTTAAGCGGCGTCTCCTCTGGATCGAAACTGTTCGCATGGAAAATCACGGGTATAACTCTCTCGCTGCCATATACAAACCCATGGTAACAGTTGCAAGCAATTTGCATCCAAACAGTATGTCGGCTGCCTCGTCGTCTTATCAGGGTCCAAACTGTCTGAATATGAACCTTATTTGGCAGTGAAATGTTGAGTCACCATTCAATGAATCATAAACACATCATAGTGGATCCAGCTCAAATAAGAATAAAATAATAGGGGTTAACGCAATGTCTAATCTGGATCCACGCTATATAAATGCGGTTATAAATTAGGCAATTTGTTTTTACTAAGAGGCAAATCATTTTCTTTCTTTCAGAAATTATCAACACTGTTAGTATCCAGGTTAGACGCCGTGTCAAACAGTTACGCGTATCTATTAATGAGTAGTCCGTGTGCACACAAACCCGACCTATATTATTGGACCGTTCGATCTGGGTCTACGCCGCTTACGATACCCGATGTCATCGTGATATCAGCTATCAGTACTAAATAACTAACATTATCTAATATAACATTTTTCATAACAAAGTTCAGTCAATTCCCAGTTTACGCGGAATTTAAGCAGCAAGCATGTAACTTCATCCTGTATTGATCTGGGTCTACACCGCTTACGATATCCGATGTCAGATCAGGAATCATGATATTCCATCGTACGTATGCCGATGATAATTACATTAAATTGTTTGTTGTTTTAACACTTTACAACAAGTACAGGAATTGCATGTCGGGTAATTGCCTTTCGCACCCGATCACCACCAATGCTAGTAGCCTATAGTGCTTAAATTATATAGTTATACCCCCACAAACAGAGTTTGAGGGGGGTATACTGGAATCAGCCGGTCGGTCGGTCGGTCGGGCGGTCTGTCTGCAAAATCTTGTACGGCGAACTCCTCCTTCAGTTTCAACCCGATTCACTTGACACTTGGCATAATTGTTAATCAGGAGTAGTAGATGTGCAAGACACAAATTTCAGGTTTCTGTGACCTTGACCTTGACCTTTGGCCTTGAAATTGGTCTTGAAATTGGCAGGCAAAGCTTGTACTTTGAACTTCTCCTTCACATTCAACCTGATTCACTTGATACTTGGCATAAATGTTACTTAGGAGTAGTATATGTGCAAGACACAAATTTCAGGTCTCTGTGACCTTGACCTTGACCTTTGGTCTTGAAATTGGCAGGCAAAATCTTGTACTTTGAAATCCTCCTTCACTTTCAACCTGATTCACTTGATAGTTGGCATAAATGTTACTCAGGAGTAGTAGATGTGCAAGACACAAATTTTAGGTCTCCGTGACCTTGACCTTTGTCCTTGAAATTGGTCTTGAAATTGGCAGGCAAAAAGCTTGTACTTTGAACTCCTCCTTCAATTTCAACCTGATTCACTTGATACTTGGCATAAGTGTTACTCAGGAGTAGTAGATGTGCAAGACACAAATTTCAGGTCTCTATGACCTTGACCTTGACCTTTGGCCTTGAAATTGGTCTTGAAATTGGCAGACAAAATCTTGTACTTTGAACTCCTCCTTCACTTTCAACCTGATTCACTTGATACTTGGCATAAATGTTACACAGGAGTAGTATATGTGCAAGACACAAATTTCAGGTCTCTGTGACCTTGACCTTGACCTTTGGCCTTGAAATTGGTCTTGAAATTGGCAGGCAAAATCTTGTACTTTGAACTCCTCCTTCACTTTCAACCTGATTCACTTGATACTTGGCATAAATGTTACTCAGGAGTAGTAGATGTGCAAGACACAAATTTCAAATCTCTGTGACCTTGACCTTTGGGCTTGAAATTGGTCTTAAAATTGGCAGGCAAAATCTTGTACGGCGAACTCCTCCTTCACTTTCAACCTGATTCACTTGATACTTGGCATAAATGTTACTCAGGAGTAGTAGATGTGCAAGACACAAATTTCAGGTCTCTGTGACCTTGACCTTTGGCCTTGAAATTGGTCTTTAAATTGGCAGGCAAAATCTTGTACTTTGAACTCCTCCTTCAATTTCAACCTGATTCACTTGATACTTGGCATAAATGTTACTCAGGAGTAGTATATGTGCAAGACACAAATTTCAGGTCTCTGTGACCTTGACCTTGACCTTTGGCCTTGAAATTGGTCTTAAAATTGGCAGGCAAAATCTTGTACTTTGAACTCCTCCTTCACTTTCAACCTGATTGACTTGATACTTGGCATAAATGTTACTCAGGCGTAGTAGATGTGCAAGACACAAATTTCAAATCTCTATGACCTTGACCTTTGGCCTTGAAATTGGTCTTAAAATTGGCAGGCAAAATCTTGTACTTTGAACTCCTCCTTCACTTTCAACCTGATTTACTTGATACTTGGCATAAATGTTACTCAGGAGTAGTATATGTGCAAGCCACAAATTTCAGGTCTGTGTGACCTTGACCTTGACCTTTGGCCTTGAAATTGGTCTTGAAATTGGCAGGCAAAAGCTTGTACTTTGAACTCCTCCTTCACATTCAACCTGATTCACTTGATACTTGGCATAAATGTTACTCAGGAGTAGTAGATGTGTAAGACACAAATGTCAGGTCTCTGTAACCTTGACCTTTGGTCTTGAAATTGGCAGGTAAAATCTTGTACTTTGAACCTCCTTCAATTTCAACCTGATTCACTTGATACTTGGCATAAATATTACTCAGGAGTAGTATATGTGCAAGACACAAATTTCAGGTCTCTGTGACCTTGACCTTTGTCCTTGAAATTGGTCTTGAAATTGGCAGGCAAAATCCTGTACTTTGAACTCCTCCTTCACTTTCAACCTGATTCACTTGATACTTGTTTTGGCTTGTAATATGGGGAGTTGGTTTCGCAAACTCTTCCTTCAGTTTTAAAGTTACTAAATGTATATTTGGGATACGTAATAGTCACAAATAGCAGATGGGCAAGACACAATTTTCATGTGTTTACGGTTAGCCATTGTAGAATTATCCCCCCCTGAACTTATTCCAGTAAATATTTTTTGTCATTTTTGCATGAAACATGGGGAGTTGGTGTCACAAACTGCTTCTTCATTTTGAAACTTATTAAATTGATACTTGCCATACATACTAACCACGAATAGGACATGTGCAAGACACAATTTTCCTGTGTTTAGTGTTAGCCATTACAGAATTTTCTCTATTTGAACTTTGGGTATTTTTGTTATTTGGTCCTGTTACATGTTCAAAACTTGGATTTGCAATCAAGGCTGCCGTGTGGGGGTATTCATCACCTTTAGTGATAGTTCTAGTTTATTTTATCCTGAACTTTCTTTTGAGACACATGTGCTATGAACTTAATTTTTAATGAATATTTAAAATAATTCATTTAAGGACGTATAAATTATATAACTAGTTATTTAATGCCTGTTAAATCAAATTTTAATATGGTGCTGAATCGTCTAGGTACCGAGTCGTCTAGGTACCGAATTGGTTTGGTACCGAGTTGTCTCGAAATCTTAAAAACGAAATATACGTCATAAACAGGTCAATACAGTTTATTTTTCCTTCAGCTATGCTATGTATGAGAAAACTCTTAACACGTTATATAGAATATCAACATAAATTTAAAAGTGTACCACATTGAAAATGTTTGACAGCTCTGACCCCTTCAGCTTATGCAAAGGTCACATGCCCATGATGAAATCACGTGACTGAGTATTGTGTTACAGCGTACAGTAAACAATTTCTAAACTAAAGGTTCGATAAGCAGGTGATATTTTTCTGGCGGCCATTTTTGTTTTTGTTATGCGGGTGGTGGGGAACACTGGATTGTTTGGGGATTAATAGATGTGAATAAAATTACTTAATTGTTTCAAGGTATGTATAAGAGATTATGTTGAACTGCTGATTTATTTTTTTCTTCAATATTCACGGTAAACTTTTTCTGTTCCTGGTCAAATGTTAAGAGGTTCGATAGACGGTGAGACCATGCTACTTGGGGTGGGTGACTTGTTGGCCCAATTCCAAACAGCCTATATTATCATATACCAAAATGGCCAACATTTATAATGGCCCAGTCCAAAACAGCCCAGTTTTTATCATATAGTAACATATTAGTTCAAATTAATGAATACCGTATCCTCGTGTAGGATGTTTTCGAGGGTGCAAGCAGAAATTGTGAAAATTTTGAAGCATAAAGCTTTTGAAATTTAAACAATTTACAATAAAATACTTTTTTTTTCATTTCTTCATAGTTGCCATTTTAACCGGTCTCCCGATTGTTTACATTTTGTAAGAAAATGGTGGTGCTTACCCGACAAGCATTTCATACATGTGATAATTTTTTCGAGGCAAAGAGGGAGATTAGCTTTTCAATTATTTTTTTTTGTAAATAATCCATTAACTCAGAGCAATTGATTATTACCTGGATATTTCGTCTTTATCGCAAAGCCTTAGTCAACACACTTAGATGTGGTCAGTGGGTGTCACATGACTTTGAATCGTCACGTGACACAAGGAGAGGATCATACACTGTTGGCAGTTCCAGTCCCTCGTCTCGGTTGAGTGATGGTCGCCGCTGTTTTATTAGAATGGCTTCTTTCACTCTACGTTTAAGATGCATGTCTTCTGACGTCAAGACCTTGGTGTTGCGAGGGTCAATGTGGTGACCAGTGGCTTCACAGTGTTCATGTAAAGCTGAATTGGATCTAGACACATGCTCTTTTAGTCTTGTTTCCAGAGGTCTACCTGTCTCTCCATTATAGTCATGTTTGCATTGCTCGCACTTTACATAATAAATTACGCCACATTTCTTCAATTTGTCCGTCTTGTCTTTCACATGTGTGATTTGGGAGCGAATGGAGATGAATGGGCGGTGGTACATGTTAACCCCATGTTGTTTGAAAATTCTGTGCAAAATTTCAGAGGTGCCTCGGATATAGGGGATGCCGACATTTGGTCTCTTTTGGTGTTGCTGATGTTGTTTCTTGTCCTTTTTTAGCTCACCAGAGCACAAAGTGCTCAGGGTGAGCTTTTGTGATCGCCCGTTGTCCGTCGGCGTGCGTCGTCTGGCATTCGTCGTCCGTCGTCAACAATTTGTACCTTTAAAAATCTTCTCCTCTTAATCTACAGGGATCTCAACTTTCATCTTTGGCACATAGCATCATATTCAGGTCCTCTACAAAAGTTATATAAATTATGCCCCTGGGGTCAAAATTGACCCCGCCCTAGGGGTGCCTTGTTTTCAATAGAAACATATAGTAAAACTTTGAAAATCTTCTCCTCTGAAAGCAGAAGCTTCTCAGCTTTCATATTGAGCACATAGCATCATGTTCAGGTCCTCTACAAAAGTTATATAAATTATGGCCCTTGGGTAAAAATTGGCCCCGCCCCAGGGGTGGGCAGTTTTCAATAGAATCATATAGTGCAAACTTTGAAAATCTTCTCCTCTGAAACTGGAAGGTTCTCAGCTTTCATATTTAGCACATAGCATCATATTCAGGTCCTCTACAAAAGTTATATAAATTATGGCCCCGGGGTCAAAATTGGCCCCGCCCCAGGGGTGGGCAGTTTTCAATAGAAACAAATAGTGAAATCTTTGAAAATCTTCTTCTCTGAAACTGGAAGGCTCTCAGCTTTCATATTTGGCACATACAGGGGTGTGATTTTTCCGCGGATTTCCGCGGATCCATTGATCCAAAGGACCATTTTTCCAAAACGTCTAAATCCGTTGCGAAAATCCGAGGGGGGGGGGGGAAGGTCCGCGTCCGGTCTAGTCCGGGAATTATTCTCGCCGATCTCGCCGCGGAGTGCCATTTCAGCTTCATCTTACCTATACTACGCGGAATCCGATTGGCCAAATCTTCGTGCCTACACCTATCAAATCGCTGTTATCGTTGCATGAGTTACAAATCTGTTTCCTCCCAAATTGTTAGCGAACTTTCACAACAAACGTAAAAAAATGTGGCAACATCTGAAACTATTGCTGTATTTGAATCAAATGGACTTAAAATGACAATAATATTTTATCGGACAGCTGATTCAGCGGAAATTCTGCGTATTGACACTAGCAGTAGGAATAAGCGGGACTGGCTAGAAACTGAAAAATGACAGCGTGTCCTCGTGCATCTCTGAACTTGTCATTGACAGCAAACAGCGAAATGTTGTGTGTGCGACAAATTGATTACATACTGCAAAGAGGGAAGCTTGCTATTGTAGAACATAGTTCTTCATCTGACACACACAGAAGGAAAATGTGATTAAAACCAACAGAAAGTAAGTTACCGCCCTACGTAACCGGTGGACAATCTGAAGATGACAGAAACTATGGTATTCACCCAATTTTCAAAAACGTATCAAAGCCAAAAGAATGTCAAACACCTGTTCCTGTAGTACTACTTGACAGAACAGCAAATGCACAGGTAGGAGCAAAAAAGTGTTTAAAATATGTGATTGATTTTCAATGAATAACTAACCTGCAGCTGGTTCCTGAATTTTATGAGAAGGTGCATGTCAACTATTAGTAAAATATTTCAATGACAGTGATGACAGGAAATAAATTACAATAAGAAAAATAAAAAAAGCAATAACAGTAGAAGATTCATGTTGGCACTTTTTCCAGACTTTAAATCATACTGAGCCAGAGTATTCCATCCATGAACCAGGCCTGCCATGAACCCGAGGGCCATATTTTCTCTATTTTTATGCCCCCAAAGCTAGGCTTTGGCGGCATATAGTGATCGCACCGTGCGTGTGTGGGTGGGTGTGTGGGTGGGTGGGTGTGTGGGTGGTTGGGTGGGTGTGTGTGTGTGTGTACCTTTTGTCCGGAGTATATTTCCTTTGTCACATCAGCTACGGATACCAAATTTGGTGTGTGAGTTCATCTTGGGATGGGGGAGTGTCGCGTACCATTTTCATGTCACTGTGACCTTGACCTTTGACCTTGATTTTACAAAAAGCTTGTCCGGAGCATAATCTCCTTTACCTTACCAGCTACAGATTCCAAATTTGGTGTGTGAGTTCATCTTGGGATGGCGGAGTGTCGCGTACCATTTCAAGGTCACTGTGACCTTGACCTTGACCTCGATTTTAAAAAAAGCTTATGCCTTACCAGCTACAAAAAGCTTGTCCGGAGTATATCTCCTATACCTTACCAGCTAAGGATTCCAAATTTGGTGTGTGAGTTCATCTTGGGATGGAGGAGTGTCGCGTACCATTTTCAGATCACTGTGACCTTGACCATGACCTTTGACCGATTTTACAAAAAGCTTGTCCGGAGCATATCTCCTTTACTTTACCAGCTACAGATTCCAAATTTGCTGTGTGAGTTCATCTTGGGATGGCGGAGTGTCGCGTACCATTTCAAGGTCACTGTGACCTTGACCTTGACCGTTTACCTCGATTTTAAAAACCGCTTATACCTTACCAGCTACAAAAAGCTTGTCCGGAGTATATCTCCTATTCCTTACCATCTAAGGATTCCAAATTTGGTGTGTGAGTTCATCTTGGGATGGAGGAGTGTCGCGTACCATTTTCAGATCACTGTGACCTTGACCATGACCTTTGACCGATTTTACAAAAAGCTTGTCCGGAGCATATCTCCTTTACCTTACCAGCTACAGATTCCAAATTTGGTGTGTGAGTTCATCTTGGGATGGCGGAGTGTCGCGTACCATTTCCAGGTCACTATGACCTTAACCTTGACCTTGACCTTGACCGATTTTACAAAAAGCTTGTCCAGAGCATATCTCCTATACCTTACCAGATACGGATTCCAAATTTGGTGTGTGAGATCACCTTCAGATGGCGGAGTGTCGCGTACCATTTTCAGGTCACTGTGACCTTGACCTTCGACCTCGATTTTACAAAAAAGGTTGTCCAGAGAATATCTCCTATACCTTACCAGCTACGGATTCCAAATTTAATGTGTGAGTTTATCTTGGGATGGCGGTGTGTCGCATACCATTTTCAGGTCACTGTGACCTTGACCTTTGACCTAGATTTTACACAAAGCTTGTCCGGAGCATTTCTCCTATACCTTACCAGCTACGGATTCCAAATTTGGTTTGTGAGTTCATCTTGGGATGGCGAAGAGTCGTGTACCATTTTCAGATCACTGACCTTGACCTTGACCTTTGACCTCAATTTTACAGTCCGGAGCATATCTCCTATATCTTACCAGATACAAAAAGCTTGTCCAGAGCATAATTATCTCCTATACCTTAAACGTTGACAATCAACCCAGGGTCCTTTTTAACGTTGAGAATGACTTAGGGTCCTTTTTAACTAAGTTTTGACGCTTGGCTCTTTTCTTAGCTATCATAATCGTCAAAGGTTCTGTTTCTAATGTTAAGAACTGACTCCTGTGTCATTTTTAACAGCATCAAAATTTCATGTTACACCTGCATTACATTGTATTGTTTTTCCGCCAAAATGCATTTCGGTGTCAAACACTTTGGGGGCATTTGTCACCCGTGACGACTCTCTTGTTCTCTATATTTATGCAACATTTTGCCATACTTAAGATCTATCTGTTTATAATTGCATCATCATGTGCACGGAAATTTGTTATTTTATGCTGGAATTTCTGGTTACTTGAAAAAGACTGGAGAATATTGCAAGAGCATTCTTTTGTACTTCACTATTTTTTATGAATATTCATATCAGAAATAAATTAATCTAATTATACTTCATGATGTCTTTATTAAAGACATCATGAAGTATAATTAGATTAATTTATATTATGCCACATGAATACAATAATTTTTGGCAATGGCAGAGACTTAAGAATTATTATTTTTTGTATAAGATTTTATTTATAAGCAAATAGAGCAGATCCAAATTAGGCTGCTCCTACAGGCCTTCTCAGTTTGCAAAGGAGTATTTATAGAGTGAAGGGTTAAAAACTAGTTCATGAGCAGAAGTTGAAACATCAAACTGAGGTTTGTCTTGTACAAACAGTTGCATACTAGTAATTCCTTTCACTCTTCTATTTCCAGGCAATAGTTCTTGGTGTCATTGCTGAGAGGAATCTACCTCTGTCCATGGTACAGGTCTTGATTGACTTAGCCAAAGAACTTGCGAAGGACATCAAAGCTTTACAGAACCTGAGTATGGTTTGCACTTCAGCCTCATAGACTTGGTGAAACTATGACTAGGAAAACAGTAGAGAAGCTGAAGAAAACACCAGTTTTGCTAAACCTTGATCAAGCAACAATAACAAACACATACATTTTGTACCAACAGTTATTTGTAATTACTTTGATGAGAAAGAAGGAAAAGTTGTGCTAGACCAGTTGGCCTCAATAGAAGTTGTGAAAGTGGATTAACATTATGAAGTTATGTTTTTGTCTTCAACACCAGCTCTAGTAATAAAATGGTATTTAGTACAGTGCAGTTGTTGTTTTTTTAGCTCACCTGGCACAAAGTGCCAAGGTGAGCTATTGGGATGATCCTATGTCCGGCGTCCGGCGTCGTGCGTATGTGCGTCTTGCGTACGTGCGGGTGTCAACAATTTACTTAAACATCTTCTTCTCTGGAACTACAAAGCCAAGAGCTTTGATATTTGGTATGTAGTATGATATAATGGTCCTCTACAAAGATGTTCAAATTATGTCCCCCGGGCCAAAAATGGCCCCGCCCCAGGGCTTATCAGTTTTTCATAGGAAAATCTTTAAAAATCTTCTTCTCTGAAACTGTAAGGCATAGACCTTTGATATTTGGTATGTAGCATCATCTAATGGTCCTCTACTAAGATTGTTCAAATTATGACCCCTGGGCCAAAAATGGCCCCGCCCCGGGGCTTATCAGTTTTTCATAGGAAAATCTTTAAAAATCTTCTTCTCTGAAACTGTCAGGCATAGACCTTTGGTATTTGGTATGTAGCATCATCTAATGGTCCTCTACTAAGATTGTTCAAATTATGACCCCTGGGCCAAAAATGGCCCCGCCCCAGGGCTTATCATTTTTTCATAGGAAAATCTTTAAAAATCTTCTTCTCTAAAAATGCAAGGCATAGACCTTTGGTATTTGGTATGTAGCATGATCTAATGGTCCTCTACTAAGATTGTTCAAATTATGACCCCTGGGCCAAATATGGCCCCGCCCCGGGGCTTATCAGTTTTTCATAGGAAAATCTTTAAATATATTCTTCTCTAAAATTATAAGGTATAGACCTTTGATATTTGGTATGTAGCATTATTTAATCGTCCTCTACTAAGATTAATCAAAATATGACCCCCGGACCAAAAATGGCCCCGCCCAAGGGCTTATCAGTTTTTCATAGGAAAATCTTTAAAAATCTTCTCCTTCAGAACTGTAAGGTCTAGGCCCTTGATATTTGGTATGTAGCATCATCTAATGGTTTTCTACCAAGATTATTCAAATTATTACCCCTGGGTAAAAAATGGCCCCGCCCTGGGGCTTATCAGTTTTTCATATGAAAAGCTTTAAGAATCTTCTTCTCCAAAACTGTAAGGCAGAGACCTTTAATATTTGGTATGTAGCGGCTGCGCTATCTAATAGTTTTCTACCAAGATTGTTCAAATTATGTCCCCTGGGTTGAAAACTTCCCCGCCCAGGGGCATATCAGTTTTTATAGGAAAGTTTTTAAAAATCTTCTCTTAAAAATCTTTAAAAGTCTTCTCTGAACTTGTAAGGCATAGACCTTAGATATTTGGTATGTTGTATTATCTAATAGTCCTCTACCAAGATTTTCAAATTATGAACCCCGGATCAAAATTGACCCCGCCCTGGGGCTTAACAGTTTTTCATAGGAAAATCTTTAAAATATCTCCTCCTCCAAATCTGTAAGGTCTAGACTCTTTATATTTAGTATGTAGCATCATCTGATGGTTTTCTACCAAGATTTTTCAAATTATGCAATCTGTCATTGAAATCATTAATCTGTTACGAACAGGTGAGCGATTAAGGGCCATCATGGCCCTCTTGTTTTGGTGTGTTTTAAATTTTGAGCCAGGATAGCTCAGGGAGAGCTTTCCAATTGACCTTTAAAGCCCTATTTTTCATTTTCGGCAGGGGGCTTTGCCCCCTCTGACCCCCACCAGGGCTTTGCCCCTGGACCCCAAAGCGGCCCCCAAACCCCGCGCCGAAATATTTCCTCCCCTCAGCTCTTAGGTCAATCACACCCCTGCACATAGCATCATGTTCAGGTCCTCTACATAAGTTATATTATTTATGGCCCCGGGGTCAAAATTGGCCCGCCCCAGGGGTAGGCAGTTTTCAATAGAAACAAATAGTAAAATCTTTGAAAATCTTCTTCTCGGAAACTGGAAGGCTCTCAGCTTTCATATTTGGCACATAGCATCATGTTCAGGTCCTCTACAAAAGTTATATAATGAATGGCCCCGGGGTCAAAATTGGCCCCGCCCCAGGGGTGGGCAGTTTTCAATAGAAAAAAATAGTGAAATCTTTGAAAATCTTCTTGTCTGAAACTGGAAGGTTCTCAGCTTTCATATTTGGCACAGAGCATCATGTTCAGGTCCTCTACAACAGTTATATAAATTATGGCCCCAGGGTCAAAATTGGCCCCGCCCCAGCGGTGGGCAGTTTTCAATAGAAACAAATAGTTAAATCTTTGAAAATCTTTTCCTCTGAAACTGGAAGGTTCTCAGCTTTCATATTTGGCACATAGCATTATGTTCAGGTCCTCTACAAATTTTTTATAAAGTATGGCCCCGGGGTCAAAATTGGCCCCGCCCCAGGGGTGGGCAGTTTTCAATAGAAACAAATAGTGAAATCTTTGAAAATCTTCTCTGAAACTGGAAGGCTCTCAGCTTTCATATTTGGCACATAGCATCATGTACAGGTCGTCTACAAAAGTTATATAAATTATGGTCTCGGTGTCAAAATTGGCCCCGCCTCAGGGGTGGACAGTTTTCAATAGAAACAAATAGTGAAATCTTTGAAAATCTTCTTCTCTGAAATTGGAAGGCTCTCAGCTTTCATATTTGGCACAGAGCAGCATGTTCAGGTCCTCTACAAAAGTTATATAAATTATGACCCTGGGGTCAAAATTGGCCCTGCCACAGGGGTAGGCAGTTTTCAATAGAAACATATCGAGAAAACTTTGAAAATCTTCCTCTGAAACTGGAAGGTTAATCTCAGCTTTCATATTTGGCTCATAGCATCATGTTCAGGTCCCCTACAAGTTTTTCTAAATTATTCCCCTGGGGTCAAAATTGGCCCGCCCCAGGGCCGGCTAGTTTTCTATAGAAACATATAGTGAAAACTTTGAAAATCTTCTCCTCTGATTGTCTGGTGAGCGCTTCAGGGCCATTCTGGCCCTCTTGTTTGGTGTTTGTTAGGAATTGTAAACATCCACTCCGGGTAGCCATTTGCCCGTAGTGCACACTTGACGTGATCTTTTTCCTTCTTTCTGTCCGAGTCCACTGTGACTAATTCATCAGCTCGATGGAACAAGGTTCTTACCATGGATCTCTTGTGTTCTAAGTAGTGATTGGAGCTAAAGTTTAGATATTGGTCAGTATGAGTAGGTTTCCTGTAGACTGTGACTTTAGTGGACCCATCATCCTTGATATGGACACATGTGTCAAGAAATGGAATTTACCCATCCTCTTCACTCTCTGAGGTGAACTTGATGTGCTTGTCAATGGAGTTTAAGTGATTGAAGAACTCCTCTATGTGGTACTCATGAAGGCTTTGCGATAAAGCCGAAATATCCAGGTAATAATCAATTGCTCTGAGTTAATGAATTATTTACACAAAAATGGACAATCCAGAGCAAGAGAACAACCTTCATTGTTGTAGCTTTCAAATGAGAGAGATTGGGTGTCAAAGAGGGAGATTTATGCGGATGGAAAATTTTGGAGTTATTTGTTGGTATGATAGGCCAGATACTTATATTTATATGTCTCTGAATAGGCAAATATGAAGCTCTGAAAATAAAAGTTGTAGGTTTCAGGCTTTTTTAGCTCACCAGAGCACAAAGTGCTCAGTGTGAGCTTTTGTGATCGCCTGATGTCCGTCGTCGTGCGTCGTCAACAATTTGAACCTTTAAAGTTCTTCTCCTCTGAATCTACAGGGGTCTCAGCTTTCATCTTTGGCACATAGCACTTCTACAAAAGTTATATAAATTATACCCCTGGGGTCAAAATTGGCCCTGCCCCAGGGGTTTTCAGTTTTCAATAGAAACATATAGTGAAAACTTTGAACATCATCTCTAAAACTAGAAGGTCCTCAGCTTTCATATTTGGCACACAGCTTCAACTTCAGGACTTCTACAAAAGTTATATAAATTATGCCCCTAGGGTCAAAATTGGTCCCACCCCAGGGATTGCCAGTTTTTTGTAGCTGACTGCTTAAACAGCCTATGGGATCACTAGTTATGCATAGGAAAAACTTTAAAAATATTATTGTCAGAAACTACATGTCCCAGAGCTTAGATATTTGGTGTATAGATTTACTTAGCATAAATTTATGAGTTTTATAAGTATCATAGTTCTGGGGTTAAAATTGGCCCTGCCCTGTGTGTATAGACTTCTTTACATCAGAAACTACATTCTAAAGGTTTCTCCTTAATATCACTCTTAGCTGAGACCAGCCAGTGGGAGTTCTTATATAATCACCCTTAGCCTGATCAGTAGAGTAGAAATTGTGTTTAGACAAATAAAACACACTCATTTAAGATAATTCTCAAAATGCAGAACACTCTTGAAGCTTTTTAGCTCACCAGAGCACAAAGTGCTCAGGGTGAGCTTTTGTGATTGCCTGATGTCCGTCGTCCGTCGTCGTGCGGTGTGCGTCGTCCGTCGTCCCGCGTCAACAATTTGAACCTTTAAAAATCTTCTCCTCTGAATCTACAGGGTTCTCAGCTTTCATCTTTGGTACATAGCATCACCTATAGGTCCTCTACACAAGTTATATAAATTATGCCCCTGGGGTCAAAATTGGCCACGCCCCAGGAGTGGGAAGTTTACAATAGAAACATATAGTAAAACTTTGAAAATCTTCTCCTCTGAAACCAGAAGGTTCTCAGCTTTCATATTTGGCACATAGCATCGTGTTCAGGTCCTCTACAAAAGTTATATAAATTATGACCCTGGGGTCAAAATTGGCCCCGCCCCAGGGGTGGGCAGTTTTCAATAGAAACAAATAGTGAAATCTTTGAAAATCTTCTCCTCTGAAACTGGAAGGCGCTCAGCTTTCATATTTGGCACAGAGCATAATGTTCATGTTCTCTACAAAAGTTATATAAATTATGCCCCTGGGGTCAAAATTTTCAATAGAAACATATAATAAACCTTTGAAAATCTTCTCCTTTGAAACCAGAAGGTTCCCAGCTTTCATATTTGGCACATAGCATCATGTTCTGGTCCTCTACAAAAGTTATATAAATGATGCCCCTGGGGTCAAAATTAGCCCCGCCCCAGGGGTGGGTAGTTTTCAATAGAAACAAATAGTGAAATCTTTGAAAATCTCCTCTGAACCTGGAAGGCTCTCAGCTTTCATATTTGACACAGAGCATTATGTTCAGGTCCTCTACAAAAGTTATATAAATTATGGCCCTGGGGTCAAATTGGCCCCGCCCCAGGGGTGGGCAGTTTTCAACAGAAACAAATAGTGAAAACTTTGAAAATCTTCTTCTTTCAATCTGGAAAGTTCTTAGCTTTCATGTTTGACGCATAGCATCATGTATAGGTCCTTTACAAAAGTTATATGAATTATGGCCCTGGGGTCAAAATTGGCTCCGCCCAAGGGGTGGGTAGTTTTCAGTAGAAGCATATAGAGAAAACTTTGAAAATCTTCTCCTCTGAAACTGGAAGGTTCTCAGCTTTCATATTTGGCACATAGCATTAAGTTTAGTTCCTCTACAATTTTTTTATAAATTATGGCCCTGGGGTCAAAATTGGTCCCGCCCCAGGGGTGGGCAGTTTTCAATAGAAACAAATAGTGAAATCTTTGAAAATCTTCTCCTCTGAACCTGGAAGACGCTCAGCTTTCATATTTGGCACAGAGCATAATGTTCAGGTCCTCTACAAAAGTTATATAAATTATGGCCCTGGGGTCAAAATTGGGCCCGCCCCAGGGGTGGGCAGTTTTCAACAGAAACAAATAGTGAAAACTTTGAAAATCTTCTTCTTTCAATTTGGAAAGTTCTCAGCTTTCATTTTTGGCGCATAGCATCATGTATAGGTACTCTACAAAAGTTATATGAATTATGGCTCTGGGGTCAAAATTGGCCCCACCCAAGGGGTAGGTAGTTTTCAGTAGAAACATATAGAGAAACCTTTGAAAATCTTCTCCTCTGAAACTGGAAGGTTCTCAGCTTTCATATTTGGCACATAGCATCATGTTCACTTCCTCTACAAAGTTATATAAAAATTATGGCCCTGGGGTCAAAATTGGCCCCGCCCCAGGGATGGGCAGTTTTCAATAGAAACAAATAGTGAAATCTTTGAAAATCTTCTCTTCTGAACCTGGAAGGCGCTCAGCTTTCATATTTGGCACAGAGCATCATGTTCAGGTCCTCGACAAAAGTTATATTAATTATGGCCCTGGGGTCAAAATTGTCCCCGCCCCAGGGGTGGGCAGTTTTCAATGGAAACAAATAGTGAAAATTTTGAAAATCTTTTTCTCTGAATCTGGAAAGTTCTTAGCTTTCATATTTGGTGCATAGCATCATGTACAGGTCCTTTACAAAAGTTATATGAATTATGGGCCTGGGGTCAAAATTGGCCCCGCCCCAGGGATGGGTAGTTTTCAGTAGAAACATATAGAGAAAACTTTGAAAATCTTCTCCTCTGAAACTGGAATCAGAAGGAAAAACCAACAATGAAATCATTGTTTGTAAAGTGTCCCACCCACAAAATGAACTAATACTGCCAGTTGTTGGCTCTAGCGGTTAATTATCGGAGCGTCCCAATGTCTGAACGTACCCAAAATTTATTGACCAAATTTATTCACGATTCACCAGAAATGGACGAAACCAGCATGCTATAGTCAATTAGATACAGTATAATGCACTGTATTTTGATGGTGCTTGAAAGGTGCTTGAATTTGAATTAGTATTTTTTTATTTTTTTTTGCATATTGCCTAAAGACTACAGTAGGACTGGACCAGTTTACTTTTGAACAAGTTTCTATTCAGTATTTCTAGTTTATGTGACTTTGCCAATTAAATATTTAAACTCATACTTTTCCCTTGCTTATCAGCATATGTTCAGTACTTAGCATTTTCAATGTAAGCTTAAAGATTCCTTATCCTAAATATAGACTCGGTCTGGAATGCTTTGGCTTATTAGCTTATGCCATAGCATGTTTATGTAACTGTATTCGTATTCGTGAATATTTATTCGTATTCGTTATACTGTATCGTGATACGTATTTGTATTCCCTACATGGGCGTATCGTTGCAGCCCTAACACAAACTCTTGTCAAATTAACGTATTTACACTTTACAGTCTGTAACATCGTGGCTAATGACCAGGGCTGTCATAGTCCGACACCTGGTCATCCGTTTCACTATTGGCATCCGGCTTGGACAGTTCTGTTACATTTGCAAGCACTTGCTCTGCGATTTCTACATCGTCCGGCCCGAATCCATCAAATTCTGTATCGACGTTTGAATCCTCGCCCGACACGTGACCGAAGAGATGGTCCTGTGACCCATCCATGGCTGTCGATATTCCGCATTTCAAGAATGATTTTCGTATAATGGCAGGTGTGATTGAATCCTATGCAGTTTTGATCCACTGCAAAATCAAAGGCTTCGGTGGTGCCTTGCGATTTGCCTTTGGCTTTTTTCAACCGGGCCAGAGAACAGCCATTTGTCATAGAGTTCAGCAAATTTTGCTTTAAATGGTTCTGCTGGTTGCAACCTCAAAATGCAGCCACCAGGTATCACACACATGTCTGTGTTACAATTGCGGCGCAGGTAAGCCTTCACTTTGTCGGTCAAATGGGCCCGAAAAGCGTCCCACACAAGTTAACGTCGCTGGACATTGTTAGCTCACCTGAGCCAAAAGCTCCGGATGAGCTATTGTGACCGCTCTTTGTCCGTCGTCAAATGACATCTCCTCTGAAACTGCTGATCCGATTTTAACCAAATTTTGTCAGAAGCATCAGTGGCTAGGGGTAACGAAAGTTTGTTCACATTATGACCCCGGACCGAAAATGGCCCCGCCCATGGGCTTATCAGTTTTTCATAGGAAAATCTTTAAAAATATTCTTCTCTGAAACTGTAAGGCCTAGACCTTTGATATTTGGCATGTAGCATGATTTTATGGTCCTCTATAAAGATTGTTCAAATTATGACCCCCAGGCAAAAAATGGCCCCGCCCAAGGGCTTATCAGTTTTTCATAGGAAAATCTTTAAAAATCTTCTCTGAAACTGTAAGGCACAGGGGTCTGGACCGCTTCAGGGGGTCTATATGTACTATATAATAGTACATATAGACCCCAATGAAGCGGTCCAGACCCCTGTGCTATAAGGCCTAGACCTTTGATATTTGGCATGTAGCATGAGCCTATGGTCCTCTACATAGATTGTTCAAATTATGACCCCTGGGCCAAAAATGGCCCCTTCCAAGGGCTTATCAGTTTTTCATAGGAAAATCTTTAAAAATCTTCTCTGAAACTGTAAGGCCTAGACCTTTGATATTTGGCATGTAGCATGAGCCTATGGTCCTCTACAAAGATTGTTCAAATTATGACCCCTGGGCCAAAAATGGCCCCGCCCAAGGGCTTATCAGTTTTTCATAGGAAAATCTTTAAAAATCTTCTTCTCTGAAACTGTAAGGCCTAGACCTTTTATATTTGGCATGTAGCATGATCTAACGGTCCTCTACAAAGATTGTTCAAATTATGACCCCTGGACTAAATATGGCCCAGCCCAAGGGCTTATCAGTTATTATGATTTCTTGGTAAAAAATGGCCTGCCTCTGGGGTATCTCAGGTGAGCGCTTCAGGGCCTCATGGCCCTCTTGTTTTTGATGGTCACTTCATTGGCCCAGGACTTTTGGCCACTTCCACACATGTACACAAGTATTCTGCATGGAATATCATCTTTAGGCAAGAGTCTTATGCCAGGAAGATGAACAAGAGGAGAAAGTTTCGTACCATCCGCGTAAGCACCAAGGGTTACTGTAAACTTTACCTTTTCGCGACCTGTAGATGTCATAGGAATTGATTTTTTTCCAAAATGTAGTCATACGTCGACTTTCCTGGCGTTTCTAAGTAGACTGGTGTTTCGTCCATGTTACCAATTTCTGACAACTCGTACTCGCGTAATGGATGCATTTGAATGACGAAATGAAGAAATCTATCCACCAAACCATTTGTAATTTCTACAGTTTTCTGTGCGATTTGTGTAGTGCTACGAAAAATAATGTTATGTCGCTTTTTGAAGCTGACGAACCATCCACATGAAGCTTTGAATGATTGTGAACCATTCTCCTAATGAAGCCTCAAAGCTTCATTCTTCAACGCATTGCCAGTAACCCGCACCCCCTTCTTGCGCCGCTCCTCAAACCAAAGGATAAGTTTGCGATCTATTTCCTCATACCGGACTTTCTGCCCATCACCCGGGGCTCGTTTCTGTGACTTGGTCCGCAGCTGCAGGTCATTCTTGGACTTACACCACTCCCTCACCCGTTTCCTATCCACGCCAAACACTTGACTTGCTTTACGCTTATTGTGTTTGCTCGGCAATATCAACAACTTTCAGTTTAAAGCTAACGCTGTAAAATCTCCGAGTTTGTTTTTCTTCCATTGCGAACAGAAACTGTGAGTTGATGTGCTGTTCTTGTGGCATACTTGTTAACACGACCTAGGAAATTCGGTTAATTATTCATTGAGTGATTTTGACTTAGGGTGAGCTTTTGTGATTGCCTGATGTCCGTCGTCCGTCGGCGTGCGTCGTCCGTCGTCAGTCGTGCGTCGTCAGTCGTCAACAATTTGAACCTTTAAACATCTTCTCCTCTGAATCTACAGGGTTCTCAGCTTTCACCTTTGGCACATAGTATCATCTTTAGGTCCTCTACAAAAGTTATATAAATTATGGCCCTGGGGTCAAAATTGGCCCCGCCCCAAGGATTCCTTGTTTTCAATAGAAACATATAGTAAAACTTTGAAACTCTTCTCCTCTGAAACTGGAAGATTCTCAACTTTCATATTTGGCAAAGAGCATCATGTTCAGGTCCTCTACAAAAGTTATATAAATTATGGCCCTGGGGTCAAAATTGGCCCCTCCCCAGGGGTGGGCAGTTTTCAATAGAAACAAATAGTGAAATCTTTGAAAATCTTCTCCTCTGAAACTGGAAGGCTCTCAGCTTTCATATTTGGCACATAGCATCTTGTTCAGGTCCTCTACAAAAGTTATATAAATTATGTCCCTGGGGTCAAAATTAACCCCGCCCCAGGGGAGGGCAGTTTTCAATAGAAACAAATAGTGAAATCTTTGAAAATCTTCTTCTCGGAAACTGGAAGTCTCTCAGCTTTCATATCTGGCACAGAGCATCATGTTCAGATCCTCTACAAAAGTTATATAAATTATGGCCCTGGGGTCAAAATTGGCCCCGCCCCAGGGGTTGGGCAGTTTTCAATAGAAACAAATAGTGAAATCTTTGAAAATCTTCTCCTCTGAAACTGGAAGGCTCTCAGCTTTCATATCTGGCACCGAGCATCATGTTCAGGTCCTCTACAAAAGTAATATAAATTATAGCCCTGGGGTCAAAATTGGCCCTGCCCCAGGGGTTGGGCAGTTTTCAATAGAAATAAATAGTGAAATCTTTGAAAATCTTCTTCTCTAAAACTGGAAGGCTCTCAGCTTTCATATTTGGCACATAGCATCTTGTTTAGGTCCTCTACAAAAGTTATATAAATTATGGCCCTGGGGTCAAAAGTAACCCCGCCCCAGGGGTGGGCAGTTTTCAATAGAAACAAATAGTGAAATCTTTGAAAATTTTCTCCTCTTAAACTGGAAGGCTCTCAGCTTTCATATTTGGCACAGAGCATCATGTTCAGGTCCTCTACAAAAGTAATATAAATTATGGCCCTGGGGTCAAAATTGGCCCCGCCCCAGGGGTTGAGCAGTTTTCAATAGAAACAAATAGTGGAATCTTTAAAAATCTTTTCCTCTGAAACTGGAAGGCTCTCAGCTTTCATATTTGGCACAGAGCATCATGTTCAGGTCCGCTACAAAATTTGTATAAATTATGGCCCTGGGGTCAACATTGGCCCCGCCTCAGGGGTGGGCAGTTTTTAATAGAAACAAATAGTGAAATCTTTGAATATCTTCTTCTCTGAAACTGGGTGGTTCTCAGCTTTCATAATTTGCACATAGCATCATGTTCAGGTCCTCTACAAAAGTTATATAAATTATGGCCCTGGGGTCAAAATTGGCCCCGCCCCAGGGGTAGCCGGTTTTCAACAGAAACATATAGTGAAAACTTTGAATATCTTCTCCTCTGATTGTCTGTTGAGCGCTTCAGGACAATTCTGGCCCTCTTGTTTAGCTCACCAGAGCACAAAGTGCTCAGGGTGAGCTTTTGTGATCGCCTGATGTCCGTCGTCAGTCGGCGTGCATTGTGCGTCGTTTGTCGTCAACAATTTGAACCTTTAAAATTCTTCTCCTCTGAATCTATAGGGTTCTCAGCTTTCATATTTGGCACATAGCATCATGTTCAGGTCCTCTACAAAAGTTATATAAATTATGCTCCTGTGGTCAAAATTGGCTACACCCCAGGGTGGCCAATTTTCTAGCAAACTTATAGCTGACTGCGTTTTTAAGCATCTTCTCTTTGCTCATAAAGAGGTCATCAGGTCAAGAAGTAGAGAGAGATGACCAGTGGCTATTTTTAGTGCACCTGTATCTGGTGCTGTAGCCAGTGTTAGTGAATCTGTCTTAACCCTTTGCCAGTTCTATGTTTATTATTAATTTGAATGTCTAACAAAATATTTAAAATGAAGTATGGAAGGTGGAACATTGTAGCCATTTTTTTTCCAAATTTCACAACCTACTGAATATTCATCTACAAAATAGTTATAATGAAATATAGTAGGTGGAACATTGTAGCCATTTTAGAAACTAAAGGAACAGATCTATCAAATTCCATTAACAAACAGAGCAGACCCTGATCAGATGTCTCCTATAGGAGGCATCTGATCTGGGTCTACTCTGTTTTCAAATGTGTGAAAACATGTTTATGTGAGGGAAGGGTTAATTAATAATAGTGATTGGCATTATGATATTATTATAACCTGCCCTGCAGTTCAGAAGAAGTGTAAATCATTGTAAAGACTCCAGAATGCCAAATTAAAGATTTTAAATAAATTATGAAATAATTTTTAACATGAAATTGTATTACACATATTCAGAGGAATAGTTGATCGCCTTTAGTCAGAACTTTGTATGGCCTTGTTTAAATTATGCCCCTGGGGTTAAAATTGGCCCCAACCCACGGGTGGTCAGCTTTCAATAGAAACATATAGTAAAAACATTGAAAATCTTCTCTGAAACTGGAAGGTTCATAGCTTTCATATTTGGCACATAGCTTCATGTTCAGGTCCTCTCTCTACAAATGTTATATAAATTATGCCCATGTGGTCAAAATTGGCCCCGCCCCCAGGAGTAGCCAGCTTTCAATAGAAACATATAGTGAAAACTTAGAAAACCTTCTCCTCTGATTGTCCGGTGAGCGCTTCAGGGCCATTCTGGCCCTCTTGTTATTGGCTAATGAACATAAGAGACGCTGACAAGGTACCACTTTATCAATCGATAATGCCATTAGGGCATGATAGTAGGTAGACCTGTGATGCTGACTCGTGAGTACACATTAGGTCACAGATAATGCCATTAGGGCATGGTAGTAGGTAGACGTGTGATGCTGACTCGTGAGTACACATTAGGTCACAGATAATGCCATTTAAGGGCATGATAGTAGGTAGACGTGTGATGCTGACTCGTGAGTTCACATTAGGTCACAGATAATGCCATTAGGGCATGGTAGTAGGTAGACGTGTGATGCTGACTCGTGAGTACACATTAGGTCACAGATAATGCCATTAGGGCATGATAGTAGGTAGACGTGTGATGCTGACTCGTGAGTACACATTAGGTCACAGATAATGCCATTAGGGCATGATAGTAGGTAGACGTGTGATGCTGACTCGTGAGTACACATTAGGCCACA
This sequence comes from Azorinus chamasolen, assembly GCA_963576725.1. Taxonomy (NCBI): domain Eukaryota; kingdom Metazoa; phylum Mollusca; class Bivalvia; order Cardiida; family Solecurtidae; genus Azorinus; species Azorinus chamasolen. The sequence continues at coordinate 48,170,152 of OY755238.1, read as the reverse complement.
GATAATGCCATTAGGGCATGATAGTAGGTAGACGTGTGATGCTGACTCGTGAGTACACATTAGGTCACAGATAATGCCATTAGGGCATGATAGTAGGTTAGACCTGTGATGCTGACTCGTGAGTACACATTAGGTCACACAGTACGGACTGGAAGGTTAACAGCACTCGTTTTTGCAGAGGTAAGTTTAGGAAAAAAATGAAACAAATTATCAGCCCCTTTTTCGGAAATTCCTTTGCCCACGGGGGTTCTCTATTACAGATTTTACGGTAAACAATGTTTGTGTCACTAGATCAAAGTGTATGAATGGAATTTTGACTTCTTAATAGTGTCTAAAATCCACAAAACTAATCATTCAAAAATATTGAAAGTTCAATATGCAGCATGTATATGTGAAACAATTCGCCCATAACAGAGATGATTTAACCTATAATTTTGACCATTGACTTTGAAGTGTGACCATGATGTATGACATAGACATATGATGGCACCACTCAGAGGCTGCATGAGTATACATGTCATGTAGGAAGTTTGAAACTTTCTATACATCTATAAAAATCTTAAACGTTATAGTCAAGGTTTCAGAAAGAGAACTGACAGGCCAATATCAATATTTGTTGCATAATATACACAACCCAAATCTTAGTATTTACTATAGGACTTGGAAACATTTTGGATCCAGACCTTTTAAAACCCTATTGGCCTAAGATCTTATAAATCCCAAATTATTCTTTTCAATGACATAGCACATCTTTCATATAAAAAAATCAGTTATGCAATGCTGATACTGGTGTATTTAATTCTTCCTTTGAAAATAATTTACAGTTATTTTTAATCCCCTCTGTAATACTACTGTCTACATGTGCAATTTCACTCCCAGTGTGACCCTTTGTGTCAGCAGAAATCACCAACCGTTGCAGATCAACATAAATTTATATGCTAAACCTTTAGCCTTCTATGGGTGGATGAGTGAATACCTATGCAAACAGTTTGGATCCAGATGATGATGTAATCTGTTTGACAGTCTGATTGCATTTTGGAAGACAAATTGATTATAGCTTGAATTTTGAAAATGTAGGCGAAAAATTCTGTAAACATAATTTGCTCAGCATGCTAAAGGTTAAACACCTGGAGCTGGAATATGTATAGGTTAGAGCTTATAAACTGCAGTCTTCGAAAATAAGAAGACTAAAGCGGCCCCCAAACCCCGCGCCGAAATATTTCCTCCCCTCAGCTCTTAGGTCAATCACACCCTGTTCCCCAGTACTACTGTCCAATGAACTGACAAAACTCACGTGGACCGTTCGTGAGCAGCACGTGTAAGTACGGCCTCCGTACGATAATGCGGCAATCGCACGGAGATAGTACGTTGTGAGCACGTTGTAAGCACGTTCAACTCACTTACCACGTGTGCAACGTAAGATGCACACTACTGATCAGGCGAGGCTGGCGTGCGTGCCACGTACGTACACCTTGCGTAACCGTGCGTGTGATAAGCGTTCCTCCCTGCATTTGCTACTCCTTCCCCACGTTTTCAGAAAAACGTAGCAGCGGTGGCCTCCCCAAAAATCGTACGTGCTAAAAACACGCAAGGCGGGTTGTGACCAGGCCTTTACGCGAGCGAAGCGAAGCGTTTTAGGCCGTCTTATTTTCGAAGACTAAAGTTTATAAGCTCTAACCGATTTAGTGATTGCCCTACGTTTCAACAGGCAGAGTTTATAAGCCCCGCCCACTGAGCAATGACAAACTTGTATATAGTCACGTGATTATGGTCAACCTAAAAGCCACGCTCGTTTATGCAAAATACTCAGAAACCCCACCAATCAAACAAACGTCGTCTTTGTTAAACTTCTCACGTGTTTATGTTTTGAAAATCCTACACAGTGAAATTGGTTTCGCGCCTTTTTAGTTCACCAGAGCATGAAATGCTCATTGTGAGCTTTTGTGATCACCTGATGTCCGTCGTCCGTCGGCATCCGTCGTCAGTCGTCCGTCGTCAGTCGTCAACAATTTGAACCTTTAAAAATCTTCTCCTCTGAATCTACAGGGTTCTCAGCTTTCATCTTTGGCACATAGCATCATCTTTAGGTCCTCTACAAAAGTTATATAAATTATGCCCCTGGAGTCAAAATTGGCCCCGCCCCAGGGGTGCCTTGTTTTCAATAGAAACATGTAGTAAAACGTTGAAAATCTTCTTCTCTGAAACTGGAAGGCTCTCAGCTTTCATATTTGGCACATAGCATCATGTAGTAGCCATCTGATCAGTCTGCTGTTTGCTTATGATATAATATAGTGCAAATTGCATTGCATTATTTTCATTTTGTGTACAATATACTTATAATATGTTTGCTAACCCTTTCCCTCATGTTAACACCTTTTCACACATTTGCAAACAGAACAGACCCAGATCAGGCGGCTCCTATGGCAGCTGTCTGATCAGGGTTTACTCTGTTTGTCAATGGAATTTGAAAGATGTTTCTTTACTTTCTAAAATCGCTACACTGTCTCACCTTCCATATTTCATTATAACTATTTTGTCTATGAATATTCAGTAGGTATTTAAATTTTGAATAAACATAGAACAGGGGAAGGGTTGAAAATAAATTAAGATATGAATAATAATAACTCATGAAGGTGTAATGAAAATATCTGAAATTTTGAATATTATTTTATAAGTACATGTATAGATTAATTTATTCTTTCTAAAATTCAACCAATTTGCCCAGGGAGAGGGTATACATACTTTTGTACATGCCCTTCTTTAGATTTGCATTGTTATATGTTTTCATTTACATTTTCTTAAATTTTCTTCACTTGAGGTCCTCTACAAAAGTTACATAAATTATGCCCCTCGTCTGTCTGTCTGTCTGTCTGTCTGTCTGTCCGTCCGTCTGTCCGTCTGTCCGTAACAATTTCGTGTCCGCTCCATATCTCCTATACCCCTTGAAGGATTTTCAAGAAACTTGCCTCAAATGTTAACGAAGTTGAGACGATGTGCAGAACATATGTGGCAGATATGTCGGCTCAAGGTCAAGGTCACATTTGAAGGTCAAGGGTTTTAACCTTCAATTTACATTGCATTTTTGTGTCCGCTCCATATCTTCTAAACCCTTTGGAGGATTTTCATAAAACTTGAGTCAAATATAAACCAAATTAAGACGATGTGCAGAACACATAAGGCAGTCATGTCGGCTCAAGTTCAAGGTCACATTTGAAGGTCAAGTGTTTAAACCTTCAGTTGCCATTACAGTTCCGTGTCCGCTCCATATCTTCTAAACCCTTTGAAGGATTTTAATAAAACTTGAGTCAAAAATTAAATTAATTGAGACGATGTGCAGAACACATGCGGCAGTCATGTTGGCTCAAGGTCAAGGTCACGTTTGAAGGTCAAATGTTCTAACCTTTAATTTCCGTTACATTTGTTCGTGTCCGCTCCATATCTTCTAAAGCCTTTGAAGGATTTTCATAAACATTTAGTTAAATGTTAGCTAATTTGAGACGATGTGCAGAACACATGTGCCAGTCATGTCGGCTCAAGGTCAAGGTCACATTTAAAGATCAAGTGTTCTTACCTTCAATTTCCATTATAGTTTCGTTATCTCCTATACCCCTTGAAGGATTTTCATAAAACTTGAGTCAAATGTTAACCAAATTAAGACGATGTGCAGAACATATGTGGCAGTCATGTCGGCTCAAGTTCAAGGTCACATTTGAAGGTCAAGTGTTTAAAACTTCAGTTGCCATTACAGTTTCGTGTCCACTCCATATCTTCTAAACCCTTTGAAGGATTTTCATAAAACTTGAGTCAAATATTAGATTAATTGAGACGATGTGCAGAACCCATGCGGCAGTCATGTTGGCTCAGGGTCAAGGTCACGTTTGAAGGTAAAGTGTTCTAACATTTAATTTCCGTTACATTTTCGTGTCCGTTCCATATCTTCTAAAGCCTTTGAAGGATTTACATTAAGGGTTTAGTTAAATGTTGGCTAAATTGAGACGATGTGCAGAACACATGTGCCAGTCATGTCGGCTCAAGGTCAAGGTCACATTTGAAGATCAAGTGTTCTTACCTTCAATTTCCATTATAGTTTCGTTATCTCCTATACCCCTTGAAGGATTTTCAAGAAACTTGCCTCAAATGTTAACCACGTTGAGACAATGTGCAGAACATATGTGGTAGTCATGTCGGCTCAAGGTCAATGTCACATTTGAAGGCCAAGTGATTTAATCTTCAATTTCCATTACATTTCGTATCTTCTAAACCATTTGAAGGATTTTCATAAAACTTGAGTCAAATATTAACCGAATTGAGATGATGTGCAGAACACATGTGGCAGTCATGTCGGCTCAAGGTCAAGGTCACATTTGAAAGTCGTGTTCTTACCTTCAGTTTCCATTATGTTTGTTTCTGCGTCCTATTTTCTTAACAACTGGAAGGTTGAATGTCAACCACGTTAAAACCCATTGTATCACCTTAAGGTCAATGTCTTAATTTAGGTGGCGGCGGTGGGGGATATAGCTGTCCTTTGGACTGCCTTGTTCTTGTAAACATTGCCTTATTTGGCTGTGTCACGTAATCAAATATTCCCCATCTGTGTGTAAAACATTTTTTACACAATTTTCTGTAGTCCAAATAATATTGGCCGACAGCAATCTATACGTATCCCCCATTTTAATGGATATTTAAATGATAACTCTTTCCACTATAGTAACTGACGCCTTTCTGACCACTTTGCAAGCCAAGAAGATCAACCCAGATCAGACAGCTTCTATGCTGTCTGATCAGAGTCTACTTTGGTTTGCACAAATTTAAATCTTCACTGCTACCGAAACCCCATATATAAAAATACAGCTTATTAATATTAAACATTCATTATGCGCAGAATATTGAAATAATAAACAGGTAAAGGCTTAAAAAAATACAGATTATTTCCTGATTTATTTGCTTATTTACATTAGTCCTTTTTAGCTCGCCTGTTCGTAGAACAGTAGAGCTTATGCTAAACCCCCGACGTGAGCGTGAGTGTGAGCGTGAGCGTGGCCAAGGTTAAAGTTTTTTGGACGGGTTGTTTTAAAGCTTAATATTTGTACTAGGATGCTGAAATTTTGTATGGAAGTTCATTTGAGGTCAGATATTGCTGTAATGAAGTTATACATTAAAATTATTTTTCAATTTTACCAAATTTTGACATGTTTTGGACTTAGCCCTTTTGGCCACAAATCTCCAGGTTAAAGTTTTTTGGACAGGTTGTTTTAAAACCTAATAATTGTGCTAGGATGTTGAAATTTTGTATGGAGGCTCATTCGGGGTCAAATAGTTAAACAATAAAAAATTTATTAGCTCACCAGAGCACAAAGTGCTCAGGGTGAGCTTTTGTGATCGCCCGTCGGCGTGCGTCGTTCGTCGTCCGTCGTCAACGATTTGAACCTTTAAAAATCTTCTCCTCTGAATCTACAGGGATCTCAACTGTCATCTTTGGCACATAACATCATATTCAGGTCCTCTACAAAAGTTATATAAATTATGCCCCTGGGGTCAAAATTGACCCCGCCCCAGGGGTGCCTTGTTTTCAATAGAAACATATAGTAAAACTTTGAAAATCTTCTCCTCTGAAACCAGAAGGTTCTCAGCTTTCATAATTGGCACATAGCATCATGTTCAGGTGCTCTACAAAAGTTATATAAATTATGGCCCTGGGGTCAAAATTGGCCCCGCCAGGGGTGGGCAGTTTTCAATAGAATCATATATTGCAATCTTTGAAAATCTTCTCCTCTGAAACTGGAAGGCTCTCAGCTTTCATATTTGGCACATAGCATCATGTTCAGGTCCTCTACAAAATTATATAAATTAAGGCTCCAGGGTCAAAATTGGCCCCGCCCCAGGGGTGGGCAGTTTTCAATAGAAACAAATAGTGAAATCTTTGAAAATCTTCTTCTCTGAAACTGGAAGGCTCTCCGCTTTCATATTTGGCACATAGCATCATGTTCAGGTCCTCTACAACAGTTATATAAAGTATGGCCCCGGAGTCAAAATTGGCCCCGCCCCAGGGGTGGGCAGTTTTCAATAGAAACAAATAGTGAAATCTTTGAAAATCTTCTCCTCTGAAACTGGAAGGCTCTCAGCTTTCATATTTGGCACATAGCATCATGTTCAGTTCGTCTACTAAAGTTATATAAATTATGGTCTCGGGGTCAAAATTGGCCCCGCCCCAGTGGTGGAGAGTTTTCAATAGAAACAAATAGTGAAATCTTTGAAAATCTTCTTCTCTGAAACTGGAAGGCTCTCAGCTTTCATATTTTATATTTTTCATAAATTATGGCCCTAGGGTCAAAATTGGCCCTGCCACAGGGGTGGGCAGTTTTCAATAGAAACATATTGAGAAAACTTTGAAAATCTTCTTCTCTGAAACTGGAAGGTTAATCTCAGCTTTCATATTTGGCACATAGCATCAAGTTCAGGTCCCGTACAAGTTTTTCTAAATTATTCCCCTGGGGTCAAAATTGGCCCGCCCCAGGGCCGGCTAGTTTTCTATAGAAACATATAGTAAAAACTTTGAAAATCTTCTCCTCAGGTTGTCTGGTGAGCGCTTCAGGGCCATTCTGGCCCTCTTGTTCAATTTTTGACATGTTTTGGACTTCGTTTTTTGGGGGTTGTTTGTATAAAGCTTAATATTTGTGCTATGGTATTGAAATTTGGTGAGAAGGTTCATATTGTCGAGACCCTTCTGACCATGCCAAATTTTTTGCCCTGCTGACCTTGACCTTGACTTTTGACCTACTTTTGTAAAAAAAATTAAATACCGATATTATTGGAACCATTTGGCCTATGGCTTCCATACTTGGTATGACCATGCCAATATGTTTGCCAATATGACCTTGACCTTTGACCTACTTTTGCAAAAATCTTTAAATGCCTATAGTATTTGAACCAATAGACCTAGGGCTTCCTTACTTGGTATGCAACTTTCTTGTGTTAAGACTTTTCCAACAATATCATTGGTTGCCCTTATGACCTTGACCTTGACTTTCGACCTGCTTTTGAAAAAATCTTTAAATGCCTATATTATTGGAACCAATAGGCCTCGGACTTCCATACTTGGTATGATCATGCCAACTTTTTTTGCCCTCCTGACCTTGACCTTTGACCTACTTTTGCAAAAATCTTGAAATGCCTATTACATTTGAACCAATGGGCCAAAGGCTTCCATACTTGGTATGCAACTTTCTTGTGTTAAGACCTTTCCAACAATCTTGTTTTTGCGTGTTACTTTGACCTTTGACCTACTTTTGCAAATTTCTTTAAATGCCTATAAAATTCGAACCGGTAGGCCAATGGCTTCCATACTTGGTATGCAACTTTCTTGTCTTAAGACTTTTCCAACCATACCATTGTTTTTACCATGTGACCTTGACCTTTGACTTACATTTGCAAAAATCTTTAAATGCCTATAGTATTGCAACAAATGGGCCTAAGGCTTCCATACCTATTATGACAATGCCAACATGTTTGCCTTTCTGACCTTGACCTTTGACCTACTTTTGCAAGTTTTTAAATGCATATACTTCCATACTTGGTTTGTATCTTTTCTGTCTGAAGACTTTTTCAAACACACCAATGTTTTTTACCATATGACCTTGACATTTCACCTATTTTTGCAAAAATCTGTAAGTGCCTATAACTTGGAAACAATATACCTAGGACTCCCATACTTGGTATGACCATGCAAACATATTTGCCCTTCTGACCTTGACCTTAGCATTTGACCTACTTTTGCAAAAGCCTTTAAATGCATATAACATTGGAACCAATAGGCGTAGGGCTTCCATACTTTGTATGTATATTTCCTGTCTTAAGACTCAACCATACCAATGTTTTTACCATGTGACCTTGACTTTGACCTTTGACCTTCGTTTGCAAAAATCTTTAAATTCCTATAATATTGGATGCGATGGGCATAGGACTTCTATACTTGGTATGACCATGCCAACAATTTTACCCTTCTGACCTTCACCTTTGACCTACTTTTGCAAAAATCTTTAACTGCCTATTACATTGGAACCAATAGACCTAGGGCTTCCATATTTGGTATTAGGGCTTTAATATTTGGTATGTATCTTTTTAGCTCACCTGGGCCAAAGGCTCAGGTGAGTTATTGTGACCGCGATCTGTCCGTCGTCCGTTGTCCATCCACATTTTCAAACGACATCTCCTCTGAAACTACTGACCCGATTTTAACCAAATTTTGTCAAAAGCATCAGTGGTTAGGGGGAACGAAATATTGTTCACATTATGACCCCCGGGCCAAAAATGGCCCCGCCCTAGGGCTTATCAGTTTTTCATAGGAAAATCTTTAAAAATCATCTTCTCTGAAACTCTAAGGCCTAGACTTTTGATATTTGGTATGTAGCATGATCTTATGGTCCTCTACAAAACTTGTTCAAATTATGACCTCCGGGCCAAAAATGGTCCCGCCCAAGGGCTTATCAGTTTTTCATAGGAAAATCTTTAAAAATCTTCTTCTCTGAAACTGTAAGGCCTAGACCTTTGATATTTGGTATGTAGCATCATCTAATGGTCCTCTACAAAGATTGTTCAAATTATGACCCCTGGGTTAAAAATGGCCCCGCCCAAGGGCTTATCAGTTTTTCATAGGAAAATCTTTAAAAATCTTCTTCTCTGAAACTGTAAGGCCTAGACTTTTGATATTTGGCATGTAGCATGATCTTATGGTCCTCTACAAAGATTGTTCAAATTATGACCCCGGGTTAAAAATGGCCCCGCCCAAGGGCTTATCAGTTTTTCATAGGAAAATCTTTAAAAATCTTCTTCTGAAACTGTAAGGCCTAGACCTTTGATATTTGGCATGTAGCATGGTCAATGGTCCTCTACAAAGATTGTTCAAATTATGACCCTGGACGGAAAATGGCCCTGCCCAAGGGCTTATCAGTTTTTCATAGGAAAATCTTTAAAAATCTTTTTGTTTGAAACTGTTAGGCCTATACCTTTGATATTTGGAATGTAGCATGATGTAATGGTTCTCTACAAAGATTGTTCAAATTATGACCCCTGGGCCAAAAATGGCCCGCCCAAGGGCTTATCAGTTTTTTAGCTCACCTGAGCCAAAGGCTCAGGATGAGCTATTGTGACCGCTATTTGTCCGTCGTCCGTCTACATTTTCAAACGACATCTCCTCTGAAACTGCTGACCTGATTTTAACCAAATTTTGTCAGAAGCATCAGTGGCTAGGGGGAACGAAACGTTGTTCACATTATGACCCCCGGGCCAAAAATGGCCCCGCCCCAGGGCTTATCAGTTTTTCATAGGAAAATCTTTAAAAATCTTCTCTGAAAATGTAAGGCCTAGACCTTTGATATTTGGCATGTAGCATGATCTAAAGGTCCTCTACAAAAATTGTTCAAATTATGACCCCCGGGCCAAAAATGGCCCCGCCCAAGGGCTTATCAGTTTTTCATAGGAAAAACTTTAACATTCTTCTTCTCTGAAACTGTAAAGCCTAGTTCTTTGATATTTGGCATGTAGCATGATCTAATGGTCCTCTACAAAGATTGTTCAAATTATGACCCCAGGCCAAAAATGGCCCCGCCCAAGAGCTTATCAGTTTTTCATAGGAAAATCTTTAACATTCTTCTTCTCTGAAATTGTAAGGCCTAGACCTTTGATATTTGGCATGTAGCATGATCTTATGGTCCTCTACAACGATTGTACAAATTATGACCCCCGGGCCAAAAATGGCCCCGCCCAAGGGCTTATCAGTTTTTCATAGGAAAATCTTTAACATTCTTCTTCTCTGAAACTGTAAGGCCTAGACCTTTGATATTTGGCATGTAGCATGATCTAATGGTCCTCTACAAAGATTTGTCCAAATTATGACCCCAGGCCAAAAATGGCCCCACCCAAGGGCTTATCAGTTTTTCATAGGAAACTCTTTAAAAATCTTCTTCTCTGAAACTGTAAGGCCTAGACCTTTGATATTTGGCATGTAGCATGATCTAATGGTCCTCTACCTTTAATTAATGGCATACTGCTTTGCCTTGTGGTTCTCTACCAAGGTTGTACAAATGATGGCCCCGCCCCTGGGGTATCTCAGGTGAGCGCTTCAGGGCCTCATGGCCCTCTTGTCATAGGAAAATCTTTAAAAATCTTCTGAAACTGTAAGGCCTAGACCTTTGGTGTTTGGTATGAAACATGATCTAATGGTCCTATACAAATATGTAGCTTGGCTTGTAGTCCTCTGGGCCGACCCTGGCCTCTGGGCAAAACTTGGGGCTTATCAGTTTTTCATGGGAAAAATATGAAATATTATTTTTCTCTGAAACCATTCGGCTTAGACCTTTAATTAATGGCATACTGCTTTGCCTTGTGGTTCTCTACCAATGTTTTACAAATGATGACTTCTTGGTCCTGGGGTTGTCTCAGGTGAGTGCTTCAGGGCCTCATGGCCCTCTTGTTTGTTATGCCCCCCAGATTTGATCTTGGGGCATATTGTTTTTGCCCTGTCTGTTTGTCAGCAACTTTAACAATGGTCATAACCTTTGAGCCAGTACAGATAGAGACTTGATATTTGGCATGCATATGTATCGCATAAAGCCGCACATTTTTAGGGGTGACATGTCAAGGTCAATGTCATCCTTCAAGGTCAGAGGTCAAATATATGGGTCAAATCACCGACTTTAATATTGGCCATAACTTTTGGACCAGTAGAGATAGAGACTTGATATTTGGCAGGCTTGTGTATCTCATGAAGCTGCACATTTTGAGGCGTGACATGTCAAGGTCAAGGTCATCCTTCAGGGTCAAAGGTCAAATTGTCTGTTTCTTTGTCTGTAACTTTAACGCAACTTTAACATTGTTCATAACTTTTGAGCCAGTACAGATAGAGACTTGATATTTGGCATGCATATGTATCTCATAAAGCCGCACATTTTGAGGGGTGACATGTCAAGGTCAAGGTCATCCTTCAAGGTCAGAGGTCAAATATATGGGTCAAATCACCCTGGGGTTATCTCAGGTGAGCGCTTCAGGGCCTCATGGCCCTCTTGTTTGTGTTTTCATTTGTGTTTTACAGTTATCCAGCTAATTTGTAGGCCTGTATCTTCTTGCCTGATAGCAGCTAAGTCACTGGACTGTCCTTTCAACAATTCTGTAACATTGTTGTAATATTTATGATTTACTATTTCAGAGTTGATAAAGACAGGAGTGGTCAGATAACAGCAAGAGAGCTTTCGGAGGCCCTTAGCAATGGTAAAAATATTGTCAGTTATATTTTACACTCTAAATGGTTTATATTAAACAGATCTTACAGCAGGATTGGTATCTGCTTCCATTCCCTTTCAGAGACTTGAACAGAAGGTCAAGCAGTTTTATCTTGATAAGTTCAAATGGCATGACAGCTCATCTGGATCCAAATGTTTGCAAATGGCTATCTCAAATGTATGCTTCACATTATATGGTAACATAATTATACCCCCCCACAAACGAAGTTTTGGGGGCGTATAATGGAGTCACCATGTCCGTCTGTCCGTGTCCGTCCATTTGTCCATCCATCCGGCTTGTCCGGATCATACTTTCCAAAGTATAAAAGCTATTGGCTTGAAACTTTATATACAGATAGATCATGTTGACCGCAAGTGCAGTGCACAAGGTTCGTAACTCTGTATTCAGTATTTTTTTAGTTATTGCCCTTTGTTATTTTTCTCAAAATCTGGCTTGTCCGGATCATAACTTTCAAAGTATAAAAGCTATTGACTTCAAACTTCATATACAGATAGATCACATTGAAAAATCTTCTCCTCTGAATCTATAGGGTTCTCAGCTTTCATATTTGGCACATAGCATCATGTGTAGGTCCTCTACAAAAGTTATATAAATTATGCCCCTGGGGTCAAAATTGGCCCAGCCCCAGGGGTGCATTGTTTTCTATAGAAACATATAGTGAAATCTTTGAAAATCATCTCCTCTGAAACTGGAAAGTTTTCAGCTTTCATATTTGGCACATAGCATCATGTTCAGGTCCTATACAAAAGTTATATAAATTATGCTCCTTGGGTCAAAATTGGCCCCACCCCAGAGGTGGCCAGTTTCTTAGAGCAGGCTGCTGTTTCAGCTAATTCAAACTGACCATTATTTACTGGGAGACTACTAGTACACTCCAGATTTACACTCCAGAAAAATGCAGCTTCAATATTTTTCACTGTACTCAATCAGCCTCACTGATGCCCAGGACCTCTTTGCTGTTTGATGTGTTGTAAACATCATGCAGGTTATTATGGAGGTCATTTGGTGTCTAGCATAATTTTCTCCAATCCCCTTTGCGCTCTGAGCAATTACTGTCTGCAAATAATGTTATCTGTTGCAAAAGTTGTTTCCTTCCATATCTTTTAAAAAACAAATGTCATAGTGAAAGACAGTTTAGACCCTGATGAGATGCCAAGTTACTTTGTATCTCATCTGGATCCAGACTTGATCCAGACTGTTTGCAAAGGTTATTATAAATGCAAAAAACCCCAAAGCAAGTAGCTGGTGTAATATTAGCAGGCTAAAGGTATAGGACCTTTGAAGAGTGAGTGACCAGCCATAAGCATATTGACTAGGGATAATTGCAGATCACTTATGCATATGGATTGGTTTTCTTGGTTCACTAAACTTGCATATAACCAGGGCTAAATGCTAGCTAACCCAAACGTAAATCACAAGCTCAATTTGGCTAGGATTAAGTTTGCAACAAGCTTACAGTTGCAAGCCAATTGGCATATCTCTAGTTAAATATTTACTGGTGTCTATTTTTAGCATACATTTAAAGGTAGGTTATCTCCCTTTTGATAACAACTGGATTGCCTCCTTTGTTGGTAGTAGATCTGCAGTAATATTGCAGACCCAAACAAAGAAAATTGTTATACATGTAGTTAGATGTCGCCTGTTGCACATTAATTAGGACAATTAACCATTTACTCCATAAATAGGCCTTTCTGCACCTTTGCAAACAGAGTGGACCCTGATTAGATGGCTTATGTTGTAGCCATCTGATCAATCTGCTGTTTGCTTATGATATGATATAGTGCAAATTGCATTACATTATTTTCATTTTGTGTACAATATACTTATAATATGTTTACTAACCCTTTCCCTCATGTTAACACCTTTTCACACATTTGCAAACAGAGCAGACCCAGATCAGATGGCTCCTATAGCAGCTGTCTGATCAGGGTCCGCTCTGTTTGTCAATGGAATTTGAAAGATGTTTCTATACTTTCTAAAATGGCTACACTGTCCCAACTTCCATATTTCATTATAACTATTTTGTCCAAGAATATTCAGTAGGTATTTAAATTTTGAAAAAACATAGAACAGGGGAAGGGTTGAAAATAAATTAAGATATGAATAATAATAACTCATGAAAGTGTAATGAAAATATCTGAAATTTTGAATATAAGTACATGTATAGATTAATTTATTCTTTCTGAAATTCAAACAATTTGCCCAGGGAGAGGGTTTACATACTTTTGTACATGCCCTTCTATAGATTGACATTGTTATATGTTTTCATTTTCTTAAATTTGTTTCACTTGAGGTCCTCTACAAAAGTTACATAAATTATACCCCTTGGGTCAAAATTTGCCCGCCCCAGGGCCGGTTAGTTTTCTATAGAAACACATAGTGAAAACTTTGAAAATCTTCTCCTCTGATTGTCTGGTGAGCGATGTCAGGGCCTTTCAGGCCCTCTTGTTAATTTAGAATTTTTGGTTAAGTTTTTGTTAAAGTCCACTTATTTACATAACCCTTTGAGATAAAGCCTTGAAACTTGTCTTACATCAAAATCTTCATCTGTTTGAAAACAATTGGACGTATTATGGAATGGCACTGTCTGTCCATCTGTATGTCTGTAACATCTCTAAATTCTGCTTGATGGATCCTTTTCAAATTACACCACAATGTTTTTATCCCGTCACTACAGCCGCTAGTGACGTAATAAAGGGGTAGCATAATAAACCTAAGTTTATACGTACAGTAGAGGTTTATTTGTATAGTAGGTGTAGGAATTTTTCTTACAACAGGAACTATTTTTAATTTTTCTTCAAAATTGTTTTACCAAAAATAAGGTATTAATTGAAAGAAAGAACACTTAATATGGATAATTATCATTAAGTATCCCAGTAAAAACCCAAACCGTCATTTAAAAAAATAATAGAAAGGAAAAAGAGAAAAAAAAAGATTCGTCAGAGGTGAGAATCGAACCGGGGATAACTGCACGATAAGCGACCATCGTAACCACTACGCTATCGGGCCAGACATACTGTAAGCGAAATTTAAGATGTATATAAAGTTACCATGCTACTATATTGTTGGTTTTTTTTAAAAAACCCAAAATAAAACAATAAAACTTCATTAAAATATTTATCACTCTCATGATAATTTAATCGATAAACTCTTACAAGGGCGGCGATGGTCATAGACCTAAATATAGCCTGTTCAGTTCCATTGACGAGTGACGTTAGCCCTATCTAAAAATAGAAACCGAGACGACGGAACTCGAAGCCTCCGATAGAATAATAACCATGTCTGTTTGAATTAACATATCGACTCTCGATTCAAACGATCTTATTTTCAAATTCAAGCACGTTTTCCCGTTAATCGATAAACTCTTACAAGGGCGGCGATGGTCATAGACCTAAATATAGCCTGTTCAGTTCCATTGACGAGTAACGTTAGCCCTATCTAAAAATAGATACCGAGACGACGGATCTCGTATTTGACAATGTAGAGCCTCCGGTAGAATAATAACCATGTCTGTTTGAATTAACATATCGACTCTCGATTCAAACGATCTTATTTTTCAAATTCAAGCACGTTATCCCGTCTTGTAATGTAAGTATCCAAACTATTTTCCTCTGCGGTAGCTCATTATTTACTTCTTTAGAACGGAAATGAAAAGGGAGGTCCGTTGATCGAAAAACCGCATTTTCAATGCAAATTATTTCAATATTCGTATGTTTTATGAGTCTATGAAAAAAGATATAACTAAATTGACTGGATAAATAGAATAATAGGTTAGTGCCGTAGATGGGACGCCTTTATCCGACTCGGAGAGAAAACAGTTGAGGCTCGGCAAGCCTCGCCTCAACGTTTTCTCCCCTCGTCGGATAAAGGCGTCCCATCTACGGCACTAACCTATTATTCTCTATATCTCTACATGCTACAGTAGCATGGGTGTGTACCAGTTTGTATATCAAAGGTCAAGGTCGCACAGTTGGACTTAAAATTTGCGTTTTGCAAATATGTTAGCCTCAGTTTATGTTGAACAAAGCCTCGACGGGCGTAAATTGTGCCCACTGGCACTCTTGTTTTTAGCTCACCAGAGCACCAAGTGCTCAGGTTGAGCTTTTGTAATCGCCTGATGTCTGTCGGCGTGCGTGGTGCGTTGTCAGTCATAACAATTTGAACCTTTAAAAATCTTCTCCTCTGAATCTACAAGGATCTCCGCTTTTATCTTTAGCACATAGCATCATGTTTAGGTCCTCTACAAAAGTTATATGAATTATGCCCCTGGGGTCAAAATTGGTCCTGCCTCAGGGTTGGCCAGTTTTCAATAGAGACATATGGTAAAAACTTTGAAAGTCTTCTCCTCTGAAACTGACAGTGGAAGGTTCTCAGCTTTGATATTTGGCGCATACCATCATGTTCAGATCCTCTACCAAAGTTATATGAATTATGCCCCTGGGGTCAAAATTGGCCCCGCCCCAGACATGGCCATTTTTAGCTCACCAGAGCACAAAGTGCTCAGGGTGAGCTTTTGTGATCGCCTGATGTCCGTCGGCGTGCGTCGTTCGTCTTCAACAATTTGAACTTTTAAATTTTTCATCTTTGGCACATAGCATCATCTGTAGGTCCTCTAAAAAAATTTATATAAATTATGTCCCTGGGGTCAAAATTGGCCCTGCCCCAGGGGTGCATTGTTTTCTATAGAAGCATATAGTGAAAACATTGAAAAGCATCTCCTCTGAAACTGGAAGGTTCTCAGCTTTCATATTTGGCACATACCATCATGTTCAGGTCCTCTACAAATGTTATATAAATTATGCCCCTGTGGTCAAAATTGGCCCGCCCCAGGAGTAGCCAGCTTTCAATAGAAACATATAGTGAAAACTTTGAAAATCTTCTTCTCTGAAACTGGAAGGTTCTCAGTTTTCAATATTGGCACATAGCATCATGTTTTGGTCCTCTACAAGTGTTATGTAAATTTTGCCCTTTGGGTCAAAATTGGCCCAGTCCCAGGGCCGGCTAGTTTTCTATAGAAACATATAGTAAAAACTTTGAAAGTCTTCGCCTCTGATTGTATGGTGAGCGCTTCAGGGCCATTCTGGCCCTCTTGTTCAATAGAAACATATAGTGAAAACACTGAAAATCTTCTTCTCAGAAACTGGAAGGTTCTCTGCTTTCATATTTGACACATAGCATCATGTTCAGGTCCTTTACAAAAGTTATATAAATTATGCCCCTGGGGTCAAAATTGGCCCCACCCATGGGGTGGCAAGTTTACAATAGAAACATATAGTGAAAACTTTGAAAATCTTCTCCTCTGACTGTCTGGTGAGCGATATCACTTAATCAGGGCCATCATGGCCCTCTTGTGTATCATTTTTATATGCCTGTTTGAAAAAATGTGATGTAATATGGAATGGCGCTGTTTGTCTGTAACATCTCTAAGAAGTTCTACTTGGTCGATCCTTCTAAAATTTCACCACAATGTTTTACAGTTTATCTGGACATGCTAGAGTAGCATGGATGTGTCCTGGTAAGTATATTCAAGGTCAAGGTTGCACAATTGGACTTAAAATTTGCGTTTAGCATTTGCGTTTAGCAAATATGTTAACCTCAATTTATGTTGAACAAGGCCTTGACATGTGTATACTGTGCCCACTGGTACTGTTGTTTTTACACTTTTCATGCTTTGTAATAGTTGATTGCAAAAAAATTGTGATCTATTGTCATGCTGAAAATTGATGTTTCTTGTAAATTCTGTTCACAAATGCAGTAATTGTGATTAACCCTTTCCTTGTTCAATATTCGTGAAAAAAAATGACATAATGAATATTTATTAGCTGAATTTTCATGATGTAAAATTTTGCTTTAACAAAAATTGTAGAATCAGATCTATATCATGTCATAAGCAAACCGAGCAGACCCTGATCAGATGGCTCCTACAGGAGCTGTCTAATCTGGGTCTACTCTGTTTGCAAAGGCATGAAAAAGCATTTATATGAAGAAAGGGAAGGGTTAACAGATTAGACCCTAATGAGATTTTGAATTACTCAGCACCTTAACTAGATACTTTTATACAAGGTGACACAAATATGCCACTAGCATACAAATAATAAACCCTTTGTGTCATGAATATTTATACAAGAATTCATGACTTCATGAATATTCATAAACTGAATATGTATAATGGAAATATAAGCAAAAAGATCTGATCTGGGTCTACTCTGTTTAAAATTTAAAGGTGTGAAAAGGTGTCTTTAACAGGTATAGTTTTATACAACCCACACAAATCTGTTTCAGGTACATGGACCGCGTTTAATCCAGAAACTGTCAGGCTCATGATTGGTAAGGAAAATGGAAAATGTCAGCTGCAAATTAGCCCTTTCCAGGGTTCCCATGGTCAGGGAAAAGTCAGAGGAAAATGAAAACAATTGATGGTCAGGGAAAAGTCACAGAATTTTTTAATTTAATCTGGGAAAATTGAAATTTGGAGACATGTCAGGGAAATTTTGAGTCAGAAGTTGAGGGGAAGAAGAATAGAAAAGAAAATGGAAGAGGCTAAAGGCAGCTCCTTTATTCTGGTTGAGCAAGTCTGTTTTTCACTATACAGTCAAACCTGCGAATAAAGACCACTTGTGGGAAATTGGAAAACAGATCTTTGTTCAAAGATGGTCTTTATTCGGGGGTCTTTATTCGTGTTTGCCTGATAGCCATTTGTTTTGGTGTACAAAACAGGACTTTATGTGCATATATGAATGTTTCTTTATTGAATAAGCTGTGGTACCTAAAGCATAAATACCATTTTCTATTAATGAATCGGAATACCTTTGACATTGACTCCAATGGTATTCAAGTATACACTCATTCCGAGATGTTGCGGTAATAGCTGTAGAGGCTATTCCAGGACATTGCCCATGTTTGCATATTAGAAAACAGTACTACATGTGTTTGTATGCAGTTACATGTACTCAATTCTTAAGTATTCTCAGCATCTCATCTGGACCTACGCTGTTTGCATATGGCACTATAGTCGGCGGGCTAGAGTTAAAAAACTCCCACAACATTTGGGGGCTGGCCTGGATCCAACCTGAGTGTGTACATGGCATAAGCATAAAATTTGTAAACAACCCGTTTCATTCAGCCACGAAATAAATTCACGAAGTATTTACTACGTGATTCGGCTTATAATTTTAATGTTAATAGCCCATTTGATTGAACTAAAAACTATTGCTGTGTTGATTTGTTTACATGTGAAATCTTTTGACACAGATGGAAGGGATCATAATTTTATACTTAAGTCAATAATTACCATTTCATTTTTATACACCCACCTAATAAAGGTATTCGTATATTGGCGTGGCCTTGTCCATCCGTTCGTTCGTCCGTCCGTCAACATTTTGTTTGTCCGCTGTTTTCTTGGAAAACTATTTGACAGATATTAATGAAACTTCACACAAATGTTTAATGCATCAAGATCTGAAGCTGAGTCGATTCTGAGGTTCATTGGATATGTTGTTTCGGAGTTATGGCCCTTGTACTTAAAAAATAATGCAAATACATGCAAATAGTTTGTCCGCCGTTTTCTGGGAAAACCATTTGAGAGATATTAATGAAACTTCACACAAATGTTTAATGCATCAAGATCTGAAGCTGAGTTGATTTTGAGGATCATTTGATTTTTCGTTTCAGAGTTATTGCCCGTGTCCTTAAAAAATAATGCAAATACATGTACATGCAAATAGTTTGTCCGCTGTTTTCTGGGAAAACTTCACACAAATGTTTAATGCATCAAGATCTGAAGCTGAGTTAATTCTGAGGTTCATTTGATTTGTCGTTTCGGAGTTATGGCCCTTTTACTTAAATAATAATGCAAATATATGCATATAGTTTGTCAGCTGTTTCCTGGGAAAACTGTTTGACAGATATTAATGAAACTTCACACACATGTTTAATGCATCAAGACCTGAAGCGAAGTCAATTCTGAGGTTCATTTGATTTTTCGTTTTGGATTAATGGCCCTTTCACTTAAAAAAATAATGCAAATCTATACAAATATGAGGATGGCCATAACTATTTCATTTGAAATGATATTTACTTCAATTTTTATACCCCCACCACCTGTGGTGGGGGCTATATAGGAATCACCTTGTCCGTCCGTCCATCAGTCAGTCATTCGTCACTTGCGTTTTTCCGGGACATTTGCTTTTTCTTGAAAACTATTTATGACACCACCTTCAAACTTAATACATAGTATAAATGTTATGTGGGGACAATCTTCTCCATGTTTCATAACTCTTGCACAAAATTTGACAGAATTATGCCCCTTTTTAACTTCATATTTTGTCTCTTAATTTTTTTTTTCCGGGACATTTGCTTTTTAGCTCACCAGAGCACAAAGTGCTCAGGGTGAGCTTTTGTGATTGCCTGATGTCCGTCGTCTGTCGGCGTGCGTCGTCCGTCGTGCGTCGTGCCAGTTTTCTAGCAAACTTGAAGCTGACTGCACTTTTAAGCATCTTATCTTTACTCATAAAGGCCATCAGGTCAAGCAGTAGAGGGGAGACTGACCTACCAGTGTTTATGCAAGTTTTACCCTTAGTCTGATCAGTAGAGTAGAAATTGTGTTTAGCCAAATAAATAACAAACACTCATTTTAGGTTGAGAAAACTAAGTGGATAATTCTCAAAATGCTCTTTGCATATCTATGTCCTGCATTAAGCTCTCAGATATCAATATAGAGTCTTATCAGTATATCTTGTGAAGTTCAGCTGAATACAAGTCAAGTGTTCTAAGCTGTAGCATTCTTTATCAGTATTATAGTTGTCTGCTTCAGAATTGTTGTCTGCTTGTCTAAGATTGTTCACATTGTTTTTTAATACATGTCAATCTTACAATTAACTCTCTTGTATAAAACAATTATGAAGTACAATATTGGATTCTGATCTGACACATATGTAACTTGAAGTTACATATGCAAACTGTTCAGAATCCAAACTGTGCTAGGTCTCCCTTTGCACTTTTGATAACAACTGGATTGCCTCCCTTCTGGGTAGACAACTGATATTTTTAGATCTGGCCTATTGCACAAACAATTAACCCTTTACTCCATAATTATGCATTTATACACCATTGCAAACAGAGTAGACCCAGATTAGATGGCTCATTTAGTAGCCATATGATCAGTCTGCTCTGTTTACTTATGATATTATATAGTGCAAATTGCATTAAATTATTTCCATTTTGTGTACAATATACAATGTACTTATAATATGTTTACTTAACCCTTTCCCTCATATAAATGCCTTTTCATGCATTTGCAAGCAGAGCAGACCCAGATCAGGCGGCTCCTTTAGCAGCTGTCTGATTAGGGCCTACTCTGTTTGTTAATGGAATTTGAAAGATGTTTTTCATTACAGTGAAATCGCGATGAGTCGACATACCATGGGAGATCGCCGATATGTCGAGTCAGCCCGCATGTCGACTCAACGCATTGAAAATCCATCGTGACTGCAGACGATTCCGATGGTAGACATGTTCCTGTGTTCTGTGTATTGAAATGATTTTCGGCGTTTATAATACTTACTTTTTCGTGAGATGTACTGTCTGGTAATTAAATGACAAAATAACCGTTTGCTCATTTTATTCCTTACATATTCTACATGAGACCAAAATATAAACAAAAATAACGGATCCCAAAATAACCCAAACCTATAAAAAAAATTAAATCGGTGCATACGAACAAACCTGACAAATATCAACAGCATTGCACCTAGCGTTCATACATAAGTGCGTCATATAGTTCTAAACAGTATGCATAATGCACAACACTGCATATGATTCATTTTAACAAAATGGATCCAGAATAAATAAGTATTTACTGATGTCTTCGATATATAGTCAAGATACATGTGTTTAGCATTGGTGGAGACTGCTGCTTTTATACAAAATAGTCCTGTCAATCAAAATTTATTGAACAGTGTCAACACCGGCATATGTGTGAATAATTGCAGTCATTAACACAGTTTGCTTGTGTTTTGGCGTGATCACCGATAGAGGTGCGAAAATCTTCTGTCGGCTGATCAGTTTTTGATGTCGAGTCAGCGTGTTGTCAATTATAGTAATTACAATTATCGGGGCTGTGCACCTATGTCGAGTCAGCGTGTTTAACGAGTCACCGTGTTTCGAGTCAGTGTGGATAGTTTACATAGGGATTAGAAGGCAAGTTCTCGGGACCATTAAAGATTGTCGAGTCAGGCCGTAATGTCGAGTCGACGCATGTCGACTCATTGTAATTTTACTGTACTTTCTAAAATGGCTACACTTTCTATTTTTCATTATAACTATTTTGTCCATGAATATTCAGTAGGTACTGAAATTTTGAATAAACATCGAACAGGGGAAGGGTTAAAAATAAGTTAAGATATGAATAATGATATGAACTCATGTAGAAGGTATAATGAAAAGATCTGAAATTTTGAACATAAGTATAGATTAATTTATTCTTTCTGAAATTCAACCATTTTGCCCAGGGAGATGCTATACATACTTTTTTATATGACCTTCTTTTAGATTTACATTGTTATAATATGTTTACATTTACATTTTTCTTTAATTTCTATTCACTTGAGGTCCTCTACAAAAGCTATATATATTATGCCCTTGGGGTCAAGATTGGCACACCTCAGGGCCGGCTAGTTTTCTATAGAAACATAATAGTGAAAACTTTGAAAATCTTCTCCTCTGATTGTCTGGTGAGCGATGTCAGGGCCATTCTGGCCCTCTTGTTAACTTCATATTTTGTCACTTAATTGGGACATGTTTTGGGGACATGCCATTTTTTTGAAACCTGTTTATGATATTGTCTTCAAACTTGGTACACATTATGACAGTGATGAGAGCATGTGCAGTCAACAAGGGTTGTAACTCTAAATTCAATTTTGAGGGAGTTATACCCCTTAGGAACTTTTCAGAAACGATTTTTTGTCCAGAGCATAACTTCTCAAGTATTGTAGGCACAACTCTGAAACTTTATATAAGTAATGGTCCAATTTTCACCAAACTTGCTCAGCGTGCTTGATATTCAATTACCTCATATGGGTTCTGTAACTTCTTAACATTAGTTTTAACGTATCATAATTTTAGCTGTGCTGTACAATCATTAGTAAAACAGGCTCCTGGTGTAACTAAAATTGCCTTAAGTCTGTAATGACTTTACAGAGATGTTGACCTATACTATCAAATATATAGTGGGGATACCATACAAACTGTCCTTGGTGCACTCATGAGCAATCACCATTACAAATATTGTTGCAGGAATGTTTGACAGAGACAGCTCTGGCACAATCAACTTTCAAGAGTTCTCTGCTCTGTGGAAGTATGTTACAGACTGGCAGAACTGCTTCCGTAGCTATGACAGAGACAATTCAGGATCTATTGACAGGAACGAGCTGAAGACGGCCTTGACTAGTTTTGGTAAGCATGTTTACTGTATGATGTGATTTGTGATGTACAAACCAACATCTTTACATATTTTTTAACCGTTTACCTGATGAATATTCATTAAGAAGTACTAATTCTATGTTAATATATCTATATATATATAGCTGGATTTATATAATGGCATCATGAACAGGGAAATCTTTGACCATGGCACAAACAGATTTATGTTATCTCAGAAGCAAGAAGAGCAGACCCTGATCAGATGCATCAAATTATTTCAAAAGATTACAAATTATTTATGTATCGGTCAGGGATGGGTAAAATACCGCAGTATACCGGTTATTGCAATATGTTTTCTCGCACTTTAATCCACCAGTGTAATTTTTTAAAAAAACAAAACAGTATAATACCGGTATGATTTTGCAGCCAACAGTTCATTTATTGAAAAGAAAAAAGAAAATTAAACTAAAATGAAACAAGTGTGAGACATTTACTTTTAGTGTGAAGCACCTTAATGAGTTTTAAAAGAATCATAGTTCTGGGGTTAAAATTGGCCCTGCCCTGTGTGTATAGACTTCTTCCCATCAGAAACTACAGTCTAAAGGTTTCTCCTTAATATCAGCCTGAGACCAGCCAGTGTGACTGCTGATGTAATCACCCTTAGCCTGATCAGTAGAGTAGAAATTGTGTTTAGACAGATAACACACACTCATTTTAGATTGAGAAAACTGGATAATTCTCAAAATGCAGAAAACACTTAAAGCTTTTTTTTTATACCTATGCCCTGCATTAAGCTACCAGCTATCAATATAGAGCCTAGTAATCAGTGTTTCTGTTGTGAAGTTCAGCTTAACTCTTTGCATGCTGGGTAATTTTGTCATCGGCTAAATTGTTGTCTGCAGCATATTCATAAGTTATCATAACTACAAACTTTCTTTCTAAGTTTTTCAGAAGTTCAGTCTCATTGACAAACAGTTTGGATATCAGATCAGGCTCCACATTATATTGGGCCTGATCTAGATCCAAACTGTTTGCATAGGTCATTAGTGACCTATATAGGTCATTAGTGGTGGGAGAATCCGCCTCTAGCATCCAATGAATTAATACAAGTACAAAAATGAGTCATGCAGGAAACACCACATACAGAACAAACACTCGCCCGAACAGCAACACAAGGAAACAGCAAATGTACATAGGTAGAAAAAACAACAAGAGACGCACAAAGACAAAACAAACATACAATAGGAGGAAGATGGAAGTACCGCCTTGGAACGGTCAGTGACAAAAGTCACCGGGAAGTTAGAGTGGTCTATGCTCTATCCATTCTTTCACTACATACTTTCAGCATCATGTTCAGGTCCTCTACAAAAGTTATATAAATTGTCTCCCTGGGACAAAATTGGCACCGCCCCTGGGGTGGTCAGTTTTCAATAGAAACATATAGTGAAAACTTTGAAAATCTTCTCCTCTGATTGTCTGGTGAGCGATGTCAGGGCCATTCTGGCCCTCTTGTTTATAATTATGTCTTTAAAAATCTTCTTCTCTGAAACTGTATGGCCTAGACCTTTGAAATTTGGTATGTAGTATCATCTAATGGTTTTCTACCAAGAGTGTTCAAATTATAACCCCTTGACCAAATTTCTGCCATGGCCAAAGTATCCTGTATTCAATTCACCATTATAAAACTCCTCTTATAAGTATTCATGGTGTTATTATTTCTTGCATACACATTCCTGAGAGAAAGGGTTAACAAACTTCTGTTATATAATTATTGGTTTGTGTATTCCAGGTTATAGACTGTCTGACAGATTCTATGATATTTTGGTGAAGAAGTTTGATAGGCAAGGAAGGAACACAGTTGCCTTTGATGACTTTATCCAGTGTTGTGTTGTCATGCAGGTACATAGTCATCATAATAATGTGCTTCAGTGTTACATGTAACATTCATATTCACTAGTTATTAAACCATTTACCTCATAGATACACCTTTCACACCTTTGCCAACAGAGTAGACCCAGATCAGATAGATCCTTTATGAGTATACTCATGTGAACTTTTATGATTGCCCATCGTCAGGCTGTCTGTCCGTCCGTGAATAATTGCTTTAAACGACATCTCCTCTGGAACCAAAAGGCAGAATGTAACCAAACTTTACAGAAATGATCTTTGTATCATGCTCTATAAAAATTGTTAAAGAATCTGAATCCATATAGAACTCTGACTGGTTGCCATGGCAACCAAAATAAAAAATCTTTAAATATCTCCAAAACCGGTGGTCGGAATTGAATGATTTGTCCCTCTACCAAAATTGTTTAAACCGTCTTTAAAAATCTTATTCTCCAAAACTGGTGGTACAGTTTGAATGATAAATGGTAGAAATAATTGCCTGGTGACCATTTGTCAAAATTGTTAAAATCATGTTGATAACTGAAAAACCATGGCCGCCAATGCCGAGGCTAGATTTCCTTATTAGCTCACCAGAGCACAAAGTGCTAAGGGTGAGCTTTTGTGATTGCTGATGTCCGTCTTCGAGCATCGTCAGTCGTCAACAATTTGAATCTTTTAAAAATCTTCTCCTCTGAATCTGCAGGGTTCTCAACTTTCATCTTTGGCACATAGCATCAGCTGTAGGTCCTATACAAAAGTTATATAAATTATGTCCCTGGGGGTCAAAATTGGCCGGCCCCATGGATGCCATTTTTCTTTAGAAACATATAGTAAAAACTTTGAAAATCTTCTCCTGAAACTGGAAGGTTCTCAGCTCTCATATTTGGCACATAGCATTATGTTCAAGTCCCATACAATAGTTATATAAATTATGCCCCTGGGGTCAAAATTGGCCTGGCCCCAGGGGTGGTCAGTTTTCTGTAGAAACATATAGTAAAAAATTTGAAAATCTTCTCCTCTGAATCTGAAAGGTTCTCAGCTTTCATATTTAGCACATATCATCATGTTCAGGTCCTCTACAAAAGTTATATAAATTATGCCCATGGGGTCAAAATTAGCCCCCCCATGTTCAGGTCCTCTACAAAGGTTATATAAATAATGTCCCTTGGGTCAAAATTGGCCCTGCCCCAGGGATGGCCAGTTTTCAATAGAAACATATAAATTATGCCCATGGGGTCAAAATTAGCCCCCAGGAGTGGTCAGTTTTCTATAGAAACATATAGTGAAAACTTTGAAAATCTTCTCCTCTTAAACTGGAAGGTTCTTAGCGTTCATATTTGGCACATATGATCATGTTCAGGTCCAGTACAAATATATAAGAATTACTATGCTAGTAGTTTGGAAGTTCAGCTGTTTATCATGCAGCTCCAAGAAAAATGGAGAAAATGAAGAAAAAGAAAGATTGCTAAAGCGGTTTCGTCCCCTGAATGAAAATACATGCAAGTACGAATTACGTGACGTCATATTGGCATGCAGTGACGTCATTGACTTTTACAACATAAACAAACTTGATTTAATCCTTTTATATGGACAGATACTTGAGACAAAGGTGAGAAAATGTGTTAATTTGATGTTTATCTTTAATTATGCCTTTTTCGTCCTTCTGTTTTCCACCTATTGGCTGAACCAAACTTGCATTCCAGTCGGGTCAGTACACATGTACTATACCTCACAAAATACAGCGTCGACGTGGAAAATATTATGCTAGTAGGAAGTGACTGTATTTGGTGACGTTGCATGATAAATGGAGAAAACTTTGAAAATCTTCTTCACTGAAACTGGAAGGTTCTCAGCTTTCATATTTGGCAGATAGCATCATGTTCAAATCCTCTACAAAATTTATAAATTATGCCCCAGTAGTCAAAATTGGTCCCGTTCCAGGGGTAGCAAGTATTCAATAGAAAAATATAGTGAAAACTTTGAAAATCTTCTCCTCTGAAACTGGAAGGTTCTCAGCTTTCATATTTGGCACATAGCATCATGTAAATTATGCCCCAGTGGTCAAAGTTGGTCCCACTCCATGGGTGGCCAGTTTTCTATAGAAACATATAGTGAAAACATTGAAAATCTTCCCTTCCTAATTGTCTGGTGAGCGATATCGGAGCAATCATGGCCCTCTTGTTCAAGAATGGCAGTATGTTGAATGTGCTTGTATATACAAAAATCTGGATTTATTGATGGATCTGATTGATTTATTGGTGGATACTGGTGAGCAATATCTGGACCATTATGGCCCAATTATTCTTTATTGCTGAACATCTTGTAATTTTGTTACATAAATTTGGTAGGAGCATGTATTGTTAAATTTGTTAATGTTTCTGTATGTACATGTTTTCAGATTCATGTTAGGTGTTCTAACAAGCAGCCAGGTGGGGGGTATTCATTAGCCTTTGGCTTACAGTTCTAGTTTTCATCACAAAAAGGAGCCCTCTGATCAGAGTCTGATCTGTTAGTTTATGGAATAATATTGTAACGGGCTCGGGTCTGGACTTCTCGGTGTAGAGGACAGGCTCGTACCTATGAACATGCGGAACGCCGAGCACCTGTGGTAACGTAGCGCTGGGTCTGCATGTACGTTTGGTATGCCTATTCGTATGGAAATAACAACCCGACGTCAGTCACCTTTAACGATTTAATAATGTCTGTTGTCACAGACAGTTTAATATATAACCAAAACAGTTAGTTATCAACAAATCTAAATATACATGTATAGAAACATAGGTGTCACTGCAGACGTATGCCTAATGGTAATGCTGTGTAACTAGGGCTGTGTACTCTAGTCAAGGGAGGCTACTCGTGGAAGATGCTGAGTCACCCTGGAAATGGCGTGTCACAAAATAGTACAAATTAAAAGTTCTGCCTAAAAGTGAGATGAGCGTAATTAAACTGGATATCAGGAATGGAACTTTCGTGTAGAGGTACTGTTGTATTCTGTAATGTGGTGACTAACTTGGTGACTATTGAGATTTTGCATAGATTCGCGCCTAAAGAATTCTGAATGTGTGCTCACTCCCAAATGAAGGGAACGCAGGGTTTATATACCCACTGTGGGTAGGATCACCACTGATGCTGTCATGATCACTAAAGAATGAGCATGATCACCACAAATGGATCACCATCACCCCAAATGTGGATCACTGGTGATCCTCAAAACGTTCGAATTGAGTGATCACCATCAATAAAGAATTGGGTTGCCACAATACGTCATCAATAACTGTGCTCTTACATTCGAATGAGTCATGGCGAAGTAGTAACTTATGAGCGCCATTGAATTCGAATGGACTAAGTTACACTACTAAATACAAAAGGACTATTACAATTCTGAAGCGGGTGAGCGGCTATTCATATACAGGAGAGATGGATCAGGAGATGAACAGTGTGTACTGGATTCTGGCAACGGTAAACTACCCAGAATTCAATACTCAAAATGGCCACTGTAAACACGGAAGCTAGAATCGAATGTAAACAATTGATTATTTTACGTAGAATTACACATGTCTGCACTGATCCTATAACACGACAATTGCATAAAACACAATGTAGATAATCAAATAGATACAGATCTATTTGTAAATAATGAAAACACTGGGGTGTTACACTACCCCCCACTGAGGAAGGCATAGCTCCTGCTGCCTTTACCTTTCTTGCACCAGTGACTGACTGACAAAGTCTGTGAATCACAACAGGACAAATGGTTCCAAGGTTACTTCCAATTTGGCGGTTCCTATTGGAACCTCTTCTTGGTAGTAAACTTGTACTCAAGAGTATCATCAGTTAAATTTTAGAAGAAGAACAAAGAATCTTCTTACTGAAATGATGTATGAAATTACCTAATGGGTACAATCAGTCACTCATGTCTTAACCTAAAGTGAAACATTCAACAAGTGTATTTATATAATTTAAAGTAAACCTTCATCACTGCAATCTCTAACTCACAAAATATATCAAGGCATAATGCGGCTTAGAGATGGCAAGTGGTTCAAAGAGACACATTTGCTAATACTTGCGTGGTTGAATGTTTGTCAACTATTTTAGTTAAACAATGTATGATTTAAGTAAACTTCAAAGTTGTATAGTTCATGGTCAATGCATGATGACCTAAAATTTAACAGTTACTTAACAATAAAATCGCAAAAAGTCAATGTCACTTTGCACAATATAAGTCAGTTGAACTCAGTAAATGTAGGAATTCACCTCCTCTTCACCACAGCACTCTTTACTTTAGGGCTGCCTCTTCTTCCCTGAGAGCCTGAGTGGCAGTAGTCCCCTAGGACTCTGAGGATTACCGTGGTTCGCCTCTCAAGCATCGGCATCATCCCCAGGTGTTTGAAGGTTGTTCGACTCTAGACCAATCTCGTCCACCTTATCAGGACTGACTGGTTGCCATTTCCATCGCAGGGCCATGGTCTCTGCTCTGGGTCTACACTTGTTGCATGGTCCACATTTCAGAGGTTCACTGGTATCGACGTCAGCACAAGAGCACTAACGTGGATTTTCACACCGTGAAAGACCATCACAGTGGGGCTGTTTAGGCCCACTTCTATACTCAATGGTGAAGTGGTAGGATGCCAAGATTTCCAACCACCTGGCTGTCTTACCATTGGGTTCCTTCAAACTGAAGAGCCATATCAGTGCTTGATGGTCAGTGCGAACAATAAACTTTCTGCCAAGCAGGTACTGTCTGAAATACTGCATAAAGTAGACAACTGCCAAGAGTTCTAACTCCGTTATGCAGTAATTTCTCTCGGCTTTACTCAGCGCTCTACTGGCATAGGAAATTACGCACTCCCTGTCACCTTTTAGCTGGGCCAAAACGCCTCCAATGCCGGTACCCGACACATCAACATCAAGGTAGAAGGTTCCACCACCATTGAGAGGGTAACCCATGACCTCAGGACTCACAAGTGCTGCTTTCAAGAGTTCAAATGCTGTGTCGCATTTATCAGACCAGATAAACTCCTTTCCCTTTTTGGTCAGCTCCATCAACAGCCTAGCTACTTTGGCGAAGTTCAAAGCGACGATAGTATGAAGCTGTCGCCACAACCTGTTTGACCTGCATGGTGACCTAGAGTCGAACAACCTTCAAACACCAGGGGATGATGCCGACGCTTGAGTGGCGGACCACCACAATCCTCAAGAGTCCTAGGGGACTACTGCACAAACTGTTTGACCTGATTTTCTGGCCTTGCCTATCCGAGAATTTTCGACACATTAGTTGGGTCTGGACCCACGCCATCCTTGGATACTACGTGACCAAGAAAGGTAACCTTGGGCTGAAGGAGATGGCATTCATCCGGTCTAAGCTTAAGACCAGCTTGCTTAATTCTGCCTAGGACTTTGTCAACTCTCGCCATATGGTCTACAAAAGTGGCTGCATAAACAATGATGTCGTCGATGTACACCAAGCAGATTTCCCATTGAAGACCTTGCAATGCCAGTTCCATCGTTCACTGAAAGGTGCTGCTTGCATTATTTAATCCAAACGGCATCCAGGTCATCTCAAAATGGCCAAATTTGCAACAAAATGCACTCTTAGGAATGTCTTCCATTTTCAGAGGGATCTGAAAGTATCCAGAAGTTTGATCGAGACTGCTGAAAAATGCAGATCCTGAGACTGCATCAAGACAGTCTTGGACCCTTTGTAGTGGGAAGCCATCTTGTTTGACAAGGGCATTAACTCTTCTGTATCCTATTCACGGTGAAATGGCGCGCGACTTCTTCTTCACCAGGACAATAGGGCTTGACCAGGGCGAGGTACTCTTCTGTATTACTCCTTTCTTAAGAAAGTCTTCTATCGCCTTCTTTTCTTCATCGGCATATGCCATTGGCACCCTACGTGGCCTTTGTCTGACAGGGGCTGCGTCACCAGTGTTGATAGGGTGTTCAGCTAGATTAGTCAAACCTAGGTCCCATTC
Source organism: Azorinus chamasolen (assembly GCA_963576725.1). Lineage (NCBI taxonomy): Eukaryota > Metazoa > Mollusca > Bivalvia > Cardiida > Solecurtidae > Azorinus > Azorinus chamasolen. Next base: position 48,139,577 of record OY755238.1, on the reverse strand, counting down.
GTCCTTGGGGAAAAAGAGTCTTTATATTTCATCAGCAGACCTGCAACAACTCTCTTCTGGTAATCTTACCAGCCGTAGAGTTTGCGTGCAGCTCTCTTAAATGCTCCGGAAGTTGGTTCCTACCATTTTCCTCAAGCTCTTCGATGCCTTTTGGAACTGCTCTTGACGACTTTACATTCAAGCGCCACACTACTTGCATGTTACTCACGTCGCCGTCATCTTCGACCTCCGTAACCACTGTCACTATCTTGTAAGCTCTCTCTGCCACTGCTATTTCTGCAGACTGTCGCAAGTTTACAGCTTCTTTGAAGGAGTTCATGATACGAATTTTGCATGTGGGTTCCTTATTAATGTCTACCAGTGTCAATGCCATCATCAACTTGTACCTCATACAAAAGTCGTAGCTCGGTTTGACAACATAGCTGGATGCAGGTACTTCGTCATCATCAACTTCCCTTTCTATGTATACCCCTACAACTGCTTCCGAAAGACCAGGTACAACAGTATCGTCAGCTACCACCACCTTTCTGGCTCTTTGGCTACGTCGCCTTTTGGTACACGGTATCTCATGACCTCCCAACACTATCACATTCTTACTCGGAAGAATATCTGCTGGCCCAATATCATTTTTACCTAAAATGTCGTAGCCTAACAGAACCTCGTATTCTATCTCGGCGACTATGGCCTCTTCTTCTAACGCTAAGGGACCCAGCACAAATCTAAAGGATACCTTCCCCAATTCCCGGATTGGAGAACCTCCTGCACCTTTCAGGTTTGCCATCCCTCTAAGAATTGGCCTCTCACCTTTCATCTTGTGATACACCTGTGTTGAAATTATGGTCTTAGATGCACCTGTATCTGCCGTGAAGTGAACTGGTATGCTCCCTGCCAAACCTTCAATATATAAACCATCACCAGAATCTCGTGCAGACTTCTCAGCTGATGCTGCTACCTGTTCTTTCTCGACATGGTTACTCTTTTGGCCGTCTTCAGTTTTCTTGTTTAACGGGACCTCCCTTTGGCCGCAAAGGCTGGTCCGTTGATGTTTAAAGGCTGATCAATTTCCTCTGTGTTACCATGGAATCTTCTTTTCTTAATGCGGTTTTGGCCTCTTTCTGGGCATTCTCGCGCGTAGTGGCCTTTTTTCTGGCACTGGTAACACACAACTTCTTTCTTATCTTGGCTCCTTCTGGGGAACTTGTTTTTCTGGTTCTCCAACTCCTCAATTCTTCGTCTAAGCTCTTCGATGACTTTTCCGTCGTCGTTCTTGACTTTCTCTCTAGGCTCAGAGCGACCTCTACTCCACCCTCTTTTGTTTGGCTTAGCCTCCTCGACTTTGTATGTCCACTCTCGTATGTCTTGCGAGCTTTCCTCCTCTTGAGCTTGGTGAACATGGTACCGCCCTTTCTTCTCACTTCTACTAACGTTTCTTATTATACCCCCACAAACAGAGTTTGAGGGGGGTATACTGGAATCAGCCTGTCGGTCGGTCGGTCGGGTGGTCGGGCGGTCGGTCGGTTGGTCGGTCGGTCTGTCTGCAAAATCTTGTACGGCGAACTCCTCCTTCAGTTTCAACCCGATTCACTTGACACTTGGCATAATTGTTAATCAGGAGTAGTAGATGTGCAAGACACAAATTTCAGGTCTCTGTGACCTTGGCCTTGACCTTTGGCCTTGAAATTGGTCTTGAAATTGGCAGGCAAAAGCTTGTACTTTGAACTCCTCCTTCACTTTCAACCTGATTCACTTGATACTTGGCATAAATGTTACTCAGGAGTAGTAGATGTGCAAGACACAAATTTCAGGTCTCTGTGACCTTGACCTTGACCTTTGGTCTTGAAATTGGTCTTGAAATTGGCAGGCAAAAGCTTGTACTTTGAACTCCTCCTTCAATTTCAACCTGAATCACTTGATACTTGGCATAAATGTTACTCAGGAGTAGTAGATGTGCAAGACACAAGTTTAAAATCTCTGTGACCTTGACCTTTGGCCTTGAAATTGGTCTTAAAATTGGCAAGCAAAATCTTGTACGGCAAACTCCTCCTTCACTTTCAACCTGATTCATTTGATACTTGGCATAAATGTTACTCAGGAGTAGTAGATGTGCAAGACACAAATTTCAGGTCTCCGTGACCTTGACCTTGACCTTTGGCCTTGAAATTGGTCATGATATTGGCAGGCAAAATCTTGTACTTTGAACTCCTCCTTCAATTTCAACCTGATTCACTTGATACTTGGCATAAATGTTACTCAGGAGTAGTATATGTGCAAGACACAAATTTCAGGTCTCTGTGACCTTGACCTTGACCGTTGGCCTTGAAATTGGTCTTAAAATTGGCAGGCAAAATCTTGTACTTTGAACTCCTCCTTCACTTTCAACCTGATTCACTTGATACTTGGCATAAATGTTACTCAGGAGTAGTATATGTGCAAGACACAAATTTCAGGTCTCTGTGACCTTGACCTTTGGCCTTGAAATTGGTCTTAAAATTGGCAGACAAAATCTTGTACGGCGAACTCCTCCTTCACTTTCAACCTGATTTACTTGATACTTGGCATAAATGTTACTCAGGAGTAGTAGATGTGCAAGACACAAATTTCAGGTCTCTGTGACCTTGACCTTGACCTTTGGCCTTGAAATTGGCAGGCAAAATCTTGTACTTTGAACTCCTCCTTCAATTTCAACCTGATTCACTTGATACTTGGCATAAATTACAGAATATTCTCTATTTGAACTTTGGGTATTTTTGTTATTTGGTCCTGTTACATGTTCAAAACTTGGATTTGCAATCAAGGCTGCCGTGTGGGGGTATTCATCACCTTTAGTGATAGTTCTAGTCTAAATCAGGTTCACGACGTGAAACACCACCTCGTCGATGTTAAGGGGCTCTTTGTTGAACTCAACTTTGAGTCGCACATCCTCATCATGTAACCCATCTAAAAATCGCCTGACCAGATCCTCATCCCTTGTTCTTCTATCCCGGTAACCATGTGCTTTGTCGTACAGACGTTTAAGATTGGCCGCATACTCTTCTGCTGTCTCGACTGGCTTTTGGTTTCGCCTGCTAAACTTTGCAGCAAAGGATCTGGCAGTTTCTACAACTCTAAATCTGCTGTTCAACTCAGCTAAGAGGTCTCTGTAATCGCCTAGGGTGAAAGGAGATAAATGTGCAAACACAAAGTCTGCAGCTGTACTTTCTAACTTTGGGAGGAGCTGATCTATTCTGTCCTCTTCTGACCAGTTGTAGCGAGCAGCTATTGCCTCAAATGTAGCAATCCATGTTGCCCAGTCCTCTTTTCCAGTGAATGAGGGGATCTTGACACTGCATCCATGTGTTTCATGTGCGGCATGCAATGAACGGTTCTGATTGGATCTAAATACATGGTTGTTGCCATGGGAACCAGGACCACTCTGTCTTCTATGGGGTTGGCATTGTAGATCATCCACATTCTCTGTTCAATAATGTGCCTCAGACTGGACGCTTGGTCTATATTGGCTGTAGCTCTGGTCACCCTGGCCATTGTTAAAGTGGCCTTATCTCTGTGGCTGGTTTTCACTGTTAGACATACATGAAATACCTCTATGTTCAGCATTGTTTGTAAGATTTGGTGGACTCTGACCTTGATGGTAATTTCTGGCTGCACTACTATCATGCTGTAAATCATCCCCGTACCTATTATAACGGGACTGCATCTCGTTCTCGTCAAGATTTGGTGTTCTCTGATCTAAAATGCGGGATCTGCGCATGTTATCTGTGCATGAACGAGCCTCCACAGTTACCACGTCATTTGGCGAAAATTCTCCAAGATTAGTAGATTGGTCGTTAAAACAGACTCTCATACGTGGATCCAAAGAGTGGTGGTCTCTGTTTGAATTTGGCACCTGGTTTTGGGTGAAGTTATTACTCATTTCATGATAAGAGTCTCTATGTCTAAATCGTTGCGGACTGATGTTAGACCCGCATGTCGTAGTTTGTCAACTGGATCAAATTGAAAAGTTTCTTGAGAACTGCCGATAGTAGATTTCTGGGGCCTATCATTTCTCATTTCCCTAATTTCTTGGACTACGGTTTCCAAGACGCCAGTCGTATTTGACATAATTTCTTTCATAGATCCCTGAAAACTCATAACTCATCAGCGATGCTGTGTTGACTATGCTCTGGATCAGCGTGGCTGACCTGTAATTCTGGGTCTACATTGGTGATACTCTCAGTATGTCTTGGATGAAAGCTTTTTTCAGCATCTATCTGCAATGGGTCACTCATTTTCTCGTTAATAAACCCTTTTAAATGGACACCGTACGGCTTTCTGGACAATCAAAACGTAGAATAGGGACTACGTAAAACTTTACGGCGACTACAAAATTGGGTTGGATCTAGATATCGGATATATTATCTAACTGTTGGCTAATGGATTCAGATCACTGGACTTGCTTTATTAAAGCAAATCCCACCGCTGCCACCAAAGAATGTAATGGACTCGGGTCTGGACTTCTCGGTGTAGAGGACCGTCTCGAACCTATGAACATGCGGAACGCCGAGCACCTGTGGTAGCGTAGCGCCGGTTCTGCATTTACGTTCGGTAGGCCTATTCGTATGGAAATAACAACCCGACGTCAGTCACCTTTAACGATTTAATAGTGTCTGTTGTCACAGACAGTTTAATATATAACCAAAACAGTTAGTTATCAACAGATCTAAATATACATGTATAGAAACATAGGTGTCACTGCAGACGTATGCCTAATGGTAATGCTGTGTAACTAGGGCTGTGTACTCTAGTCAAGGGAGGCTACTCGTGGAAGATGCTGAGTCACCCTGGAAATGGCGTGTCACAAAATAGTACAAATTAAAAGTTCTGCCTAAAAGTGAGACGATCGTAATTAAACTTGATATCAGGAATGGAACTTTCGTGTAGAGGTACTGTTGTATTCTATAATGTGGTGACTACCTTGGTGACTTTGGAATTCTATTGAGATTTTGCGTAGATTCGTGCCTAAAGAATTCTGAATGTGTGCTCGCTCCTGAATGAAGGGAATACAGGGTTTATATACCCACTGTGGGTAGGATCACCACTGATGGTGTCATGATCACTAAAGAATGAGCATGATCACCACAAATGGATCACCTTCACCCCAAATGTGGATCACTGGTGATCCTCAAAACGTTTATATACCCACTGTGGGTAGGATCACCACTGATGGTGTAATGATCACTAAAGAATGAGCATGATCACCACAAATGGATCACCATCACCCCAAATGTGGATCACTGGTGATCCTCAAAACGTTCGAATTGACAATTGCATAAAACGCAATGTAGATAATCAAATAGATACAAATCTATTTGTAAATAATGAAAACACTGGGGTGTTACAATATAGATCCTTTATCATGTCTTATATCTTATTAATTATCTCACACCCAGTATACTGGGGAGACATTTTGTTTTTGTGTGTGGCATCTGTCCGTCTGTCTGTCCGATTTTAATTTTTCTGCACAGATTCTCCAAAAGCTTTGGTCGGATTTTCATGAAACTTCATAGGACTGATCAGCACCATGTTATGGGACTTTGAATTTTTTACATGAAAAATTTGGTCTGCACAGTTTCTCCAAAATCTTTGATCAGATTTTCATGAAACTTCATAAGATTGATCAGCACCATGCTTAGATGTGTATATCTTATTCCTGTTCCGGTTTAAGATTTTTTGCAGAGTTATGGGACTTCGAAATTTTTACATGGAAAATTTTGTCTTTGCGGAATCTCCAAAATCTTTGGTCACATTTTCATGAAACTTCATAGGATTGATCAGCACCATGTCTAATTGTGCATATATTATTCCTGTTCCTGTTCGATGATTTGAAATTTTTTACATCACTAACATGGAAAATTTTGTCCACATGGTTTCTCCAAAAACCTTTGGTCGCATTTTCATGAAACTTCGTAGGATTGATCAGCACCATGACTAGTTGTGCATATCTTATTCCTGTTCCGTTTCATTGATTTTCTGCAGAGTTATGGAACTTAGAAAACTTTGTTAAAAGGGGGGGGGGGGGGGGGGGGGGCGGGGGGAGACATCAAGAACAATTTTAGTTGTTGTCTGTTTCAATTCTCATATATAATATTAGTTCTCTTGGACAACAGTGTCAGAGTATCAAACAGGATGCTTATGAGATCACAAAGTCACTGCTAGCATGCTGCTAGTTAAATGTTATTTCTTGAATGATCTCATAATAATCCTATATCTTTGATTATGGGTTTGAAAGAAATGAAGGAAAGATCCACTTATAAAATTAAAGGAGTTTGTGTAATTGCTTATACACAGTACATGTTCTCTAATCTAGAATTTTATTAAAGAAGAATTTAAGTCTTTTTAGACAGGTGGCTGCTTTAAAACAGGTGAAAGTAATGTAGAAAACTAAAAAAAGAGCCTTCTGCATGACTCTCACTGCATTAAGCTGCCATCTGTCATAAAGAGTGGCATTGATAATAATTTTAATGTCCAGTTTAGAGTGGTTTTACTGTACAGGTATATTTTAAAAGAGGTACTATTAGTTACATAGTCATGTAGTGACAGGGTACGCGATGATACCTCATTAGTAAATGTTATACCTGGCGAGGTGAAGCCGAGCTGGGTATAACATTTACTAACCAGGTATCATCCCGTACCCGGTCACTACATGACTACCGGTATGTAACGAATTTACCCCACTGATGACCAGTCTATATTCTATCAGTGCTCAGTTGCTTCTTTTTCTCAGTCTCGTCTGCATCTAAGGAGGCATTTAGCGTTTCGCCATATTTGTAAACAAACTAATGACAATTATTACTGTAACTGTACCGTGTCATTTCGGCCCAACATAAATTCATCAGTCTTAATCGAGCTAACCAAATTCATAACGGAAATCAAATCTAATACAAAAACATTTAACTTTAAAATAAAATCTCAGTTACTCAGTATCCATTTGCTGACAAAAACTATGTGCAGCCATTACCTCAAGTTTGGAGTCTACACTGGCAGGGGAAGTAACCTAGTTACTGACCATGTATTGAATTTCTACTGACTGTGTATTGAATTTCAAGTGACCATGTATAAGCTTTACTTTTCGATCACGTGACAGAATTCAACCAATCACACACACAGATTTCCAAAAAAAATGTCAGAGGTGGGGTAAATGTAGATACAATTGTATTGCACTATGATTTGTTTATTTCAGACGTTGACATCAGCATTCCGAGCATATGACACAGATCAAGATGGCTGGATAACCATTAACTATGAGCAATTCCTAACTCTTGTTTTCTCCCTTAAAAGCTGAACAAGTCACTGCATGTGGCCAATGTTCATTTCTAATTCTCACTTGTGAATAACCATTTTGAGCTGTAATGTAATGATTATTAAAGTAATACCCTTCATACAGTGATGTCTTCAGCATGAACCTTTGGGGAGCTTCAGGCAAATTGCAAAGTTTGGATTCCTGTATGAGAGATACATAATAAACTTGGTATCTCATCACAATCTAAACAGTTTGCTACTTGATTTAGGTCAATATGGCATACATATGTAGAGGTCAGACTATGAGGTGGCAAACATTTACTCAGCATGCTGAAGGTTGAATTGGAAAACTAGAAATGATTAACCCTTTACTTCATATATACTGCTTTATGTGCCTTTGCAAACACAGAAACCCTAGATATGTCAACTCCTGTAGAAACTATCTGATCAGGGTCTACTCTGCTTTTTAATGTTATAACTCTTCTTGTAAACTGTCTGCCATGGAAAAAGATTGGTTTTATGCCATAATAAAAAAGAACAAATATTTATGCAGTCATGCATTCGTACATGAATATTCATGAAGTAAAGGATTAATTTACTCATCATGTTTAGAATCAGTGTGTGCACATTATGTATTCTCCTTTTGGGACTAAATAAATTTTCAGTAAGCCTTCATCCAGAGACTAGCAGCTATAGCTGGCGTTAGATTCTTCACATTCATTATCATACAATTGTCATCCTCTAAAGCACAATGGTTTTAGTTTGGAAAAATATCAAACAAGCTTGTGCCATTATGTGATTATTTGTAAACAATTGTGTTCATATGACTTTCAATCACTTATTGCAAACATATTAATCCTTATCCTGCTCTCTGCCTCCTAACTCTCATTTGCAAACTGCTCCATCTAGATGAGACAAGTAACTTGGCCACTTGTCAGGATCCAAGCTGTTCGACTTTCAGTAATTTTTCAAAAGTCTAATAAAACCAGACATAGTGCAAATTGATCACTTGCAGATAATAGCAGACAATTGATCACTTGCAGATAATAGTAGACAATTGATCACTTTCAGATAATAGCAGTCAGCCTTTTTACAGTGGGGTAAGGAGTAATACTTTTTCTCCTATAAGTTTAGTTTTATAGTTTGTATACCAGTATTGTTTTTCAAATGATGTCAGAAGACTTTTGAAATGATTAAATGTAAACTGGTCTTATTTGCAACAAGTGTATGGGAGCATTGAAGGCAATGCCATAGTCCCCTACTGGTTGAACTCTTTGTGTCACAATTTAATCACAAGCCCTTACATGCTGCACATTCATACAAGAATCTGTATATATATCATACTTATTGAATCAAATATATCACTTTTGACAAATAATATTCAATCAAAGATTACAAATTTTGAGTTATAAGTTTCATGACAATATCTCTTGTTGTTGTTTTTATGCCCCCCCCCCCCCCCCCCCCCCCCCGGGAACAGATTTGGGGGGCGTATTGTTTTTGCCCTGTCTGTCCGTTTGTTGTCACCAACTTTAACATTGGTCATAATTTTTGAGCCAGTACAGTAACTGTTAGAGACTTGATATTTGGCATACATATGTATCTCATAAAGCCACACATTTTGAGGTGTGACATGTCAAGGTCATCCTTCAAGGTCAGAGGTCAAATATATAGGACAAATCACGGACTTTAACATTGGACTTTAACATTGGCCATAACTTTTAAACCAGTAAAGATAGAGACTTGATATTGGCATGCATGTGTATCTCAAGGTCATTCTTCATGGTCAAAGGTCATATTAGGGACATACTGTTTCACAAACACTGTTTTGTTTTTAGCTCACCAGAGCACAAAGTCCTTAGGGTAAGCTTTTGTGATCGCCTGATGTCCGTCATCCCGCGTCAACAATTTGAACCTTTAAAAATCTTCTCCTCTGAATCTACAGGGTTCTCAGCTTTCATCTTTGGCACATAGCATCATCTGTAGGTCCTCTACAAATGTTATATAAATTATGCCCCTGGGGTCAAAATTGGCCCCGCCCCAGGGGTGGTCAGTTTCAATAGAAACGCATAGTGAAAACTTTGAAAAATCTTCTCCTCTGAAACTGTAAGGTTCTCAGCTTTCATATTTGGCACATAGCATCATTTTCAGGTCTTCTACAAAAGCTATATAAATTATGCCCCAGGGAACAAAATTGGCCTTGCCCCAAGGGTGCCTTGTTTTCTATAGAAATATATAGTGAAACTTTGAATATCTTCTCCTCTGAAACTGGAAGGTTCTCAGCTTTCATATTTGGCACATATTATCATGTTCATGTCCTCTACAAAAGTTGTATAATTTATGCCCCTGGGGTCAAATTGGCCCCGTCCTAGGGGTGGCCAATTTTATATAGCAGACTGTTGTTCAATTTTCTGTAGTAGACTGCTGGGTTCACTAGTTATGCATAGGGGAAAACTTTAAAAATCTTCTTGTCAAAAACTACATTCCCAGAGCTTAGATATTTGGTGTATCCTTTATGAGTTTTGTTAATATCATAGTTCTGAGGTTGAAATTGACCCTGCCCTGTGGGTTATACTTTAAAATAGACTTCTACAGTATTAAGGTTTCTCCTTAGCCAGAGCACTCAAACAGCCAGTCAGCTTATGTAACTATTGGAGAGGTCAAGGTTCAACTGTTCTATACCCTAGCAGTACTGTTATGTTGTCTGCTTCAGAATTATTATCTGTTTGTTCACACTGTTTTTATACGCCCGTTTGAAAAAACGGGACGTATTATGGAATGGCGCTGTCTGTGTGTCTGTCCGTCTGGCTGTCTGTCCGTCTGTCCGTCTGTAACATCTCTAACTCAAGTTCCGCGTGGTGGATCCTTCTCAAATTTTAACACAATGTTTATCTAGACATTCTACAGTAGCATGCCAAGTCCCAGTTTGTTTATCCAAGGTCAAGGTCACACAATTGGACTTAGAATTTGCGTTTAGCAAAAATGTTAACCGGTCTGTCTGTCTGTAACATCTCTAACTCAAGTTCCGCTTGGTGGATCCTTCCCAAATTTAACCACAATGTTTATCTAGACATGCTACAGTAGCCTGCCAAGTCCCGGCTCGTTTATTTAAGGTCAAGGTTGCTTAATTGGACTTAGAATTTGCGTTTAGCATTTGCGTTAAGCAAAAATGTTAACCTCAATTTACGTGGAACAAGTCCACTTATTTACATAACACTTTGTGATAAAGCTTTGAAACTTGGAACACTTGTTCACTGTCACAACCTTCACCTGTAGGCAAGAGTAAATAACTCTGTCAAGCATTTTGACCGAATTATGCCCCTTTTTAACTTAGAATTTTTGGTTGAGGCTTTGTTAAAAGTCCATTTATTTACATAACCCTTTGAGATAAAGCTTTTAAACTTGGAACACTTGTTCACCATCACAAGCTTCACCTGTAGACAAGAGTACATAACTCTGTCAAGCATTTTGACAGAATTATGCCCCTTTTTAACTTAGAATTTTTGGTTAAGGTTTTGGTTAAAGTCCACTTATTTACATAACCCTTTGAGATAAAGCCTTTAACCTTGGAACACTTGTTCACCATCACAAGCTTCACCTATAGGCAAGAGTACACAACTCTGTCCAACATTTGACAGAATTATGCCCCTTTTTAGCTTAGAATTTTTTGTTAAGGTTTTGGTTAAAGTCCACTTATTTACATAACCCTTTCAGATTAAGCTTTTAAACTTGGAACACTTGTTCACCATCACAAGCTTCACCTGTAGGCAAGAGTACATAACTCTGTCTAACATTTTGACATAATTATGACGCTTTTTAGCTTGGAAGTTTTGGTTAAGGTTTTGGTTAAAGTCCACTTATTTACATAACCCTTTCAGATAAAGCTTTTAAACTTGAAACATTTGTTCACCATCAGAAGCTTCATCTGTAGGCTAGAGTAAATACAATGTAACTCTGTCAAGCATTTAGACACAATTATTGCACTTTTTAATTTAGAATTTTTGGTTAAGTTATTTTGTTAAAGTATGCCTGTTTACAACCTTGAAACTTGGTCGCAAAATTGGACTTAGAATTTGAGTTTAGCAAATACGTTAACCCCAGTTTATGTTGAACAAGACCTCGACGGGCGTATATTGTGCCCACTGGCACTCTTGTTAATACATATCAATCTTACAATTAATTCTCTTGCACAAACCACATATGAAGTTACATATGGGTCAGATCAGAATCCAAACTGTAACACTGAGTTTCTGTCATCTGTTAGAAATGTTGTCTGCTGAAAAATTAACACTGTCAATAGCCTTCTTTTTTTATACAGAAACATATTGTGAAACCTTAAGAAATATTTTCCTCTGAAACTGGAAGTTTCTCAGCTTTCATATTTGGCACATAGCATCATCTTGAAGTCCTCTAAAAACATGTATGAATTATGATTCAAATGAAGCACAATCCCAGAAGTGGTAAGTTTTCTATAGAAACATAGTGAAAACTTTGAAAATCTTCTCCTGATTGTCTGGTGAGCGATATCAGGGCCATCATGGCCCTCTTGTTTTAAAAAAGGCAACTTTTGCACAAAAAAAAATCATAAATAAAAAAAGGGGATAACTCTATTTAAAATTCATAGCAGAGTCATGGCTGCTGCCAGACAATGTCATCTAATCAGGTCAAGCAGTTTTATCTTTTTGTGAAGTGTCGTATTCACAACAAATTCAAGTTCAAGCACGATAACTCTGGCCAAAATTATTCAACCAGACTGAGATTCAAACTTAAGCTGTAACTCATCTAGATTTAGCTTTATACCAAATATAAAGTTAATTATCTCAAACCATTTCCAAAAAGCATCCAGACAATTGAAAATTTGATGAAAAATTTGAAGTTCAAGGGCCATAACTCTGGCAAAACAATATTCAACTGGACTGAGATTCGAATTTAAGCTGCAACTCATCTAGATTTGGCTTTATACCAAGCAAAATTATTCAACTGGACTAAGATTCAAAATTAAGCTGCACCTCATCTAGATTTAGCTTTACATGTATACTAAATATGAAGCTAATATCTCTAACCACTTCCGAAAAAAGTCTAGACAGATGGACAGACATTCTCATGGATTGAATGTTATGCGACTATTCTTTTGTTCAAAATAGTCTTATAAAATGAAAATTTAGTCACATAAGAAGAAAAACACAAAAGCTCTTTTGTTCTCAGTGTCGTATAACCATCAATCTGTGTGAGCAGATGGACAGACAGGTGGACAGATGCAACCAAAAACTATAGTCCCCTTTGGCTTTCGCCGGTAGGCGACTAAAAGGAAAGGTTTGAGAAACTGCAGCATTGATGGTCAAGTTTTCCAGTTGAAAACACTGTTTCTTAAATCATTAAATATCCATGGATAATGGTCATCAATGTTGTTTTGAAAGTTTGTTCAGAATAAGATATTGGAGACTAAACTTGGTTTCAGTCATAACTATGGGGTTTGGGTAGCTTTATTAACATTGGTAGGAATGCTTTTTGGATTGTCTGCATATGTAGGTCTTATAAATACAACTGATAGATACTACTTGAAAAGATTGTATTAAAATTGCTGATACCGGTATATTAAAGTGGTGAAATGTATGTGATGAGAGATGACCTTACTGTTAAAGTGACGTAAAACCACAAACAAACAAACATACTTTGTCAATTAGTTTTTCTGTAGTTATATGGGTGCACTGTGTATTATTTTAACAATTTGCTTGACATAATTGCTTTTACTCTCATGTTTCCTGCAAACCCTTTCCCTCTTGAATATGTAAGAAATAACGATGTTATGAATATTTGTTAGCTGATTTTTTATATTTCCATAAATTAATGGTATTGATAGAAACTGTGGAGTCAAATGATCTATTATAATATAAGCAAACAGAGCACACCTCATCAGATAGCTCCAATGAGGGCTGTCTGATCTGGGTCTACCCTGTCTGCAAGGGTTTGAGAAAGTTTATGAGGGAAAGGGTTAAATGCAAAGTACATATATTTGATGACTATTTCTTTGACTTACTCTGTAGAAATGTTGATAGTTACAGTGTATATCAAATATATAAAGACAGATTGTATCTCTAGTTCACTGTTGTTGTTTTTTATTAGCTCACCTGAGCCAAAGGCTCAGGATGAGCTATTGTGACTGTGATCTGTCCGGCGTCCGGCCACATTTTCAAACGACATCTCCTCTGAAACTCCTGACCCGATTTTAACCAAATTTTGTCAGAAGCATCAGTGGCTAGGGGAAACGAAATGTTGTTCACATTATGACCCCCAGATCAAAAATAGCCCCGCCCAAGGGCTTATCAGTTTTTCATAAGAAAATCTTTAAAAATCTTCTGATGAAACTGTAAGGCCTAGACCTTTGATATTTGGTATGTAGCATGATCTTATGGTCCTCTACAAAAATTGTTCAAATTATGACCCCCAGACCAAAAATGGCCCCGCCCAAGGGTTTATCAGTTTTCATAGGAAAATCTTTAAAAATCTTCTCTGAAATTGTAAGGCCTAGACATTTGGTATGTAGCATGATCTAATGGTCCTCCACAAAGATTGTTCAAACTATGACCCCTGGGCCAAAAATCACCCCGCCCAAGGGCTTATCAGTTTTTCATAGGAAAATCTTTAAAAATCTTCTTCTGAAACTGTAAGGCCTAGACCTTTGATATTTGGTATGTAGCATGATCTAATGGTCCTCTACAAAGATTGTTCAAATTGTGATCCCGGACCAAAACTGGCACCGCCCAAGGGCTTATCAGTTTTTCATAGGAAAATCTTTAAAAATCTTCTGAAACTGTAATTAAGGCCTAGACCTTTGATATGCAACATAAACATGATCTAATGGTCCTCTACAAATATATAGCTTTGGCTATAGTTTTTCATGGGACAAGTATGAAATATTATTTTTCTCTGAAACCATAAGGCTTACCTTTAATTAATGGCATACTGCTTTGCCTTGTGGTTCTCTACCAAGGTTGTACAATGTTATCTCAGAGGAGCGCTTCATGGCCCTCTTGTTTTTAATTTTAATATTATGGTATACACTTCAGCTGCACTTTTTAGTTTATTTACAGTTTTTTTTATACAAGGCTGTAGAATTTTGAATTTAACTTCAGCTGCAAATTATCAACTCCGTTGTAAACTGCTAAAACTACATTTAATAAACAGTTGTAACATTTGTAAACAGTTGGCCTCCTAATGAAACATGGATTATTGTTCTTTTTTTTTAAACCAGTCAAAATTTAGGTAATTATACGCTTGCTGAACACGCCATATATAGCTTCGGTTGATATCGATTGTTTCCGCTAATAAAATCTTTCCTACTTGGCTTATTCGAGTACATGTGTATTTGTTGTGAATCTCGTGAAAATGTTTGAAACACAGGTTTACCCAAGCTAAATATATCCTTTCAGTGACGTAGGAATATTCACAGTTTGACAGGTAAAAATAAACAGGACAATAACTCAGCAGTGTCTCAATATCTTTGTTTTGATGAAAAAATAAGTCTGCTAAAATCCCGGATCTGTTACAATTTATACTTTCATCTGATTGGTTGAAGCTTTTAAGAAATGATTAGTGTCAAGCAGCTTTGATCCGAAATCCAAGCTGTTTGCATATGAAAGTGAAGTGATGTTTGGCACGAGAAGTTTTGGTCGTTGAATATGACAACAATGCAATCCTGTTGCTGAAGTGTGAATTTAACTTGCTAGGAAAGCTGGATTACTTGCTGTCAGGTTTAACCTCACAATGCTCAGCTCAGTGTGACTTACATGTGTTAACAGGTTGGATCCAGACACCAAGTAAATTGACATCTCATCCGGAGCACAGCTGTTTGATGTAGTCCAAACATTTAGACGTATCTACATGCCCCTTATTATACCCCCCTTTTGAAAAAATGGGGGTATATTGCTTTGCACATGTCGGTCGGTCTGTCGGTCGGTCGGTCGGTAGATCGATGGTTTCCGAATGATAACTAATAAACGACTTAGCCTAGAATCTTCAAACTTGCTGTGGTGGTTGGTCATGACAAGTAGATGACCCCTATTTTTTTTAGGTCACCAGGTCAAAGGTCAAGGTCACCATGACCTAAAATGGTGAAATAGTTTCCGATCAATAACTGCTCAAGGGTTTGGCTTGGGATCTTCAAACTTGCTGTGGTGGTTGGTCATGACCACTAGATGACCCCTATTTATTTTGAGGTCACTAGGTCAAAGGTCAAGGTCACCATGACCTTAAATGGTTAAATGGTTTCCGATCAATAACTGCTCAAGGGTTTAGCTTAGAATCTTCAAACTTGCTGTGGTAGTTGGTCATGACCACTGGATGACCCCAATTGATTTTGAGGTCAAAGGTCAAGGTCACCATGACCTTAACTGGTAAAATGGTTTCTGATCAATAACTGCTCAAGGGTTTGGCTTAGGATCTTCAAATTTGCTTAGGTGGTTGGTTATGACAACTAGATGAGTCCTATTGTTTTTTAGGTCACTAGGTCAAAGGTCAAGGTCACCATGACCTTAAAGGGTGAAATGGTTTGCGATCAATAACTGCTCAAGGGTTTGGCCTAGGATCTTCAAATTTGCTGCGGTGGTTGATAATGACCACTAGATGACCTTTATGGTTTTTTAGGTCAAAGGTCAAGGTCACCATGCTCTTAACTGGTCAAATGGTTTGCGATCAATAACTGCTCAAGGGTTTGGCTTAGAATCTTCAAACTTGCTGCGGTAGTTGGTCATGACAACTGGATGACCCCTATTGTATTTGAGGTCACTAGGTCAAAGGTCAAGGTCACCATGACCTTAACTTGTAAAATGGTTTCTGATCAATAACTGCTCAAGGGTTTGGCTTAGGATCTTCAAACATGCTGTGGTGGTTGGTCATGACCAGTAGATAATCCCTATTACTTTTGAGGTCACTAGGTCAAAGGTCAAGGTCACCATGACCTTAACTAGTGTAATGGTTTGCGATCAATAACTGCTTAAGGGTTTGCGTTAGGATCTTCAAACTTGCTGTGGTGGTTGGTCATGACAACTAGATGACCCCTATTGATTTTGAGGTCACTAGGTCAAAGATCAAGGTCATCATGACCTTAACTGATGAAATGGTTTCCAATTAACAACTGCTCAATGGTTTGGTTCGGGATCTTCAAACTTGCTGTGGTAGTTGGTCTTGACCACTAGATGACCCCTATAGTTGTTGAGGTCACTAGGTCAAAGGTCAAGGTCACCATGACCTTAATATGTGAAATGTTTTCAGATCAATAAATGATCAGTGGTTTGGCTTAGGATCTTCAAAGTTGCTGTGGTGATTAGTCATGACCGCTAGATGACCTCTATAGTTGAGGTCACTAGATCAAAGGTAATGGGGTCTGGGGGGTATACATGTTTTACAAACATCTCTTGTTTTATAATTATTTATCGTGCATGTAACTGACATACTAGCAAATGTAAAAATGTGAAATAGCAACGTCAGGTCTTATTTATAGGACTACTGTTTGATGCTGTGGATAGTTTTTCAAAACCTCGAACAAATTGGAAGTAATTAAAAATTGCAAGAAATAGGATTTTAACCCAGATACCCTTTACCTCTTGCACATTCGTATGAGAAATAATGACATCATGAATATACATTAGCTCAATATTTATAATGGCGTTTTAGCCATTGCAGAAAGTGTAGAATTTATGTGATTCCTTTACGCAAACAGAGCAGACCCTGATCAGGCAGCTCCTACAGGAGTCATTTGATCAGGGTCTACTCTGTTTGCAAAGACATTAAAAGATGTGTGTATGAAGTAAAGAGCTACACAGACATCATTCCTACAGCAGCATTAGAGTTAAAAGTTCAACTCAAAACAGTCTACAGATCAGGATTTGTAGTGTTCATCTTGAGTTTTAAACATCATCACTCTACGTTATTTAAAAAAAACAGTTTTGATATTAATGAAATGTAGAGTAATTTGGGAGCTGTGTCAGGTTTGTAGAGTAATTTGGGAGCTATACCAGATTTGTAGAGTAATTTGGGAGCTGTATCAGGTTTGTAGAGTAATCTGGGAACTGTATCAGGTTTGTAGAGTAATTTGGGAGCTGTATCAGGTTTGTAGAGTAATTTGGGAGCCTGAGCTGTATCAGGTTTGTAGAGTAATTTGGGAACTGTATCAGGTTTACAGAGTAATTTGGGAGCTGTATCAGGTTTGTAGAGTAATTTGGGAGCCGGAGCTGTATCAGGTTTGTAGAGTAATTTGGGAGCTGTGTCAGGTTTGTAGAGTAATTTGGAAGCTGTATCAGGTTTGTAGAGTAATTTGGAAGCTGTATCAGGGTTGTAGAGTAATTTGGAAGCTGTATCAGGTTTGTAGAGTAATTTGGGAACTGTATCAGGTTTGTAGAGTAATTTGGGAGCTGTGTCAGGTTTGTAGAGTAATTTTGGGAGCCAGATCAGGTTTGTAGAGTAATTTGGGAGCTGTATCAGGTTTGTAGAGTAATTTGGGAACTGTATCAGGTTTGTAGAGTAATTTGGGATCTGTATCAGGTTTGTAGAGTAATTTGGAAGCTGTATCAGGTTTGTAGAGTAATTTGGGAGCTGTGTCAGGTTTGTAGAGTAATTTTGGGAGCCAGATCAGGTTTGTAGAGTAATTTGGGAGCTGTATCAGGTTTGTAGAGTAATTTGGGAATTGTATCAGGTTTGTAGAGTAATTTGGGATCTGTATCAGGTTTGTAGAGTAATTTGGGAGCCGTATCAGGTTTAAAACTTTTTGATACTCTGATCATGTTCCTGACAAGAAATATTGACTAGAATATAAGACAAATCTACTTGCGCTTTAATGTACATTTATACTTATGATATTGTTTGACGACAATTATTTTCATAGAGTGCGATAGGTTAATGATTATTTTTGGGATCAATAAGATAATTTCCTTTCGACCTTTTACCTCATCTGTTGCTATCTGGATGTAAATGAGATTTGGATCTGGATCTTCTTTGTTTGCAATGTTATATTAAGGCGTACTTGTATTTGTGAGGTAAAGGGTTCTTAAATTGCACCGAAATTTCACCTGAAACGAGTACTCTTTGAATAGATCTACTTCTTCCTTGTCTTAAACTGATATAAATGTATAAAATGCAGTGCATGAATTCAAATAGAAAGTTATGTTGAAACATGTAATATATTAATATTGTAAAGATTTTATAAAGGAAAATAAATACTGTATTCTGTTTTATGAACGCCTATATTCTAATAAAAATCCCCTTACTTCTGTGGGGGAAACTAAACATTAATAAAACAACTAAAATACAGATGGTATCTTAGTGGAAACTGAAAGCAATGTTGAGAGCTCTCCTGGGAGCTTTCTGTATTGCTTTCATTCTGCATTAGGCAACCTGTATATAAAATGCAAGAAAAACCTATGAAAATGAGAGATAATACAGTACAAACGGCTGGCATCATTGAAAAAGAGACTGGGATATACAGTAAAGAGACTGGGATATACAGTAAAGATACTGGGATATACAGTAAAGAGACTGGGATATACAGTAAAGAGACTGGGATATACAACAAAGTCTGTCCACAATAATGACTCAAAATAAGTTAGGGTTTGGTGGTATGAAAGTTATGCATAAAGTTTAAGTACTGCATTTTGTTGCAAATCACCTGCTTTTAAACATTAATTCATTAGTTGCTGTAGTGATGTTCCAGTGTATGCAAATGCATTTATATGATGGATATTCATGAAACACTCCAATCATTATGAATATTAACAAAAAATATATAGTTCTTCTTTTCAAATAGTTATAAAATAGGTAAAATTATTGCCATTGCAAACAATAGAGAATCAGATAGCATATAGGCAATCAGTGCAGATCCATAGGCAATCTGTGCAGACCCATAGGCAATAGGTGCAGATCTATAGGCAATCAGTGCAGATCCATAGGCAATCAGTGCAGATCTATAGGCAATAGGTGCAGATTTATAGGCAATCAGTGCAGATCCATAGGCAATAGATGCAGATCTATAGGCAATCTGCACATCCACAGGCAACCGGTGCAGATCTATAGGCAATCGGTGCAGATCCATAGGCAATTGGTGCAGATCTATAGGCAGTCAGTGCAGATCCATAGGCAATCAGTGCATATCCATAGGCAATCGATGCAGATCTATGGGTAATCGGTGCAGATCCATAGGCAATCCGTGCAGATCTATAGGCAATCAGTGCAGATCTATAGGCAATCGGTGCAGATCCATAGGCAATCGGTGCAGATCTATATGCAATCGGTGCAGATCCATAGGCAATAGGTGCAGATCCATAGGCAATCAGTGCAGATCTATAGGTAATTGGTGCAGATCTATAGGCAATCGGTGCAGATCTATAGGTAATCAATGCAGATCTATAGGCAATCGGTGCAGATCTATAGGCAATCAGTTATAGACAATCAGTGCAGATCTATAGGCAATAGGTGCAGATCCATAGGCAATCGGTGCAGATCTATATGCAATCGGTGCAGATCCATAGGCAATCAGTGCAGATCTATAAGCAATCGGTGCAGATCTATAGGTAATTGATGCAGATCTATAGGCAATCAGTGCAGATCTATAGGTAATCTGCAGATCTATAGGCAATCGGTGCAGATCCATAGGAAATATGTTCAGATCTATAGGCAATCAGTGCAGATCTATAGGCAATCAGTGCAGATCCATAGGCAATCAGTGCAGATCTATAGGCAATTGGTGCAGATCTCTAGGTAATTGGTGCAGATCTATAGGCAATCAGTGCAGATCTATAGGCAATCGGTGCAGATCCATAGGAAATATGTTCAGATCTATAGGCAATCAGTGCAGATCTATAGGCAATCAGTGCAGATCTATAGGCAATCAGTGCAGATCTATAGGCAATCAGTGCAGATCCATAGGCAATCAGTGCAGATCTATAGGCAATTGGTGCAGATCTCTAGGTAATTGGTGCAGATCTATAGGCAATCAGTGCAGATCTATAGGTAATCAGTGCAGATCTACAGGCAATCAGTGCAGATCTATAGGCAATCAGTGCAGATCCATAGGCAATCAGTGCAGATCTATAGGCAATTGGTGCAGATCTATAGGCAATCAGTGCAGATCTATAGGCAATCGGTGCAGATCCATAGGCAATCAGTGCAGATCTATAGGTAATTGGTGCAGATCCATAGGCAATCGGTGCAGATCCATAGGAAATATGTTCAGATCTATAGGCAATCAGTACAGATCTATAGGCAATCAGTGCAGATCTATAGGCAATCAGTGCAGATCTATAGGCAATCTGTGCAGATCTATAGGCAATCTGCAGATCTATAGGCAATTGGTGCAGATCCATAGGAAATCTGTTCAGATCTATAGGCAATCCGTGCAGTGCAGATCCATAGAAAATCTGTTCAGATCTATAGGCAATCAGTGCATATCTATACGCAATCAGTGCAGATCCTATAAGACTGCATGATTTAGACCTGTTCACTTTGCAATGGCATAAAAGACAGCAGTATCAAGTAAAGGTAAATACTGTTTGGTACTGAAACAATAGCATTTTGTCCATCACAGAATCTAATTAGCTCACTAAGTAAAGTGTTGACTTCCAGAGGCAGTTTGATTCCCTGCTGCAACATACCAATTTCCATCCATCCATCCATCCATCCATCCATCCATCCATACATACATACATACATACATACATACATACATACATACATACATACATACATACATACATACACACATACACACATACACACACACACATACGTATGTGGCACGTGGGTCAAAGGTCAAGGTCACAATTCAAGGTCTCATGTTTTAGCCACACCATTCGTGTCCGCTCCATATCTCTTAAGCCCTTGGAATGTTTTCAAAATGCTTTAGCAAAAATATTCTCCATAACAAGCTGATGTGCAGACAGCAGGATTTAGGCACATTGGTCAAAGGTCAATGTCACATTTCAAGGTCAAATGTTTTAAGCCTTAATTTTCATGTCTGCTCTACATCTGTATAACCCTTAGAAAGATTCCAAAAGTGCTGTGGCACAAATGTGCTCCTTAAGCCAATGTGCAGACAGCAGGATTTAGACACATGGGTCAAAGGTCAAGGTCACAATTCAAGATCATGGTCACACTTTCTTGTCCAGACGATTCATACATGGAAAGAACATGATGAGAGGAAGTGTAATGTATAAGGGCCATAACTCTGGCTTCAATACTTTTGGAGTTATTGACCTTTGTTACATTTTTTACTCATGTTCTACTAATGCTATTGGAATGACATTTCATTATGGAAAGAGCATAGAAGGAAGTTTCATAACTCTGGCTTCAATAATATCGGAGTTATTGCCCCCGAATTTCTGCAGTTATTGGACTTTTTGTCCTCAGGGTTTCTCCAAAACCGTTAATTGGATACTCATTAAATTTTATAGGATTGATTATTATCATGCCTAGTTGTGCATATCTTATTCCTGTCTGATGATTTTCTGAAGAGTTTTTTACATGGAAAATTTTTGTTCGCTCAGTTTCTCCAAAACATTTGATTGAATTTTCATGGAACTTAATACGATTGATCAGCACCATACGACCGAAGCAAAGACTTGGTGGACTTGGACATCTGTTTGGTCCCCACCTCAGGGGTACAATGGGCGGGTCATAACCAAAATCACGTCTATTTCTTAAAAAATGTACTTTTTTGCTCACCAGAATGATCGCCTGATGTCCATTGTCTGTCTGTGTGCGTCGTCAGTCGTCAACAATTTGAACCTTTAAAAATCTTCTCTGAATCTACTGGGTACTCAGCTTTCATCTTTGGCACATAGCATCAGCTGTAGGTCCTCTACAAAAGTTATATAAATTATGTCCCTGGGGTCAAACTTGGCCCTGTCCCAGGGGTGCCTTGTTTTTAGCTCACCAGAGCACAAAGTGCTCAGGGTGAGCTTTTGTGATCGCCTGATGTCCGTCGTCAACAATTTGAACCTTTAAAAATCTTCTCTGAATCTACAGGGTTCTCAGCCTTCATCTTTGGCACATAGCATCATCTTTAGGTCCTCTACAAAAATTATATAAATTATGTCCCTGGGGTCAAAATTGGCCCCGCCCCAGGGGTGGTCAGTTTTCAATTAACATATAGTCTTTTCCTCTAAAACTGGAAGGTTCTCAGGTAACATAGTGAAATCTTTGAAAATCTTCTCTACTGAATCTACAGGGTTCTCAGCTTTCATATTTGGCACATAGCATCATGTTCAGGTCCTGTACAAAAGTTAAATAAAATATGCCCCTGGGGTCAAAATTGGCCCCGCCCCAGGGGTGGTCAGTTTTCAATTAACATATAGTCTTTTCCTCTAAAACTGGAAGGTTCTCAGCTTTCATATTTGGCACATATCATCATGTTCAGGTCCTCTACAACATTTGTATAAATTATGCCCCTGGGGTCAAAATTGGCCCGCCCCAGGGGTAGCCAGTTTTCTATAGAAACATATATAAAGTGAAAACTTTGAAAATCTTCTCCTGAAACCGGAAGGTTCTAAACTATCATATGCGGCACACAGCATCATGTTCAGGTCCTGTACAAAAGTTATATAAATTAAGCCCCTGTGATCAAAATTGACCCTGCCCCAGGGCCGGCTAGTTTTCTATAGAAACATAGTGAAAACTTTTAAACTCTTCTTCTCTGATTGTCTGGTGAGCGATATCAGGGCCTTTCGGGCCCTCTTGTTATTTGAATATCGGGCATTTTAGTGGGTGTTTTTAGATGAGAAAGGACGGGTTGTTAAAATCAAAGTTGCAAAGTTACGCTGAGAATCCGAGTGTGTCCATGAATAAATTTTGCCCCGTTTGATTTCAATTCTGGTGTTAATTTTTATCAGTATCTTGTGTGCTATTGATGCAAGCGGCTATGCGACCTGCCATAGACCTTACGTAATGGCTTACGATGACGTCAGGCTAGGCGGCAACAGTTAGCAAAACATTCACCCAGACTCCTAATCAAAGTACTGAAAGTGAGCGTTTTTTGAATGGGTCAGAAAGTAGTAGATGTACATGTACACGAAGTTTATTAACAACATAATTAATATCCCTTGATGGGAGAAAGAATATCAATATTTTCTAACAATTGTTTTACTATTTCTCTACCAAATACTAGATCTACTTTGTGACTATTCATTATATAGTCTGATGAGAAGGCACACAGTAGGAATTGGTTGAGAAATAAGCAATTGGAGAAGAGATAATCCCTGAAGTTAAGAGCCCTGATAATATGTTCCTTGTAAGGAACAAAAGGGATACACGGCATTGAAACAGTGTAGACCTAGTACATGTGTATCACATTTTTATTGATCAGACTCAAGCAAGAGTTTGAGAAATTTAACATGCCTTTTCTGTATTAACTATTTGCAAACAGAGTAGACCTGATCAGATGACACCTATAGTCGTCTGATCAATGTCTGTTCTGTTTGCTTATGGTAGAGTACATGTAAAGATATGATTCTATAGTTTCTGCCTGAGCAAAAACATCCTGTCTACATACACCATCATAAAATTCAGTTAATAAATATTCATGATGGCATTACTTCTTACATAAGTATAGAATAGAGAAAGAGTTAAGTTGCCAAGAGTAAACAATTTCATATTTTATATTTGATTTTGTCTTCATAGATTGGCAATACAATGTTACAATTGTAATATGCAATTACAACTGTAATATGATGACACCAAACCTAACCCTAACAATGCCACAACTGAGATTCAATGTCATTTGCAAACAGTGTAAACCAAGATGAGAGGGCTCTAGAATCCCTCTCATAAGGGTCTGATGTGTTTGTCATAAATTATTTTGATAAAAGAACACCCAAAAAATATTGCCAATACAAACTCATCATTTTTAGAAAATAAAAGATTCCAAATGGAAATTCAGTATTGAAAGTGTAAATTTTACCTGTTACAAATGTACATGTAAATATTTACATTCGCCCTGCAACGTCCTTATATAACCTTATTCTAAAAAGAAACTTGCATTTTCCCATGAACGTTCATTTCAATACCGGATCCGTTGAAATATGAGAAATACAATGGAATATAAATATAAGAAATGAATGACGTGCTCCCGGTGTTCATGAGGTTATGCAACGCATAGCTTTACGAGCAAAGATTCACGTGAAGCCCTTCGGGCTTCACTAACTTTGCTCGTAAAGCTATGCATTGCATAACCTCATGAACACCGGGAGCACGTCATTCATTTCTTAAAAAGACTGCATGCTCCTGTCATCTGTGATAACCCTTTACTCCATTAATACTTTTTTAACACATTTTCAAACCATAGACCCAGATAAGACAGCTCCTATAGGAGCCGTCTGGTCTGGGTATGCTCGATTTAATTGTAAAATGATAATTATAGACCTGATTCTAGTCATTCTACAATCGTAAAGTTCTTGTGTTAATGTAAATTTCATATCGAAGAAGAATGCCCCAACTTCAGATATTTTGGTCACAGGGAGTAAGTGCCATAATCATCATAAAATTTATTATATATGCTCATAAACATGTACAGTATGCAATGACTGAAGCGATTTACATGGCTATCGAACTTGACTAAGATATAATGGCCACAAACGTGTGTGAAGTTTGGTGAGGATTGGACAAATACTTTCCAAGAAAAAGTCCGGACAAGATATTTTCAAAGTCATCTTTTCAAGAAAAAAAGGGCCGCAATTCCTAAACGACTACAGCGATTTACACTGCTATAAAATCTGACCAAGATATAATGGCCATAAACATGTAAAGTTTGGTGAAGACTGGACAAATACTTTCCAAGAAAGAGTCCGGACAAAATATTTTTAAAATCATTTTTGCAAATAAAGGGTCGCAACTCCTAAACGACTGAAGCGATTTACATGGCTATCAACCATGACCAAGATATAATGGCAACAGACATGTGTGTAAAGTTTGATGAGAATTGGACAAATACTTTCAAGAAAGAGTCTGGACAAGATATTTTTTAAAGTCATTCTTGCAAATAAAGGGTTGCAACTCATAAACCACTGAAGCAATTTACATGGCTATAAAACTTGACCAAGATATAATGGTCACAAACATGTGTGTAAAGTTAAGTGTGGATTTGACAAATACTTTCCAAGAAAGAGCCCCGACAAATTCTTCTAGATGTGCATACGGAACAACGGACAGACAAGAGCAAACCCTATATGCCACCACATTGTAGCGGCATATGATAGTGATGTCATTATTTCTTACATGAATATTCATGGAGAAAAGGGTTAAACGTATCTGTCATTCATAAATATTATTTATTCATACATTGTATAATATACAGTATCCAAACACTTTCAGTCAAATCAATTCTAGTATACCAGAGGAAAAAAATTTATATGTAGTGTTTTGGGTAACAAGAGGTGTTCACAGAACACATGTGTCATCTGCCAATGAGGCTGACCTAAAATCTGAACCTTGCAATTTGTGAAGGGTAGGCAGACAGACGATGGAAAAATGATCCCTATCTGGCACACTGCTTCTCAGCAGGTGACACAAAAACCAATAGGATATTATTTATGTAGATACTATATTCATTTGAGTTAAATGTATTAAATGACAATTAGGAATAGTTCATTTAATCTAAAACGTCCAAATACCTTAGACCAGGTGCATGTACCCAATTTGTTTTGTTTGATGCTAAATTACTTTTGAAAGTGAGAATTACTCAAACTATAGTTCTTATCTGCTCCTCTGGTACACTGTACAACATAAAACAGTCAAGTCAACAACAACTAATTGACAGCATAACCCTTTCCCTGTTCTATATTTATTCCAAATTTCAATACCTATTGAATATTCATGGCCGATACAGTTATAATGAAATATGGAAGGTTGAACATCACAGCCATTTAGAAACCGATGAAACAGATCTGTCAAATTTCATTAGCAAACAGAGTAGACCCTGATAAGACGGCTCCTATACGTCTGATCTCGGTCTATTCTGTTTGCAAATGCGAGAAAACATGCATATGAAGGAAAGGGTTAAAGTATGTGAGATATGAACACACTGTGAAAATTTGCTTCACCAAATCCTGCATATTTAAATTCATGATTTGCTCCAGGTGGAAGTCTATTCATTGACTTATTTTATCAACGTGTATACTGGCTTTGGAAATGTTCACATCTTTCTATTTAAGGTCACTTGTTATATTGAATCCAGAAACAGCTATTACAGTCTGACCTGTCCATACATGAAAGCTTCACCCTGTAAAGTTTTGTGCTTGACTAAAGACCTGCCTCCCCACGATTTGGATAACTAACGGCCAGTGTCATAGTATTTATAATTGGATTTTTTCCATGGGTCCAACTTAGATGCTCATGGAACCATTAGTTCTGTGCGGTCAATCACAGAAAGTACTGGACTGCTGGATTTTACAAAATCATGATCAGTTGTTTGGCAAACTGCATCTGTAACTTTAGTGTCCGCTGCACTTTTGGTAAACCAGGTTGATCAGTTGAATCGGACTCCTTTCTTTTGTTGGGTTGTGATAGAGTCTCAGGCATTACAACTGGAAAAAACAATAGTGGCTTTAACATGATGCTATGTGCCAAAGATAAAAGCTGAAAACCTTGTAGATTCAGAGGAGAATATTTAAGGTTTAAATTATTGACAACTGACCACACACGATACACGCAGACAGACATCAGGCGAACACAAAAGCTCACCCGAGCACTTTGTGGTCTGGTGAGCTAAAAATATAAAAGCCTTTTAAACAATTTGCATAAAATACTTGAAAATGAAGTATAAGTGTATTTGACTTCTAGTTTGCAAGTTCTTGCACAAATGAAGCAATTCCTCATTTCGGAGAGCTCTGTCATGTCTGTTGTCTACACTAGCTGTTTACAAAATAACAAACAAAAGAATTTTCCTGGAAGATCTCTGCAATGTTATACCTATTAGGATCAGTCACATTGGTTTAACATTTTGAGTTTTTAAGGATAAGATTCCAGCTTACCTAGGAACCTGCTTATACTACAGGAGGTAGTGGTCTGAGAATCAACATTAACCCTTTCTCTCATATAAACGTGTTTTCACGCATTTGCAAACAGAGTAGACCCAGATCAGATGGCTCCTATAGGAGCTGTCTGATCAGGGTCTGGTCTGTTTGCAAATGGGAATTGATAGATCTCTATTTCTTTACTTTCTGAAATGCATGTAGCTACAGTGTTGCACCTTCCATATTTAATTTTAACTACAAGTATTTTGTTCATGAATATTCAGCAGGAAATTAAATTTGGACTAAATATAGAACAGGGAAAGAGATTAACTGGTTTTTAAAATATCGATTTGATTTTTTACAATTTTGATATTTATAGGGTTATTTGGCGACTATTCCTACCAAATGTCATTCAAATTGGTTCACCGGTTTTGGAGAGAAAAAATGTTTAAATACTTTTCTTTCGGTAGCCATATATGATAGTAACCCATTCTACAACATCATGGATACAGATTCTTTTAAGAAATTTGATAGAGCATGATAAAACCATTTCTGTAGCAAAGAAATCATTTGTTGATATGCCATTATAAAAATTACCGGTAATCAAAAAAAATAATATTCATGATATCATAATTTTTTACATAAATATTCATGAGGTAAAGGGTAACACAAACTTGCTTGTATTTCTCCTCCTAACATATAAATACTTGCCATTTGAGATTTTCTTAGTGCTGTTCCCTGGGAAGATATTTGGTACACAGGCTTCACTGAGGACTGCTTGATCTAGATCCTGAAATTTACAGAATTAAGTACTCAGATGGTAAACTAGGCAAAACGTATGCACATGTATCACAGTAAATTAGGAGCCAATTTAGATGTGTCAAAGTGTGTAGGTTTATCATCACTTGTACGGCCTTCGGCGTACAAACTTGTGCGCTTTTATGGCCACATGCTGGAGTGTATGACTGCGAACCTGGCGACCTGGGTTTGATCTGGGGTCTGAGCGGGTATGTTTCTTTATAGGAACACCCGGTTACATTTGGCACCCAACGTGGGCTGTGACTGTATGAGCTCCGAGTTTGATTCCCAATTGATGACACCAAATCAGTACCGAAATTGTTAACTTTAACACTTTACTCCATAGATTTTTATCCCTTTGTAAACAGAGTAGGTCCAGATCAGATTCATGTAGTTCATGTCGTTCATGTAGATTCGAGAGCAGATGCATCAGTGTTGCATTGCAGCTTCTTCGCCCATTTGTATTTGTTCTCTTCAGTTGAATTTTTATACATTGGTTCCAGTATTGTTCTTTATGGGTCACTTCACTTGCATGAATACCGTTATATAGTTCATTTTGTGTTAAAAAAAACTACACTGTCAGTTCACTAGGATTGAACGTTGATTTTCACTTTCATTTCATATATACACATACTAGTCACAGTTCTATACTGCTTTACTGTCTTTTGTCAATGTCGACACTTCACTTATATGGGTAATAGCACTCGGCATCAAACTTATTAGCTTTATTAGTGACTCCCATACCCATTCAGCTTTGTTTTAAATGCATTTAGTGTGGGTGCCTGAACTACACTGTTAGGGCGAGAGTTCCAGAGGTCTATTACTCTATGGCTAAAAGTACCCTTTCTCTGTTCAGTTCTAGCCCTTGGCTTACAGAGTTTCATATTGTTACCCCTTGTTCTACTGTCATCTTTTAAATTACTAATAGCAGAATGGCAGATGTTTTGTCCAAACCTTTTAGAATATGACTGATCATGCTTTGTTTTCTTTTGGCCTTGTGTATAAAACCATTTTCAAAAACAATAAAATTGTACATGTTTTCTCCAAGGAATCAATTCACAGGAGAAAAGAAAAAATATGTTTTCTATCTATCAACAATTCTGAAGATAATTTCTGTCCCTTCTCTTTATGTTTCATTTGCAAATTTCATTTATATGCTATTGATCACACTAAGTAATTTGCGCTTGATCAGGATCTTGTATCATCAATGAGATGGTCAGATATCAAAACCGAAAGTAGCTTTTAAGAAACCGAAAGTAGCTTTTAAGAAAACTATTAAGAATGCATGCATGGACGACTGGATATAGCTCAATATCCTTATTGAATCCTGCTTAGTATCACTATGCATAAATTGCATAAATGTAAAGTACGAAATTAAATGTAGTTTATGTACAACGTTGCGCATAGCTTAAGGTATATTAAAACCTTAAACCTAAGCATGCAAGCCGAGTTAATGTCAGCTTTGATACACACATTTCACAGTCTGTAATTACGAGTTGTTTGCAATTGCAAACACCAAACAACACATATATATCTTTATTTCCTCCAATATTGAAGATTATTCATACAGAAACACACAAGCAAACACATTAAACATACTACACACATACACGAAAGTATAGAAAGTAAACGAGGCACATATACAATCACAATGACAAACAATTGCATACCCAATGCAAATGCATCAATAAGTAATACTACTAATAATAATGATTATGATGATAATAATAGCGTTACTTTCGACAATGTTTCATAATTTACCTTAGTTTGTAAACACAACACAACCAAGACATTACTTTGCTAAGAGCAAGTTACCTTAGAACATATAATGCGAATTAAACATCGATTGGCAAATTAAACGACTATTATAGTTCATTTAGGAGCATCAAAGTATAATGCTTGACTGATTTACAACAATCAACAGTCATACATGACATGTAATGAATACAGCATGATAAGCGACGCATGAGCATGCACGTATTTTAAACTAGTCACCAAATGCCAATATATTTTTACAATTTACAAGGCATTTCGGTTGAAGAAATTAACCCATGCAACCTGTCGGTTAAAACGGACAGTCCCAGAACAAAGTCCAGCCAGATTTTACCATTTAGGGTCGACTTTAACAATCTATTGCAAAGTGACAGACTGAACAGACCCTGATCAGACGGTTCCTTTAGAAGCCCTCTTACCAGAATCTACACCACTTTTATTTATATGCAAGTGTATTTATCACAGGTTTGGATAACAATACTTTAGTAAATAATTATATATCTTTAATTCTTATCCTAAAAAGGGGGTGTGCCTAAAAACAGTAACGTATACGTAACGTATACGTAAAGATGTTATATCTTTTTTCCTAGAGCATGCATCCTGTAAATATTTCGTGGGATTGATTTTGTGGTACTATTTCACATGTTGGTAAAAAAAATTGGAGTTTACAGCTTATGTTTTATTTATTTTTTTATTGGTAAATCGACCCGGATATTAGCCCCACCTCCATCTGAACGTAAAGATGCTGTATTTTTTTCCCCAGAGCATGTCTTTTGTAAATATTTCATGGGAATGGTTCTGTGGTACTATTTCATCCGTTGGTAAAACAAATTAGCAGTTTATTGCTTTTATTTTATTGTTTTTGTTGTTTTTGACTGGTAAATCGGCCCTCGGTATATCGAGCCCCCCCAATCCGAACGTAAAGATGCTGTATTTTTTTTCTAGGTCTTTAATTATAATATTTTTTACGTGGATCGATTCTATAAATATTTTTTAAGATATCTACGACCAAAAAACCTATCCTGTTGCGTGTATTTTAATGTTATCGTTGTTGACAATGGGTCGGTAAGCCGTATTTATAAAGAACGACTTTGTCGGCTATCGCCACGCACATTCTTGTGGACTATCGAAGCGGCTAGCAGTTAGATCGCGTTTGCAGAGTACGGAATTTCCTTTATGATTAGGTAATTGTACAGATACGACAATTCTTTTATGTTTGACAGACAATCCTGTGTGATTAAAGGCGCATTTTCTACTTAATCTTTCCTGATAATACTGAAGGATAACATTTATATTGCTTTTAGATACTGTTTCTGGATATATATACAATGTATATAATATTATACAACCTCTGAATATATTATGTATGTATATATAAAAAAACCCTGCTTAGTGCTACCCCTGTCGCCTTTGTGGTAAACTCTGAATTCAACTCCACTTAGCACTGGTATAAATTAATTTAATCCTTGATAAATTGGCGAAAAACAGTTTAAAGTAGTCCATTGAAACTATCTGCGACAAACAACCAATTAACCCGAAAAAAGGTGATAAATGAAAACGAGCCAGCGGACTTTGACTTGACGGACGACCTGACATACAAACAGAAGAGACAGACAGACAAACAGAAAGACCTACCTTGGTCTGAGATACTAGGATTGTTTCATCATAGTACAGTAGGACCTGTTATAAGCCATCATCAAAAATAGCTCATATTAATGGTCTGTAAGGCAGGTAGTAGCTTAATGCAGTTCAAACTCAAAATTAATGCAGAAACTCCTACAGGAGCTTTATGTGTTACATCTTCCCTGCATTAAGCAACCACTTGCTTTTTAAGATTTCTATGTTCAGTCCATATAAGGTCTTTTCAGGCAAGTTTTACTGTATGTCTATGTGAGTTTAAGTTTATGTCTCTTAGTTTTCGTACCTGTTTGTCCCCGTGTTTAACGGACCCCCCTCTCTCTCTCCATCCCTCTCTCTCCCCCTCTTTCTCTGTATGTCTCTGTCTGTATGTCTCTGTCTATAAGTGTGTGTACGTCTCTGTCTTTCTAACCATCGTTTTCATTCCCTCTGTCTTTCACGTCACGATCTTTCCTCTCCCACTCTCGCTTTCCTCTCCCTCTTTCTCAATCTCTCACTATCATCAATCTACTAACCATCATTACATCCATCGATCCATCAGCCTATCTATCTTTCTCTCTGATCCTCACTATCTGTTTCTTTCTTTTTCTCTCTCCCTCTCTTCCCCGTCAATCCCTTTCTCCCACGGTCCCCTTTCTCGTTCTTTCTCCCCGCCCTCCTCTCTAGCTATATCCTCTTCCATTTTCTCACCTCTCCCTTCTCTCTGTCTCTCTCTCTGGCCCAAATATTCACCAGTCCATTCACCCTATCTATCTTTCTGTATGTCTCTCCCTTTCCTATCTCTCGCTCTCCCTTCCCCTCAATCTCTCTTCCTCTCCACATCTCTTCTTCTCTCTCTCTCTCCACACCTCTCTCTCATTCCCCTCTCCCCTCCCACTTTCTCTCTCAAAATTATATTTAAATTCCATTAAAAAGCATCCTCGTCATACAGCTGTTGACCAGTGCATCGACTGTTTTATGTTTTGGAAATATACTGAATTACAATGTATATCGATCGTCTCTGAGAGAAGGTATACTGATTGTGTTTTCATATACATTACTAGAGACACATATTTACGCATTTTCGAACAGATCCGAACCTGATCTGATAGCTCCTGTTTGAACTTATGATAAGGATCTACTGTGTTTGTTATGGGAATAGAATAGATCTGATACTATGTGTCTGTCAGGGACCAAATACCGTTGCTTTTAAAATTGCCATTATAAACGTTAGCTAATATAAGACATCGGGGGAGTCAGAGGGCTTTTGATCTAGGGACTTTTGATATACATGTACACTCGGTTCAAAATCGTCGTCAGCCTTATTTGAAGTATCCAAAATGGTGGTCCTGCAAGTCCTCTCTAAACTGGACGTATGAAGTTAGAGTCAATGCTGTTCCTTAGACAAGCGGGGTCCTCTTTAAAATGGACGTATGAAATTAAGAGTCAGTGCTATTCCTTAGACAAGTGGCAGTTTAATATAGGAGAGTCATACAGAAAGTTCCATAGGAGCTTTTCTGTATGATTTTCACTCTGCTATCAGCAGCCGCTTGCCTAAACGGATCTAAATTCTTGTTTCTTTAAATTCCAGTTTAGATTGGCTTTAATGTAATTTTTCTTCTCCTGAAACCGTCTGCTTCGAATTTCAAACTGGAAGGATCGCCAATGTCTTTACAGAACTATATTCAGGTTGCCAACGAGTTTGACTCCTGATGAGACGCCGAGTTACTCGGTTAGAGTTAGACTGTTTGAAAAAAATAGCATACGACGGTGAAAGAGTTAACCAGATTTTTTTCACACACAAAGTATATTAATTCAAGTAATTACTGCCTGAATATTCAATGAATGAAATTTTCACATTTACCAGGAATATTCGGACTCAGATCTATATTATCCAATATGCAAACAGAGCAGACTCTGATCAGACAGTTCCTACCGGCTTTAGGAACCATCTTATCTGGGTATGCTTTGTTTACAATGGGTGGCTTTTTGGAACTTTGCAAACAGAGTAGACTCGGATCACACTCGCTCCCATATACCCCTCTCAAACTTGGTTTGCGGGGATATGATGATGATGATGATGATGATGATGATGATGATAAATAATAATTATAATATATAAACTAGTCTCAAGTATAAGCAGCATTATGGTAATCAGTTGTTCAGAGGCACACCGGTAATTAAACGTTATCTTATCGTACCGAATACACACAGAACTATAAACTGCAGGTTGTCCGAGACTCTTACTATAAGCCCATAAGGCACAAAACGTCAGGAATATCTTTCAAATATGGTTAAATTCATAATCACAACCAAATGACATTGAATTATTGTTTTTAATTTCTTTATAAAGAATTTACTGTCGTTTCTTCTTTATATCGTTTTTTTCATTGGATAACTGTAATTACAGTTGTCTCTGTCTGTCTCTCTCTGTCTGTCTGTCTGTCTGTCTCTGTCTGTCTCTGTAGGTGTTACTGTGTGTGCGTGTGTGTCTGTCTGTGCGTGTGTGTCTCGCTTACTTTCTCACACAAACACATGCACACGCACGCAAGCACTTACATGTGTATAATTATAGGAAATACATGGATTCTTTCTGATAGTTCATTTCTTTTTCCTGATATGTTCTATAGTAGACTATCGTGTATTAATGGAGCGGATATTTATTTTAGTACATGTATTAAATAGCCTGATTTAAGTCACTATTTATTTATCTCTCTCTCGCTCCCGTCTCTCACTCTATCTCCCTAGTTCCTGTTCACTCTTTTTCCCCTTTCTCTCTCACTCTTTCTTTTTCCTCTCTCTATCTCTCTCCACTTTCCTTTTATCTCTCTTACTATCCTCGACCGACTTACAACCATTCTGTTCATCTAACTTTAAAACGTCTGCCCTCCCTTTGAGAGAAAAGAAAGAGAGAGAGAGAGGAGGGAGAGAGAGAGGGAAGAGAGGGAGAGAGACAGACATGCAGAGAGAGAGAGGGGAGAGGAAGGGGGAGACAGAGAGAGCAAAGAGGGAGAGGAGGTGAAGAGGAAGAGAGAGAGAGAGAGAGAGAGAGAGCAAGAGAGGAAAGGTAGATACAGAAAAATAGAGTGAGTGGACTGATGGGTAAGTGGGTCAGGGATAGACAGAGAGACACATAGAGTCAAAGTAGAGAGGGTTAGAGGGGAGATTATGAGAGAGGATATAGCTATAGAGGCGGTCGGGGAGAGAAAAAATAGAGGGAGTGAGAGACAGCGAGAGACACAGGGACATACAGACAGACAAACAGAGGAAAAAGAAAGAACAGACGGTGAGAGAGGGGTGGAGTGAGATACACGGAGAGAGGTCAACACACAGGGACAGATATACAGACAGTCACATAGACATGGAGACACAGAGAGGAAAGAGGAAAATTGAGAGATAGTGAGAGGGGAGAAAGTGAGAGAGGGATAAGAAATAGAAAGTAAGAGAGAGATAAGACAGAAAGTGTGAGGGGAAAGAAAAAGAGAGAAGTCGAAAGTGAGAGACGAGAAATATAGACGATAGTTTGATGGATTGGTGGGTAGATGGATCGAGATGTGAAAGAGTGGATTTGGGATGGAGGGAATAGAGGGAGGGGGATTTAGACTGATGGACAGATGGAGGGAATGGTAAGAGGGAGAGGAAAGAGAGAGGGGGAGAGGGAGAAAAGGCGTGACAGGAAAGTGAGAGGGAGAGAAAGGGTGCGGACGGTTAGACAGACGGAGACTTACACACATTATTTAATCCATTCATTACTTCATTACTATATTCACAAACCCACCCACCCTCCTCCCTTCCTTCCTTCAGGCATCCACTCACTCGCTCGTACGTCCGTCTATTCACCGATCCATAAATTACGTTAATCCATTAATCCATCCATTCATTCGTTCATTAATTCATTCATTCATTCAATGTTACATTTATTCATTCATTCATTCATTCATTCACGCATCCACTCACTCGCTCGATACATGTTCACCCATCCATCCATCCATCCACCCATTCATAGATTCATTCATTTATTTGTTCGTTCATTCGAGCTTTCATTCGGTCATTCATTCATTCTTTTATTCATTCATTCACCAGCTATGATCAGAAAGTAACTCTAACTTTGTTATATATAATGCTTCTATTCATCGGCTGCAATTAATTAGCTGTATATGTATGGATAAATAGTGATAAAAACAACAACTGACAGTTACAATATTGTTAAATTGCATTCGCCGTTATGAAACATAACCAATATATTGGTATTGTTCCATAGACCACCATTATTGATTTCATCACGATTTCTTTGTTAAATCTTTCCCGAATAAGGACGAATCAAAAGTCCCATCGAAGGGTTATAGAAATAACATTATATCTAATATCTGCCTGTTCGTAGTGTTTGTAGTGCTGAATAAACTGGGTAGTATATGTTGAATGTATGGAATTATAGTAAATGAATATATGAAACGGATTTAACCCATTCCCTCATATAAACCCCTTTTCATGCATTTGCAAACAGAGTAGCCCTTTCCTCCATGAATACCCATGCAAGAAATACAATGTACTGACATCTTGAAAACAAATTACAATACTATTTGTAATGGCACATGGACACAGAATGTTTGGTGCACGGCACCAGGCAAAAACTTTAGAATCATATCTGTATTTTTTCATAAGCGAAGAGAGCAGTCCCTGATCAGACGGCTCCTATAGGACCCTGACCTGGGTCTACACTGTTTGCAAAAACGTAGAAAGGCATAGTTGTGGAATAAAGGTGTCCTACGGGAACCGTCTGATCAGGGTCTACTCTGTTTGCTCTGGGTAAGATATATATCTGATTCTACAAATTTGATCAAGGCAAAATAAATCCCCTGAAAAGTTTACAGTATAAAAAATGAGCTGGTGAATATTCATGCTCTTACATGAATACTGAAAAGGGTAAGGGTTAAGATATTATATTTATTACATTTTCGAGTTCTGTGGATTTATACGCCTAAAACATTACAAGCAGTTTTCACTCTAAGCTGTGTTTTAAAGGCATTAACTCGTAGTCACAGACAATGGTTTAATATTTAGCCTGCTGAACAAATTATTTGTACAGGATTTTCACCTACTACATTTTCAAAATTCTAGCTATAATCAATTAGTCTACCAAAATGCTATCAGGGCGTCAAACAGTTTGGATCCTGATGAGACAACGAGTTACACGGTGTCTCATCTGGATCCAAGCCGTTTGCACCTGTAGGTATTCACTCATTCGCCCACAGCAGGCTAAAGGTTAATTGGTCAGTTAGTCCATCAGTCAATACCATATTTCACGACGGTAAGTCCCCAGATAAGAAAACTGCGGGCCATCGCTATTTATATCAACGGGAAGCCATTTAACGAATGTGTATTAACCCTTATCGTGCTAAGCGCGATCAGACTCGTATTTGCAAATAGCTTGGATTAAGATGAAATACCGAGTTACATCGGCATCTCATATTGATCCTCAGCTGTTTGACACTCAATCAACAGTGTCAAACACTTGTACGAATCCAAGTTTGGGCAGTATTTTTCAGCACGATAAGGGTAACGATATGCATAGTAAGAGGGAGAGGAAGGGGAGATGGAGAGAGGGGTGGGAAAGAGAGAGATGTGAGAAAAATACGGTGAATGGTGAGCAAGTAGGTCAGACAGAGAGAGAGAGGGAGAGAGAGATAGAGGGGCATGAACGAGAGATTTGCATGAAACCCAGCCCTATCTCTCTATTTCTATGCCTGTATGTCTCTGTTTCTTTCTGTCTTTCTGTCTGTCTGTCTGTCTGTCTGTCTGTCTGTCTGTATGTCTGTATGTCTGTATGTCTGTCTGTCAGCCAGCCTGTCAGCCTGTCTGTCTGTCCGTCTGTCTGTCTGTCAGCCTGTCTGTGTCTGCCAGCCTGTCTGTATGTACGTACGTGTGTATTTCTGAAACAAATTCGCATGACACCCAACCCTATCTCTCTGCATGTCTGTCTCTGTTTTGGCCTGCCTGTCTGTCTGTCTGTCTGCCTGTCTCTGTCTGTCTGTCTGGCTGTCCCTCCCTCCTTCCCCCCTCTCTCTCTCTCATTCTGTCTGTCTGTCTGTCTGTCTGTCTGTCTCTCTAACTAACTAACTAACAAACAAACAAACATGGATAGATAAGAGATATAGAGGGAGATATACAGAGACATTAATACACATATACATAACAGATAGCCACAGACAGGGACACACAGAGAGAAAAAAGGGAAGATGGGTAGGAGAAAGAGAGAGGGGAGAGGAAATGATGGGCAATGAGAGAGGAGAAAGATAAACGATAATTTTATGGATTGGTGGGTAGGTTGTTCGAGGATAGAGGGAGGTTGGATCTGGGATAGAGAGATGAGAGAGAAAGAGCGGTAGGTTGGTGGAATGGTGGTAAGTACGTTGGGGATAGCGCGAGAGATAGAGGGAGAGGAGAGAGAAAGAGGAAGACGAAAGAGAGAGAGAGGGGAGAGAGGGAAAGAGAGATGGACTGATAGATATATGAATGGAATGGTGGTAAGTAGGTCGGGGATAGTGCGAGGGAGATGCAGGGAGAGGGAGAGGAAGGGGAGATTGAGAGAGGGGTGGGAAAGAGAGAGATGTGAGAAAAATACGGTGAATGGTGAGCAAGTAGGTCAGACAGAGAGAGAGAGGGAGAGAGAGATAGAGGGGCATGAACGAGAGAGAGAGAGAGCGAGAGAGAGAGAGGGGGGGAGAGAGAAATAACAGGTGTCCATGGTGTCATTATTTCTTTATGAATATTCATTATGTGATGGGTTTACACCTACAGCAATTTCGCTTAAAATGGAAGAGGCAATGCTCAAGTTATACGCCTGGTATGCAATATATCTCTTGCGTATAGAATCATAGCAAGGACATACATGTATATAAATAAAAAATGATATTCATCTTCAATATCTAAAATATTACAACACTGGCAGTGTCTTTGGTCTATATTTTCTGGGATATTTTCTCGCGCATATCTGCCCGTCTGAATTCAAACCAAATTCTTTTTTACGGTGAAATGCCTATTTTCATCGCCTACCTACCGGAAAGTTTTCCAAATCCATATGTACTGTTAAACCATAGCTGTGGTTAGTCAATAAAGGAGAGAAAAAAACTCACACCTTTTGTTTATTTTATACCGGCACAAAACAGGTCATGCTTTGTGTGAGAAAATAACTATCAAACTGGTTAACTCTTTCACCGTCGTATGCTATTTTTTTCAAACAGTCTAACTATCCGAGTAACGCGGCGTCTCATCTGGAGTCAAACTCGTTGGCAACCTGAATATACATTTTTTAGTTCTGTAAAGACATTGACGATCCTTCCAGTTTGAAGTTCGAAGCAGACGGTTTCAGGAGAAGAAAATTACATTAAAGCCAGTCTAAACTGGAATTTAAAGTACAAGAATTGAGATCCGTTTAGGCAAGGGCTGTTGAATGCAGGGTAAAAATCAATCTGTGTGTGACTTTCTTCCTATATAAAGGTTCCACACAGCATTGACTCTAATTAAAAAAAACGTCCAGTTTGAAGAGGACTTTCTGTATTAGGACCCACGAGAGGTATAGTGCATTCCATTTAGATACGTTGAATAAGGCCGACGAAGATTTTGTACCACCGGTATTGCAGTGTTTTAACTGCCATATACTCGGAACAAAAAAAATAAATTTACATACTTGTCGATAGCGACAGAGAGTCTTATATCTTGACTCCGATTTCGTTCAACGTAACTATGTAAAGAGGGTTTCGTATTCCTTAACCCTTTACCTAATGAATGTTCATGTAAAGAAATAATGACCTAGAGAATAGTTATTAGCTAACGTTTATACTGAAATTAAGCTCCGATATTTGGTCCCTGATAGTCACATATTATCATATATAGAATATTCCTTAAACAAACAAAATACATGCAGATCCTTATGAAACAGATCACACAGGAGATATCAGAATTTTGAAAATGCGTAAAAATGTGTATCTGGTATTGTACATGAAACCACAATTAGCATGACTTCTCTCTGAGACGATCGGTGTAATTCAGAATATTTACAGAAGTAAAGTCTATACACTGCATGGTCTAAGGCTGTATGATGAGGATGCCTTTTAATGGAATTCAAATGTCAGTTTGAGTTTGAGTTTGAGTTAGAGAGAGAGCAAAAGATAGGAAAGGGAGAGACAGACAGACATATAGATAGATAGGATGAATGGACTGGTGCGTAAGTGGGTCAGGGATAGACATACAGAGAGATATGGAGTCATAGGAGAGAGAGAGACATAGAGAGAGACAAGAGATGATGATGGAAGAGGATAGAGTTAGAGAGGAGATCGGAGAGAGAGAGAGGGAGAGAGAGAGAGAGAGGGTGACAGGGAAGAGAGATAGAAAGAGATAGGGAGGATCAGAGAGAGAAAGATAGATAGGCTGATGTATAGATGGATGGGATTATGGTAAGCAGGTTGATGATAGTGAGCGAGAGAGAGAGAGGGGGGGAGGAAAGAGAGAGGAAGAGAGGAAAAAGAGCGTTATAGAAGAGAGAAAGAATGAGAGAGAGAGAGGGGACGGGTGGGCGGTTAGACAGACAGAAACTTGTACACACACTTACAGAGAGAGAGAGAGACAGACACGGGTAGAGGCACAGAGACTCACAATGACATACAGTAAAACTTGTCTTAAGCGACCGGACAAAGGAATCTTAAAAATTAGGTGGTTGCTTAATGCAGGGTAAATGTAATGCAGAAAGCTCATAAAGGAGCTTTCTGCATTAATTTTGAGTTTTGGCCTGCATTAAGCTGCCACCTGCCTTTCAGACCATTAATATTAGCTCTTTTTACTTTACTCTACTAGCATCTCACACCAAGGTATGTATGTCTATCTTTCTGTCTGTCTCTCTGTATATCTGGTCGTCCGTCCGCTGGCCCACTGTCATTTGTCTCGCTAATTAGTTGTTTGTCGCAGCTAGTTTCAATTGGCTACTTTAAACTGTTTGTCTAAAAGTTAGCCCTTAACACATTGCAAGGAAAGGGCAAGCAAAAAAGACGCTTTTATTAACCCAGGAATGTATGTAAAAGCATTAAAGGAAATCACTATTCCTTTCTATGCAATGCGATCTAACAGGTGCTAGCCGCTTCGATAGTCCACAAGATTGTGCGTGGCGATAGCCGGTAAAGCCGTTCTTAATAAACACGACTTACCCACCCATTATCAACAACGATAACATTAAAATACACGCGACTGGATATATTTTTTTGTCACAGAGATCTTAAGAAATATTTCTAGAATTGATCCGCGTAAAAAATATTATAAATAAAGACCTAGAAAAAAAAATAACAACATCTTTACGTTCGGATAGATGGGCCTCGATCGTCGGAGGTCTGATTGACCAAACAAAAACAACAAAAACAATAAAATAAAAGCAATAAACTCCAAGTTCTTTATACCAACAGGTGAAATAGTACAATAGAATAAATCATACGAACTATTTACAGGAGACATACTCTGGGGAAAAAAATACAGCATCTTTACTTTCAGATGGAGGTGGGGCTAATGTCCGGGGCCGATTTACCAATTAAAAACACCAAAAACAATAAAACATAAGCTACAAACTCCAATTGTCTTTTCACCAACATGTGAAATAGTACCAAAACATCACTCCAGCGAAATATTAATTGGAAACATGCCCTAGGAAAAAAGATATAGCATCTTTACGTATACGTTACGTATACGTTACTGTCTTTAGGTACTCCGCTAAAAAGGTGCCTGGATAGCAGTCATACAAGCGAAACCGTTTCCCTTCTTTATTCTATGTCGTCCGCATTTTCCGATATCCTTCTTTATTCTATATCGTCCGCATTTTCCAATAATATCTATATCGTCCGCAAAGCGCGTCCGCATTTTAGATCTCCCATCACAGGTACAACGTTTATATACAGGACGAGTTTACTCGTTGCCAGTGTTTCAATGACTTTGCGCTATACTTAACACAATAACGGACACAAGTTTATCAGACAGCAAACCTGGACCACAGGTTTCCAATAAAAATAATGTTTGCCTGTAAAAGTCTTGTGCATGAATGCCTAATTCTGTTGACAAATCTATTCCTGATGAGCCAAGCAGAGCACCTAATTTGGCATAGTCGTCTAGCATACTTAATCTAGCAGTAACAGAACTACCAAAACGAACCTCGATATCGCCAACATGTTTTCGTCTATCTTGATCAAAATAATCGCATTCAAACAGACAGTGATTTACATCATAGTTAAACATGAGGCCACATTTTGAACAAAGTGATTAACGCCTGTATGAACACATTCTAGATATCATGTTTATAACACTTCTGCAATAATGAGACATGCGCGGTTGTTGTCTACATAGCTGCCATATACTACTATCTGCAAAAGTCGGATGGATCCAGAAAAATTGAATGTATTCCTCTGCAGAGGTTCGATCATACCAAGATCTCTCTTCAAATTCACTTATGCTTTTAACCACAGCGTTTTCCCACGCATGCTTAGAGGGAAAGTCTCCTGTATCAGCATAGGTGTACAAACTATTCAACAAATCATACTTCCTGAGTACTGATACAATATCACTAAAGTATACTGGTTGTACATGATTACACAAGCAACTCGCATACATACGAGCCAAGAATATACCCTTGACACGTGACCTGACCGGTAGTCTACAGAGTTGTCCAAACAGTGTAAGTTTCAGTTTGTCAATCTGTGACTGAATTGTGTAAAACTTTAACAAACTCAATGCAATGTCAGTACGTGTTCTCTTACTGATACCCTGCATATACTTTATACAAAATCGATGACTTCTTTCCAGAAATAAAATATCAGAATCAGTAAGGTTATACCACATTTCACACCCATATAAACCTTTCGGTAAAATAACAGATCTATAGATTTTTCTACATGTAAATGGATGGATCCCTTCATCAAAACCAATACCATATGGATCTAAACTTAAAAACGTTCCCTTGATTTTGGCATTTGATTCTCTAATATTTTCCGATAAACTGAGGTACTTGTTAAATGTAATACCTAAATGTGTATAATTCTCAGAATCGTTTACAATATCATTACCCAAGTACCATTTTCTCTTCTTGAACTCTTAAAAGCACCTTTTGATTCATTACAGACAATAACAGCTGACTTAAGTGCGTTGTATTGATATCTCCATGTGCAAGCATACTTATAACATTGTTCCATCATTCTGTCTAAACCAGATTTAGCCAGTGCTACTAGAACCATGTCATCCGCTGATGCAACAGCCGGGACAGGAATCTGGTTGACTGCAAAACACGTATAATTTTCTTCAAGTTCAAGAAGAAGACCGTTTATGAAACATAAGTATAGGAATGGGGAGGTAACCACACCCTGTCTAGTACCAACATTTATGCAGAATAACTCAGACTTAAAGCCATTGTACAATAAACAGCTTTCTAAATCTTCATATAAGCTTACTATCGCTCTCCATGAAAGTACGTTCAAACCCATGTAATGTAACTTATAAAACAGTCCATTATGCCACACCTTATCAAAGGCAGTTTTAACATCTAGAAAACAAACGAACATCTTCGAGTTTAACTGTCGCGCATAGTATGCACATTCACGGAGAAGGAAAGATGACATCGTACAACTCATACTTTTCTGAAACCCACCTTGCAATGGGCTCACGCTAACATCTGTTTCAGATTTGATCCGACTTAACAGTACTCTTTCGTAGAGTTTCAAAATTGACGAGCACAAAGTAATAGCTCTGTAACTAGCCGGGTCATCTTTCCTTTTCCTACCACCCTTATATAAGGTAATGATAGTCCCACGTTTCATACTAGCAGGAATATAAGACAATATTAACATCATGTTATATAGGTCTCCCAGTAAGCTAAGTAAGCATTCACCGCCATGCAAAATATGTTCGTTATAAATTGAATCAGGACCACAAGCTTTACCTTTTTTCAAAAACTTAAGTTCGGCAACAATATCACTTACAGATATAGGAACAAACGTGACGTCATCAGTCCCCCGTTTTTTCAAATCGTGAACAACAACATCAACCTGATCACGGAAATTAGAGTCATAAAACGGCATATCAGTGTCTGAGTACAGTTCCCTGAAATATTGCCCCCAGTGATAAACAATATCTTTCGGGTCTCGATATGTAACCCCTTTGATGTTAATCTCTGGGTTCTTGCTTCCATGCGCTTTCTGTTTGCGCTGGTTAAATTTCTTCCAAAAATAAACAGAATCAATATCAGCAGCAGAATCAAGCTCTTCATTCAGTCGTTTAAGATAATTTTCGGAACATATCCGGTGATATTTACGAAATTTGCGCTTACAACTTTTATATTCTCTATAGTATTTATTATCCTTCATTCTAGGTCTACCCTGTTCAATCCAAGCATTACGAGCAATACGCATCTCATAGTGCAAACATTTTATATCTTCGTCCCAATACGATTTAAGAAATGATCTAAAGTTCGCTTTTCTAAATGAAGCGTCCGCAGCAGAAATGATTGCACAGCAAATCTCGGAGTAAATCTTATCAACTAGTTCTCCGGGGTTTCCACTGCTAGAAACCACGTGACTGTCTATATATGAAAGCTTCTCAGACAAAACATCCTGGTAATTGCTAAATTCACTTTCTGCTACACATTTCTACGGAAGCCTATTAGGGCCATTTTGACTTAGAACTTAGATCTTACAACTTAGAACTTAGAACTTAGAAGAGAAAAGGGGTAGACGCGGCAAATGTCAGCACATTCACACATGGAGGCGACCATGCGATTGGGAAGGGTAATTATAGATTTATTTTATTGCTAGCGTCTTAAATATTCTGCAGATTCCCGTCGAGGTAATGGGTCTATAAAGTGAGCCTTTTGCCGGACCTCGAATGTTTCAATTGAAAGGTAAAATGGTAGATTGTATCAGTTTCTCCATGTAGGGATATTGTGAAGAGGTCATATAACCTAGCCCTCCCATGCGTCCTCTCTGAGATTAGCATTTGTATCTGTATCTATTAGAATCTACGTCGTAGAATCCTGATACGACGGATGAGAGAGGCACAGTTAGTATTGGCGATGATATCATATAGTACTATTTTAAAAGCCTATACAGAATTAGCATGCACACTGTTGTCATCTGGTTTATTCTGGTGCACCTAGTGTCAACAAAGAAGTAATATTTGAATTGAGGTATTTTGCTATTTGGAACCACAAGTCTTCTTGTGTTGTTAAACTGTTACGCACTTGATTTTCTGTGGTGATATGTGTAACTTGTCGAAATAGACAGCATCCGGTTATAAATTAACCCGGGTTAGGACTTTAATTTGAGAACCTAACCATGCGATATATATGAGGCCTTCACACGTGTATATCTGCATAAATTATTCACAATATGAAAAACAACGGGAAAATTATTTACTTAATATGTATACAGATAACAAGTTATGGCTAGTCTTGCTCTGTTGAATAGTTT
The DNA here is from genome assembly GCA_963576725.1 of Azorinus chamasolen. Lineage (NCBI taxonomy): Eukaryota > Metazoa > Mollusca > Bivalvia > Cardiida > Solecurtidae > Azorinus > Azorinus chamasolen. The sequence goes on along the minus strand of OY755238.1, from coordinate 48,094,636 downwards.
TGCACCATGCCATCGATATTATATTTACCTTTACAGATAAAAGCTATTAATTCTTTTTTAAACAACGTTCTATTTCAGTGGCATCCGAGCCATGCAGCACTCGTAATACAAAGAGGTTTGCTACTGACTCTGGTGGTATGCTGGCTGTTTCCATCGCCAGTGTCCAGTGTTGTTCCATCAAGCATACCTAGTCAACCCGGTCTTACCAGACTTCAATTGATAAAAAAATTATTTTTACTGTGGCATTCAATATCAAGAAATGTTAGTGCTTTTGTTTGTGTTACATAATGTTAAGCTGAGTTTGAGACAACTGAAGCGTATACTAAAGGCAAATAACCTTCGGCGGCGTAAGCAACTGACCCATGAGAATGTCGTTAGGCAGTATATATTCGCTGAAATATCAAACAGTGCACACTGCATCGGCTATCGCTCTATGTGGCAACGTCTTGTGAAAGATCATCATCTCGTAGTGCCACGAGATTCTGTTTTACGTATAATGAGAGAGATTGACCCTAATGGAAACCAGCAACGTAAAGCACACAGATTAGTCAGGCGGAATTACATTGCAAGAGGCCCAAACTTTGTTTGGCATGTTGACGGTTATGACAAACTGAAGCCATATGGGTTTGCTATCCATGGTGCAATTGACGGGTACAGCAGAAGAATATTGTGGCTTGAAGTCTCAGTCAGTAATAATTCACCATCTGTAATTGCAAGCTATTATCTAGACACATTAAGACAGCTTGGAATTTCTCCAAGGTTACTTCGTTGTGACCGTGGAAATGAAAATGTAAGATTTGCTGTACTACAACCCTTTTTCAGATATAACGATACGGATAGTTTGGCTGGTATTAAAAGCTTTATGTACGGAAAGAGTTCAGCGAATCAGCGAATAGAATCGTGGTGGGGACAATTGCGTAGGCAAGGCATTGATTGGTGGATTTCTTTTTTCAAAGATTTACAAGATATGAACATATTTGATGCAACTGATCCTGTACAGCTCGATTGCTTGAGATATTGTTTCATGGACTTGATCCAAGCTGAAATGGATCGAATAGCTCAACGTTGGAACACTCATGAAATCCGACAACAAAAGAATGCAAATGTTCCTTGTGGCAAACCAGATATATTATATTATGTTCCAGAAATATATGGGGGTCGAAACTTTGGTCATGTTGTTGATCGGTTAGATGTGATTGCGTGTACTGAAATGTATGCTGAGCCTAAACGGTTATATTCAGATGAAATAAGAGAATTAATTCATATACTGTTACCAAATCATGATATGCCATCGTGTGCAGATGATGCGTTATATATGTTCAGGCAAATTTTAGAGTTGATAGATGAATATGTACATTACTAACAGTGTCATGCTTGTAAAATGAATATTTTGATTTGACAATTGCTAAAAGTCGGTGGTTTCTGACCATACGTGACAGAATACAGAATTACAGTAATTTTGAATTACATCAGAATTTCAGTTATGAAATGATAATCTTTTTCCATGATTGTGTTACAATATGTATTTTTCCTGAACAAGTTAACACTTAAGCTGAACAATGTCCCAGTGTGTAGATAAACATATGACGAGCATCGATCCAGATCAACGGCAAACTAAGCCGAACGGGGCCCATAGTATTTTGCAGAATTAGACCCAGTGTAGGTTGTATCATGAATATCTACGCGAAGAGTCGCCGTTCAAATCCATCATTGATATTATTCTTTGTTGTTATTAAAGAACAAATATGAATAAAAAAACATGTACATGTATACTCGTTATTTGTCTTACAGACATGGAACTTTTATTACAAATGCTCATGTAAGCTGTAACTCCAAATACTTCTAAATATGATTTATTTTTCCATTCTGGTACACTTTGTATATGTAACAAGATGTCTTGCTGTTGCAACCATTAGTGAAAAAATATGTTCTTGACCAGACATCAAGGGTTAATCTGACAGTCTTAAATACAACTACATGTACATCTATTCATTGAAAGCTTTACAGCTATTTGGTTTCAATGCATACTATCATTATAACTAGGATGCCCTTGTATCCAGTGCTGTTATAAAAAAGAGTTGGCTGTATTTGACTTATTGCAATCTTATTTCAGATCACGGAAAGGCAGCATTTATGACAATATGCTACGTTTGAATTGAATCTGAGTAGACCCTGTCAGCTACAGCTTCTGTAATGCTTTATAATGTTCACATCACTTATAACTTAGACCTTAGAACTTAGACCTTAGAACTTAGGCCTTAGAACTTAGACCTTAGAACTTATAACTTAGATCTTAGAACTTAGGCCTTAGAACTTAGACCTTAGACCTTAGAAATTAAACCTTAGAACTTAGAACTTACGACTTAGAACTATTGACTTAACCCTTACCCCGTTTTAAATTTTCACACAACTCCGCCTACTGCTATATTTTCTATATCAATTTATCAAATAAGTGTTTCATTGTTGTCACCTGTAGAGAAAAGTCTGGTCTTAATATCCACTTAGGCAAACAGAGTAGACCCTGATGAGGCAGCTCCTACAGGAGCTGCCTCATCTGGGTCTACTCTGTTTGCAAAACTGTAAAACAAATAAGTATTTATCTGGGAAAGGGTTAAAACAGACTCAATAAAACCAAGTCTGCAATTTTCTCTTTTTGTGTTGTAATTTTTGCTCTCGGGGATCACCCCCTTTCAGAATTTATGACTTAGAACATAAAGTTGAATCAATGTCTAGTCATGTCAACACATCCATAGCACAAGACATAATGGCAATTCAGGTTGTTATACAGTCATATTGTGTGTACTATTGCTCTGCATTTCTGTCATTTTTGGAAACAGAAACCTACATTGTCATCAATACATCCTTATCACGGTGATTCTTCAACAGTCACCTACATATGTAGCTTGCATACATTCATTTTGTTGAGCTGACAGACACATACTTATTTCACTGGCTTCATCTAATACTGGATTCTTACATGTACCACTAGTGTGTAGAGTCTCATGCACTTTTGAACCCAGTGCTTCAGTGGTTAAGTGTTCTGTTTCCTTGTTCTCTGGCCAATCAGATGATTGCTGCTGAAGTGGAACATTATCAACATCAATATCTGGAGTCTTAAACACGTTTTCATTGCCAATGGTGACCGTCACATGTGGACTAACCTGATGTATTAAGTCACCCACTCTCAAACCAACGGTGTATGTTCCTGGCTGATGAATATGTATGGCAGACATGTTGATCCCTGAAAAAATTTCTTCTTCATTTCGGTACCAGTGGATGTATGGGTTAATCTGGTTTGACACTACAGCCAAAATTAAATGTTGCTGACGGTCAGATGAAGTTTCATAACCATGCAAGTACTGCGGCGTAAAAAGCACAGTACTACCAATAGCAATATGTGGAGGCAAGTTATCAAACTCTTTTTTACCGCCAAAGAATTTTATCTCTCCAGTCTCAGTTTTGTCTAAGATTTGTTGATCGCCAATTTTTAAGTATTTCATTTGGAATCCATCCTCAAATGGGTTGTATTGTTCAAAGTTTTGAGATTTTCTAGTGGCAAATTCATAGCAGCTTTTCATGGAATGACACGTTATGAAATGCTCAGATCCATCATACTATGAACATTGTGCCTTTGAATACCTGATCTCTATCAATGGTGGACAGTTTCCATTGACTAGAAAGCTTTTTTCAGATGCTTGTTCAGACAGTAAAGTTTCATTCATATCGCAGGACGCAGGATTCACTGCTTCCAACTCACTGTTCGTATCTTGTTTTTGCTCTGTATCTGTTGTAACTGTCTCACATTCAGTATTTTCAGTTTTCAGGTAGATGTAATACTGTGAGGAAAAGATTCCTTGGGCTTTCAGATAGTCTTGAAGAGTAGAGTTCTTTCCATCCTTGTCTTTAAATTCTGTAATTTCTGTCCCATCATAACTACTTAGACAAACCTTCATGGTTTTAAGATATCCATGACAGGATTTTCCATCGGGGAAGAAGAGACTTTTGCCACGTTCTAGTAATGACTGAACAGACCCAGGCTCATCCTTTTCATATTGTATCAAGCGGGTTCCTCCACCGTTTTTGGCATGCACCTGTCTGAACCTCTTTTTTTTCTCATCATAATGTAACCAGCCCATGTGTAATTTGTATCTTTTACAGGGTTGTGCTGCACGACTTGCTCCATGACACAGTCCCTGAAAACAAAAAGTGTCACACCAAATTAATCAATCTTGAAACAAGAGCCTGAGGGCTCTGAGGTGCTCACCTGAGTATCACAGTGACATGACGGACCATGTGTTGGTGGAAAATAATAGCCCCCTATGTTTATCTTGCTCTGACAACAGCCTAAGTAGAGACCATGGAGTGCGGTGGAAACGAATTTCAAAGCAGTTCCTTCAGGTCTCAAAATACAGGTTTTTAACCATATCTTTTTTTAATAGATATTATTTTGAAACATTATCTCACAAACAGCGATACATATATCATTTAGACCAAATAACACCAAAACAATGCTTTAATTAGGTAAAATACATTGCACTGTGGTGTTTAAACGGGCCGAGGCCGAATAGAACTTGGGCCGTGCATCCTTGAATAGTTCATTGTTAAGGGATAGGGGTGGGGTGGGGGTAAAAACATTTGGATTATAGGACTTGAACCGTCTCACCGTACTCGTACACTGAGTTATTCAAATCTTAGATTATAGGTTTAAAGTTCTGCTGAACCTTTATGTAACTAGATCTACTAATTTACTCTTACCGTGAGGTTACAAATTGAAGATCCGGTCAAAACTTTTTAAAGGGAAGCAACTCAAGACTAAGATACATATAAGGTACGTTCTAAAACACGGGACCAAAAGGCGGCTCAAAAGCCGGTGATCGCGGTATTACAGAAATCGGCATTAAGTAGTAATCCATCAGTGAAGCTAAATGCAGTGGTCAGGTGATTTATACCATTCATACGGGAGATCAACCCTACAGCCACAGGTGTAGATCTAACTATTATATGCAGAGAAAATGGAAATATTTAGTATGGCATTATGCTGTAGATCTACATCAGATACAGCCCTAAAGGTTTACTATTAATTAGCATAGAGTTACTTATTATTTATGTAAACATATCTAAATGCTGGTCCCTGTTAATCTATTATAAATAAAGTCTACTCTTGACCTACCTCATTCTTTCTTTCCTCATCATCAGCCATTTTTGCCGCGTCTTCTATGTTCTAAGTTCTAAGTTCTAAGATCTAAGTTGTAAGATCTAAGTTCTAAGTCAAAATGGCCCTAATAGGCTTCCGTACATTTCCATTTTATCGGCTTAGAACTAAGACTGTTACTGACAGAATCGAAATAGGGAGGCACAGTAAATGTACTGTAATTACGAGTCTGTAATTACGAGTTGTTTGCAATTGCAAACACCAAACAACTCGCGCTCGACAGCTTAATTACGTCTAGCAGCGTTGGTAATCGGACAAACACTTTAATTGGTGTTACTCATTCACGCCTTTAAACGTCTAATGGCAAGCTAGCTTAAAGTTATGGAGCAAAATTTGACCAAGCCGAGTGGCACATGTATGTACCGTATATAAGCTACAAAGAAATCGACTTTCATCGAATAATCTATTAATTACGTGCATTGTGATATCGGACAATCCCATCAAATAAAATTATGTTCTTTCATAAAATACCAGTACAGGTCATTGAAATTTAAAGTAAAACAAATGGCCATTCAAAAAGGAGCCTGATGAAACCCACATGGCAGCTCGAATCTTGAAATGGTACAGTGTAGTATATGTAAAGAACGGTTTCATTTGACATAACTGACAAGGCAACGATTTGAACTTTGAACAAATCTTCATGTCATCTAGTACTTATCCATTTTTTTCAGTGAAACTTATAACAAACGTTCTGCGATTTCTCCCGTAATTTGAGACTAATCATTACAATTTTTATTCTAAAACAGTTGTTCATATATTAGGGTTTCTAGTACAATTTTGTTTGGAAATCGGAAGCAAAACTGTATCAAATCTGTTCTCAAAGAAAACGGACAAGTGTCACTAGCAAGTGAAGCAAAGGGACATAACCGCTGAAAAGTTATATGATATTATTGTAGGTTATCGTTCTTTTCCTGCCACTTTCTGCGATTTCTCCCACATTTTAAGACTTATCATTATTTTTTTCATTGTAAAAACTTGGTCAAATATTAGGGTTTCATATATCTTTTAGTTTGTTAGGAAATCGGAAGCAAAACTGTATCAAATCTGTTCTCAAAGAAGACAAGTGTCACTAGCAAGTGGGACCAAAGGGACATCACCGTTGAAAAAGTCTATCATATTATGGTAGGTTATCGTTCCTTTCCTGCAACTTTCTGCTTTTTTTCACATTTTAAGACTTATCATTATTTTTGTCGTTGTAAAAACTTGGTCAAATATTTGGGTTTCAAATACATTTTAGTTTGTTAGGAAATCGGAAGCAAAACTGTATCAAATCTGTTCTAAAAAAACCAAGTGTCACTAGCAAGTGAAGCAAAGGGACATCACCGGTGAAAAATTCTATGATATCATGGTAGGTTATCGTTCCTTTGCTGCCACTTTCTGTGGTTTCTCCCGTATTTTAAGACTTATCAGTATTTTTTTCATTGAAAAAACGTGTTCCCATATTAGGGTTTCAAATAAAATTTAGTTTTTTAGGAATTCGGGAGCAAAACTGTATAAAATCTGGTCTCAATGTAAACAAGTGCCACCGAGAGGTTTCAACGTGTTTCCGGGAGCGACGAATTCTCCTTGGAGAATAGATCAACTCAACCGGATGGCAGCAGAAGTCAACGAAGCACTGTTGAGGTGAGTAATGTGATGTTAATTAATGATTTAATTACGAATTTGTAATTTATTACAATGTAAACGGCATATTGTGCAAATTGTATGTATGCTCATAGTAAGGTCTAGTACAGTGAAGTTGAATACAGAATAGTGAACATGAATTTGATTTTGAAGCCTATGGTATGCGTGTAGGCCGAAGAATTACAGGGGAATGTAGAATATATTATACTTTCTGTGATTTCTCCCGTATTTTTAGATCACCTGAGCCAAAGGCTCAGGATGAGCTATTGTGACCGCTATTTGTCCGTCGTCCGGCGTCCGGTGTCCGGCGTCCGTCCACATTTTCAAACGACATCTGCTCTGAAACTGCTGACCCGATTTTAACCAAATTTTGTCAGAAGCATCAGTGGCTAGGGGGAACGAAACGTTGTTCACATTATGACCCCGGGCCAAAAATCTTCTTCTCTGAAACTGTAAGGCCTAGACCTTTGATATTTGGCATGTAGCATGATCTAATGGTCCTCTACAAAGATTGTTCAAATTATGACCCCATGCCAAAGATGGCCCCGCCCAATGGCTTATCAGTTTTTCATAGGAAAATCTTTAACATTCTTCTTCTCTGAAACTGTAAGGCCTAGACCTTTGATATTTGGCATGTAGCATGATCTAATGGTCCTCTACAAAGATTGTTCAACTTACGACCATGACCTCTGGGCGAAACTTGGCCCTGGCTTATCAGTTTTTCATGGGGGGAAATATATTATTTTTCTCTGAAGCCATAAGGCTTAGACCTTTAATTAATGGAATACTGCTTTGCCTTGTGGTTCTCTACCAAGGTTGTACAAATGATGGCCCCGCCCCTGGGGTATCTCAGGTGAGCGCTTCAGGGCCTCATGGCCCTCTTGTAATACTTATCATTAAAAAAAATTCATTGTAAAAACTTATTCATATATTAGGTTTTAAAATACAATGTAGTTTGTTCGACAATCTGGAGCTAAATGGTATCAAATGTGTTGTAAAACAAAAAAAGTGTCACTAGCAAGTTCTCCAAAGGGAGATCACCGCTGAAAATTCTATTATGTCGTGGTAGGTTATCGTTCCTTTGCTGCCACTTTCTGTGATTTATCCCATATTTTCAGACTTGTCAGTATATTTTTCATTGTAAAATATTGTGCATATATTAGGGTTTCAAATACTAATTAGTTTTTTAGGAAATCTAGAGCAAAATGGTATCAAATGCGTTGTCAAAGAAAACAAGTGTCACTAGCAAGTGAAACAAAGGGACATATTCTATGAATTCATGGTAGATTATCTATCCTTTGTTGCCACTTTCTGTGATTTCTCCCGTATTTTCAAACTTATCAGTATGTTTTCCATTGTAACATCTTGTTCATAATACAATTCAGTTTGTTAGGAAATCTGAAGCAAAACTGTATAAAATCAGGTCTCAATGTAAACAAGTGGCACTAGCAAGGTCTAACTCTAATTACGTGACATTAACACAACTCTCAATTATTGTCCAAATATACTCCATTTTTCGCATTTTATATAATAACTTACCTTATTTTTATTAATTCATACTTTAAAATCATAATATAATCCTAACATATATTTATTTTTTTCATAACTAGACTTTCTGTAAATATAGGGCGGAATCTTTCTTGGGTTGGGGGTGATTCTCACGAAAAGTTTATTATTATGTGCGAAGTGGCACTATCTATCTATCTATCTCTGTATACTGGCAACCCCTCTAAAGCAAGCCTTGCTAGCGACACATTTCGAAGTGTCAATAGAACCGGCCTATTAAAAATGTACGTGACAATAGACACTCCGATATATTGTAATTCTCACGAAGCGTGTTATTTAGACACTTTCACCGGCTAAACAAATCACAACTGTGTGCCCAGAAAAACGTAAAAACATTACACCATTACTATTTTTCGATAGATAGACGATGTACGAATGAATATTTAGATCAGCAAGTTGCTGACATCAGTGGCAATGAATTGTGTGAAACTTACAGAAATTATAATGTATTGAAGGTCATCGGAGGAAAATGTGTCTAGCCATGTCATGAAATATCGTAGACTCATCTTCTATCGAACCTCACCTGTTTATCGAACCTTTCATTTTTATGTGTATTTACGCATGCACAAGTGCATACTACGTCATATAATCACGAGTACCGTTGCTTTGTCTGTAAACAACGCCTCGTAACTTTAAAAACGAAATATATCGTCCACTTCCCTCTTATCGAACCTCACCTTGCATTCGAACCTTTCAATGTTTTGGGTTTTATGCGCATACGGTAGTGCACACAACGTCATCAATTCGTGTGTACCGGTGCTTTATATTGATAACAACACGCAATAACTGTGAACGGGAAATATGCGACAAAAACAGGTAATTACAGTCTATTTTTCCTGCAAATACGCTAAAAATGATAAAATACTTAATACTTTATTCAATCAAATCAGAAAAATATAGTATATCAACATAAATTTAGAAGTTTACCGACACTGAAAATGTTTTGACAGCTCTCCTCTTCGGCTGCTGCTGCTGCAAAGGTCACTTGACCATGGTGAAAATCATGTGACTGTATTTATACGTTACAGTTCAAAAATTCTATTCCATTGAATCTTTGACAGATTTTTTTTAAAAAAAAAATCCTTACATTTTTCAATTATTTTCAATTTATATTTCAGCTACATCCAACAATACTCACGCCCACTAGCACCGGCTTAAGCAGTATTCAATTTTTCAAAACTAATGACATCAAAACTAATGAACCTGAAGGGTCAGAAATTATAACAAAACTGAGAATGAAGTAAGAGGCAACTCTTTATGGCCGCCCCACAATCACTTAACAGCTGCTTTTGTGAAGTACATTAATTCTGAAAGTAGTAGATCCTTCAAAAGTAAAAGTAGCAATGCAAAACGAGACATTTAGCTAATGTCCAATGTTAAAATTTAATTAGTTAAAATTATTGACTGTTTTGGATCGGACTTTTTGAACTGCACTGTAAATTTTAAAAGGTTCGGTAAGCAGGTGAACTTTTTTGTGACCGCCATTTTGTTTTGGCTGTTGGGGTGGTGGGGAACACTGGATGATTTTTGGATTGTTAGATGAGGAAAAAAATACTATACTATTTCAATATATTTATAAAAGATTATTTTGAATTGATGATTTATTACTTTCTTCATTATTCACGGTAAACGTGTTCTGATCTTGGTCAAATATTAAGAGGTTCGATAGACGGTGAGACCACGCTACGTCATAAACAGGTCAATACAGTTTATTTTCCCTTCAACTATGCTAAACATGAGAAAACTCTTAATACGTTATAGAATATCAACATAAATTGAAAAGTGTACCACATTAAAAATGTTTGATAGCTCTGACCCCTTCAGCTTATGCAAAGGTCGCGTGCCCATGATGAAATCACGTGACTATGAGTATTATTTTACAGTAAACAGTTTCTAAAATAAAGGTTCGATAAGCAGGTGATGTTTTTCGGGCAGCCATTTTTGTTTTTGTTATGAGGGTGGTGGGGAACACTGGATTGTTTGGGGATTAATAGATGAGAATGAAATTACATAATTGTTTCAAGGTATGTATAAAAGATTATTTTGAACTGCTGATTTATTTTTTTCATCTATCAATCCCCAAACAATCCAGTGTTCCCCACCATCCGCATAACAAAAACAAAAATGGCTGCCAGAAAATATCACCTGCTTATCGAACCTTTATTTTAGAAACTGTTTACTGTAACATAATACTCATAATCACGTGATTTCATCATGGGCAAGCGACCTTTGCATAAGCTGAAGGGGTTCAGAGCTGTCAAACATTTTTAATGTGGTACACTTTTCAATTTATGTTGATATTCTATAACGTATTAAGAGTTTTCTCATGTTTAGCATAGTTGAAGGAAAAATAAACTGTATTGACCTGTTTATGACGTATATTTCGTTTTTAAAGCTACGAGGCGTTGTTTACAGACAAAGCAACGGTACTCATGATTTTATGACGTAGTATGCACTTGTACATGCGTAAAAACACAACAAAATGAAAGGTTCGATAAACAGGTGAGGTTCGGTAGAAGGTGAGTCTACGATATATTCTATATAAGAGAAAGGCAAATAACTCTCGGGCCATCCGATCCTCGGCTGCCCCGCTTCAACTGCAATTATTTTCGACCGGAGGGGAATTTTCCCACAAAACAAAGATTATATAAAAAGAAAAATGTTTTATCTACACGCTGGTACCAAATATCCCATACTTTGTCTCCGTTTTAGCGCGTACGAGGGGCAAATACCTTCAGAAAACCGTGTTTTTTATTTAGTCTGAAACAATATAGTTGGCGAACAAGTGCTCGATTTCACCAAAATCCCTATTCGGGAGCGAAGCTGATGCTTCTTTCTGGTAGATACTAATGAGAAATGATGAAATATTTTCAAAGGGAATCTTACATACCGGTGACATCACATTTTATTGCCACATATCCGATTAAATCTTTTCTGACAATTCCGAGGACCAGAAACGGCTACTTTCATTTTTAACGTGTCAAGCGCTCGGAAGAATACATAATGGTTCCCCACTTCGCAGTGCACCATCACGAAGAAAGCAGGGTTCCATAATTTGAATGTTTACTTAATTGACAAGTCGGTTAACTAAATCAATTCGAATAGACGCTTGCTGGACAAAATGGTGCAGTCTGTTAGCGTTGAAATGTTGGAAAAGATATAATTGGATCTGTGGCAGTAGAATGCATTGTCACCGGCATGTGAAATTCTTTTTGAACACGTTTCATCATTTCTCATCAGGATCTACCAAAAAAGAGCGTCAGATTCGCTCCCGAATAGGGATTCTAGTGAAATCAAGCACTTTGTCGCCAACTATATAGTTTCCGACTAAATAAAAAACACGGCTTTCTGAAGGTATTTGCCGCTCGTACTCGCTAAAACGGAGACAAAGTATGGGATATTTTGTACCAGAATGTAGATAAAACATTTTTCTTTCTATATAATCTTTGTTTTGTGGGAAAATTCCCCTCCGGTCGAAAATAATTGCAGTTGAAGCGGAGGATCAGATGGCCCGAGAGTTATTTGCCTTTCTCTTATGTATAGAATATACGAAATTTCAGCTTTCTCTCAAAACGCCCCAAGCTTTATTTTTTCGGCCTCAAATGTTATAAAACATCAATTTAGGGACATTTTAACTTATTTTAGACATATTTCATGAGCCTAACGCCTGTGGAATTTGGCATGCACTGGATATGTAATATTTGATGTCTAAGTATTCAGAAACTGCTCCATGCCACCTGAAATTTTGCCCTTGTTTCTCTTAATTAGGTCAAAGGTCAACTAAGTGCATATTTTGGGTGCTGGAGAAATCGCCTAATGACGAAATCGCCTACAATTAGATATATAGTAAACCAATTGGAGATTTCACCTAGAAAGCAATTATATAGTGATTGTATTTCACACCTATGGTACAGGTAAAGATAAAATGACAGAACTATAAAGAATGTTTGTAACAAGAATAAATTGTCCTCTTGTGTTGTTTTCCAGATCAAGATGACTAAGATTGAACAGTGCAGCCCCTGATCACCACCTGGAATTTGACAGCTGATAATAACCCCCCCCCCCCCCCCCATTATTACAGGGGTTGATAATTATATACCGAAAATATTTGCAGAAAGTGAAAATGTCATATACATGTAGGAAACAGTTATAATATGAGTCTTATTTCTTGTTAGATTATCTGTATCCAATAGATATTCGAATATAACTTGTTCAATGCGTATGACATTCTTACTTTCTGCATGACTATTGATAGTATAATTACGGCTCCCTGTATATAATTATCGTCTGTCAAATTCTATGTAGTGATCAGGGGCTACAATGATCGATCAATCTTGGTCATCTTGATCTGGAAAACAATACCACAGAACAATTTAATCCTGTTACAAACTTTCTTTATAGTTCTGTCATGTTAACCATACCTGTACCATTGGTGCGAAAAACAATCATTATATAATTGCTTTCTAGGGAAATCTCCAATTGGTTTGCTATATATCTAATTGTAGGCGATTTCGTCACTAGGAGATTTCTCCGTTAACCCATATTTTATATACGTTATTTGAGAAATCATTATATCTGTATCAATTTTAGGTGTAAAATAATAAACATGGTACCAAAATGAAGGTTAAACATTGGCCTTTAGTTTGAATTTACTTTGTGTAAAATATACTATTTGAATATTCATGAATATTAATGAGAACATCCAAAAACAGTAAAAAATCATTAAAATCAACATGTAACGATGATACATGTTGTCATGTCTTCGCCATTGTTGCTATAAATGACATGACAGAATGCTAATGGAACAAATAACTGCATGCAGTCATACCAGCTATACATTATGCACATTGAAGTACTTCTTACAGTAAAGCGGGTGGGGTAAATGAACACCTAAACAAAACTTTCAGTTCTGTTTAAAGTAACTAATTAATTCACTATATTTGTATGAATATTTTTTGGATTGGTACATTAACACCACCGGAAACACATGTTAGTGTGCTTTTTAAAGCTGCTTTGAAGCATTTACATTTGCTCTTGGTTTTGCACCCATAACATGTTTAATGCATGCACCAGGTGCAGTTTGTACATTTCCAAACCGCTTATAAGGGTTCGGCACCATCTTGCTATGCATTAGTATCATTAGCATTAATTTCTGTATCCATCACCTCAGATCCATATACATGTACCAGCTTGATAGTTTGCTCTAGCAATTTTGTCCTTTGTTGGTGGATGCAGTTCAAGTGTTTTTGTAACCTTAACCATATTGTGAAATTCCTGCATCATCAATGGATTCTCCATTGACATCAAACATCATACTGTGCCTTGTATGACCATACACCTCTTCAAATATCTGAAAGCAGATAGGGCATGTAAAATATTTCTTCCAACAGGTCTTCTGTCCGATTCCAGTGAAAGCAAAGGTTGCCTCACATCCAGTTATTGCATGAAACCCAAAAATGTTCCGGCAGACATCTTGAGATAACTTGCGGAAAATACAATTTTGTTTTCTTGGAGGTTCCAGCCCTCATCCAGACTTCAATGCCTTATAAAGGTCCAAGATGGTACAAGCAGTACATCAAAATATTGACATTTGACAACTATCCAGCCTTAACCCTTTCTAGCAGCATCCAAGCCTTGAAGGCATAAGAGACAATCCATGTTTCCACCTCATCCTGATTTGATGGCAGATGGGACACTTCATGTCTGCACTTGCCTTGAATGACGGTATTCCAATGCATCTGTTGAATACTGCAGTACTAGTATACTATATCAACTGTGTGTTTGTGGCTTCTTCTTCTGCTTTTTATTTTGTTGAGCTTGGCCACTTTAAAGCAGGCTACTCACACCATTGTGATATGCACATATGTGAGGGAGGGTCCAACGTGCAAGTTGAAAAAAAAAAACCAGGTTAAAACATTGCAAACAGAAGAATATTACATGACAGCTGAGATCACAGCCTGGAAAGTTGGGAGCTATCACCTGATGTTATGGTAGCTTGTTCCAGATGATATTGACAGCAGAGTGAAAGCAATATTCCCTCAGGAACTTGGTTCTGCCAAACCATGGAACGAATCTTAAGGAGTGTCATCTTGTAGGTGCACCGTGAGGGTGTCAGAAGGTGGGGTGTCAGCTGCAAAAAAATCATTTACGGATGTATATCACATCGCGGCCTTTACTTATTTCTGCCTCTGTTTGAGCAAATCATGTTGAGCATGGCACAAACGCTGTGTCTTCTGCAATAATTCAAATAAAAAATCTGGTAGCTTTATGTTGGACCTCTCCTTACGATTTGTCATAGCCTTGATATGTGGGTCCAAAACACAGGATGTGTACTCAATCTGCAGACTGATCCTGGGGTTTGTAACATTCCTCCTTGGTTGACTTTTGGCAGGATCCAAGGTTCCTACTTAGAAAGGCTGTGGATCAGTTTTCCTTCTTTATGACCATATCAACATGGGCTTTCCAAGACAATTTAGAAGACGGTAGCATCGCAAGGTATGTTGCCTTTGTTGTCTTCTGTCTCTTGCTATGAACAGTATGATTGGTCTCTTTGTGTGTCCACTTGTTGATGATAAGCAGGACCTAGCACTTCTTTGCATTGAATCCAGTCTCTCCCCTTTCCTATAGTCTTCAAAGAGGGTTTTGGCAGTGGCATGGACCAGAACCACAAATGATTAGTATCTGGCAACACAATTATGGTATTCAAACATTTTTACTAAAAACTGCCATGGACCTCAAAAAATAAGCTACTTTTTACACCTCGGATTGCCAACTACTATGCTGGCAGTATACTGTATGATTCTCTGAATTTCGGACGTGTTGAATCGATGTTGTTTCATTGTCATGTGATTTAAATTGTCTAAAATTAACACTTTTGAGGCAAAATTCAAAGTATTGTCAGAGCCTACTGTTGTTTTGCTGCCGTCGTCGTCGACAAGACTATGTCATTTGTTAGTTCACACTTGTGTACTCTAAATGTAGTCTCATCAATGAGCTGTAAGACAGCATGCTAATTTTGTGATGGTTGCCATCTTACAGTCTCATGGCAATGCGTCAAAATACGGGGTGGAAATCGTCAATTTTCTAATTTACAATCTTGTCATATTGGACCTAATATTCAATGTAAATCTGCTCTTTTGTGGTAATTACATAATTCAAACAACAACTGACCTCAGATACGCTCATAAATCCATACTGCAACCCAAACTGTTGTTGTCACGCGATGCGTGAGTATACACACGAGTGCATGTAGTGGTTACTGTAAGTGCTACGGAAACATATTAAGTGTATTAAAAGCAACCAAAAAATAACTGACTTCAGAAGTTTGCTTGTCAGGTACATACATTTAATACATATTTAGGTAGGCAGTGACTATTCTTACAGTACTGTAATAATAGCCTCAGCCGCTATTCTTACGGAAGTTCCGTAATAATAGATAAAGTACCGCCGTACACTATTCTTACGGTAGTCAATGACACTCTAATTATGTTTTGATGCAATATATCATGTACATGTAATTTCTTAGTTTTCTTTTTATTTCAGCAAGAAAACTTTAAGATTTTATCAGAGATTATTAGAGATCGTGTAATCCTTTAAAAGTAAAGTACCTAGTTATAGTCTACTTTCAGTCTGAATGACCGCTCAGCCGACCTTCTATAAACTAATTGTTTACACATAATTAATGTAATACTGATTAATTATTAGTCCCCCACCGGTTACCGGTTGGGGGACTATAGGTCTGTCCGTCCGTCCGTCCGTCCGTCTGTCACGCTTCGTGTCCGGGCCATATCTCCTACAAAGTTATGCCAAATTCATTATAACTTCACACATTGAAGAAGCATGATGAGGGCTAGTGTCATGCACAAGGGTCATAACTCTAGCATCAATATTTTTGGAGGTATTCCCCCATTACATATTTTTTTGTCCAGACAATAACTCTTTATCTACTGGTTCAATTGATTTGAAACTTCACATATGGAACAATCATGATGAGGTGTAGTGTCATACACAAGGGCCATAACTCTAGCATCAATATTTTTGGAGTTCTTCCCCTTTTTCATATTTTCTTGTCAGTCCGTCTGTCACGCTTCGTGTCCGGGCAATATCTCCTACAAAGTTAGGCCAAATTCATTATAACTTCACACATTGAAGAAGCATGATCAGGAGTAGTGTCATGCACAAGGGCCATAATTCTAGCATCAATATTTTTGGAGTTATTCCCCTTTTTTATTGCGTTCGGAACGCCATATAGCAATCGGTCTCTTTACGGCAACGTGTTCACTTTTCTAGTGAACATGCGCAAGACAAAAACAATCAATTCTGCACTAGTTTTGTTGTAAAATGTTCATGTATTTGTTTACTCTTCGTGTATTTAATAATGTTGCGCTATGTAAGATAATTAATACTAATATACACAAAGATAAACTAATTTTTTAATAAAATCCAAAGAAGACGCGAACGAATATTTTTACCGTAGTTTTCGCAACATCTTGGCGTTCTAAAGTAGAAGGAATATCGCCGAGGTTTCCGATTGCATTTTTTATACACATTCGTAACTGATTAGCATATAGACCTACATTTTCAGCCAATCAAACTGCCTTTTGCGTCGTTTCGGTCATTTCCGTTTGACCCGTACTCAAATTAGAAAATAGGAAGTTTCATAAAGGACAAGGTCAAAGAAATCTTACATTATCAACCAATGAAATTCGGAATTCCTATATACACATGTATCATGCAACGAACAGCGTGTTTTGACAATAACACCCAACGTCAAGAGAAGTCTAATTCTTAAAAGAAGTAAAAACACAGGGTTCTTTCGGCTTATCAAAGTAGGTATTATCCATAGAAGGTTTTCAACACATATGCAATCAAATTACATTCCAGTGTCAATAATAACTGTGAAAATAGAGCCTCTTATATCTATCGTGTAACCGCTGACACTGTCATTTTGCTCAAGGCGTTTGTGTCGTGTAAAAGCGAAAGTGGGTAGCAATTTGTTGAAATGTCTTTCCCAGATTACAACTCTACTTCAGACTGTAGTTCTGAATTTGAGTTTCACCAGGTTCCAAACAACTACCGTAATTGTAAGTATGGATCTACTTAGTAATTGAAAATAAAACCAGTCTACCTTCAATGTGTAAGCAGACTACAGTTATTCGAAATAAATGAGTGCTGAACATGGAAAAATAAATGTAATGTGTAAGAATTAGTTGAACAAAAAAAATGTAGGATTATAGATTATAGGTAGCCTTTGTATATATTTGATGTTGTGCTTCAGTTTTTGCATCAGCTTTGGATATGAAAGCATTAATTGACCCTTTACTTCATGAATATTCATATAAGAAATAATGACATCATGAATATAAATAAGATACTTCTTTTGGCCATAGTGGAAACTAGAAGCATGTCTATATATAAACAGCAGATCATCAGATGGCCCCTTTGGTTTCAGTCCGTCATATTTGTATGCCCCCAGTCAATGAGGAGGGGGTGATTTTGCCCTGTTTGTTGGTTTGTTGGCTTGGCTCAAACTTTAATGTTGGCAATAATTGTGTAGCCATTGCACATACATACTTCAAATCTGGCATGCCTGTGCAACTTACGGAGGTGAACTTTTATTTTTATTTTTTTCGCGGGGGGGGGGGGGGCTTATTAAAATCAAGGCCATATAACAGTTAAATGTCAAATTAAATTACGGGTCAAATTTATATTGGTGACAATCAGTGGCATAGTGTTTCACAAACACGTGTTGTTAATTAATATTTTATCGATTCCAAGACGTCAGGCATTGTTATTAACGTGTACAGCAATTTCTCCCCTTACACTTAACATCCATATCTAACCCGAACGCCATTATGGCCATTCAGGCCTTTGATCATATTTTTTTGTCCGGACAATAACTCATTATCTACTGGTTCAATTGATTTGAAACTTCACATATGGAACACACATGATGAGGGGTAGTGTCATGCACAAGGGCCATAACTCTAGCATCTATATTGTTGGAGTTATTCCCCTTTTCATATTTTCTTGTCCAGTTAATAACTCTTTATGTACTGGTTCAATTGATTTGAAATTTCTCATATGGAACAACCATGATGAGATGTAGTGTCATGCACAAGGGCAATAACTCTAGTATCAATATTTTTGGAGTTACTCCCCTTTTTCATATTTTCTTGTCGGGACAATAACTTTTTATTTACTGATTCAATGTATGAAAGTAGGTACTAATACCATTCAGGTGGTCATGTATATACCATGGTCAACCACACCATGGGTGGGTGGGGTGGGGAGAGTGGAGGTTTTTTTCAGTCCGGTGGGGGACTCATGTCTTGCATAGCAATACAACATGCCCTTGTTTTTTAATAACACCCTTGCATATGTATGAACGATGTAATTATTTACATGTTAATCGCTGTATATATTTATATAGTTATTGCATGTACGACATGTAATCATCTTGTACCACTGGAGAGGACCTTACATAGGCTATGCCTGTTGTCCAATCCGTTTCTTTATTGAATGAAATATTGTTGAAATTAATAAAGGTAGCACTGTAGATCAATGGCATCATTTGCAATTCAGTAATTAATCAGTTTTAATCCTTTAAAAAAATAAATTACAATGATTAAAGATAGCACTGTATATCGATTACACCATTTGCAAGCTGACTTAATTAGTCAATACAGATTAAAGTAACACATTTGCAGAGTAACACTTATCAAATCAAACAATTAATATCTTGAATAAACACAAACAAATTCAAATAATAATATCTTTATTGAATTTAATACTGTAACCTATCATAATTAAAATTAATTTACTATCCACAGCTGGCAACTTCTCGAATGACTTCCGTCAGAATAAAGCGGTACTTATTTCTACAATTACGGAACTTCCGTAAGAATAGCGACTGAGGCTATTATTACGGTACCGTAAGAATAGCCACTGCCATTTAGGTAATACTGCATGTCTTTATTTAAGAATTATGTCGTATTTTGGAAGAAAATCCAATCTGACAGGAATCATTAGGTGTGTACTGAGGAACGTCCTAACCTAAATCAGTTTAAACGCCTGTGTACTCTGCTGGGATATCATTAAAATAGAAAGTAGCTCGATATCACCATTTATAGTACACAGATCTGTGAACTACTCTAAATGGTGATATCAAACTACTGTCCATTTAATTTACTTCGTCACTGAATTTGAATTGAGTTTTTTTTCTTCTTTTCTTACCGGATTGAGATCAAATTTAAACCATCGTTTTTCAGGAACTCCGTGTCCGAGTTTCCTTTGAATTCATCTTTAAATAAAGATTTTATGCATAAAAACAATGTTTTCCCTTTGTAAACATGTTCATTTCAAATTGCAAATGGCAAACGACTAACGTCAAGTGGAATGTTTGATTTTAACTGAGGGTAATTATAGCTCTTAAAAGTTGCTGTCATACACGAAATTACGTCATTTATTTCATATCAGTATGCAATTCACACCAGTTGAAAAATGATACGCTCCCCTATCCATACATATGGCGGCCATTTGCAAAGAAACAGCTGATAGAATAAGCATGTAGAAAATGATTTTTCGGCATTTTCTTCCTTGCTACTGCATGGTTTTGAGGGGTGTTTAGCATGGGAGTTACTGAAAAACGATGCGAAGTAGATCAAATGAAGTAGATTTAAGGTCAGTCTGACTCAAAATGAAAAAAAAATCTAGATTCAAATTCAGTGACAAAGTAAATTGAAATGGACAGTACTTTCGGTTTTAACGATATCCCAGCAGAGTACACAGGCTTTAAAACTGATTTGAATTAGGACGTTCCTCAGTACACACCAATGATTCCTGTTGCATTGGATTTTCTTCCAAAATATGACATTATTCTTAAAGACATGCAGTAGACTAGTATAGATATGTATAAAATGTATGTACCTCACAAGAAAACTTCCAAAGTCAGTTATTTTTTGGTTGCTTTTTATCCACTTATTCCTTTTCCTTGTAGTATCCACTATATTGCACTCATGTGTATACACTCACATCGGGTGACAATAACAGTGTAGGTTGCAGTTTGGATCTGAGGTCAGTTGTTGTTTGAATGATAGAATTACCACAAAAGTGCAGATTTACATTGAAAATTAGGTCCAATTAGGTCAAAATGTCTGTACTTTTCTTTTTATACGCCCGTTTGAAAAAACGGGATGTATTATGGAATGGCACTGTCTGTCTGTCTGTAACATCTCAAAATTAAATTCAGCTGGGTGGATCGTTCTCAAATTTAATCACAATGTTTATCTGGACATGCTACAGTAGCCTGTCAAGTCCCGGTACGTATATCCAAGGTGAAGGTCACATAATTAGACTTAGAATGTGCGTTTAGCGTTTGCGTTTAGCAAATATGTTAAATGTCAGTCCGTCTGTAACATCTGTAAATCAAGTTCTGCTTGATGGATTCTTCTCAAATTTCACCACAATGTTTATCTGGACATGCTACAGTAGCATGGGTGTGTCCCGGTATGTATATCCAAGTTCAAGGTCGCACAATTGGACTTAGAATTTGTGTTTAGCATTTGCGTTTAGCAAATATGGTAACCTCAATTTATGTTAAAAGTCCACTTATTTACATAACACTTTGAGATAAAGCCTTGAAACTTGGAACATGGCACACTTGGTCTTAGAATTTGTGTTTGTGTTGAACAGGTGTATATTGTGCCTACTGGCACTCTTGTTACAATATGCGATCTGATCTGGGGGGCATATTGTTTTTGCTCTGTCTGTCTGTTTGTCACCAACTTTAACATTGGTCGTAACTTTTGAGCCAGTACAGATAGAGACTTGATATTTGGTATGCTTATATTTCTCATAATGCCACACATTTTGAGTGGTGACATGTCAAGGTCAAGGTCAGAGGCCAAATATATAGGTCAAATTACCGACTTTAACATTGGCCATAACTTTTGAACCAGTAGAGATATAGACTTGGTATTTGGTATGCATGTGTATCTCATGAAGCTGCCCATTTTGAGGGGTGACATGTCAAGGTCATCCTTCAGACTCAGAGTCAAAGGTCAAATAGGGCAGGAGGAATAGTGTTTCACAAACACATCTTGTTTGTAAATCTAGATCTACCAGTAATTTTATGTGGCTGACAGATTGATTTTATGAATATTTTGGCGTCCAGATAACCGCGCAAATATTTGACTCAATACAGACATCGCAGTGTCACCCATGCAGCCAGTAACCACTCAGTCTGTTTTAGTGCTGACATGGACATTTGTAACCCATAAATCAGGAGTATTTATCACAGTTAACCGGTTATTCAGAGCTCTGTCACACAATCATTCAAATCTGGGTACACCGTAAATCCTTGTACTAAATGCATTGTATGCAACTGCGAATGAAGAAAAAAATTGATGGGTTGATGTGCTAAATAGAAAAACTAAACAATTAAAAATGTTTTGAAACAAATACATATACTTTTTAGCTCACCTGAGCCAAAGGCTCAAGGTGAGCTATTGTGACCGCCTGTCGTCCGTCATCCGTCCGTCTGTCTGTCTGTCCTTCCGTCTGTCTGTCTGTTCACTTTTATTTCAAATGACTTCTTCTCCTAAACCACTGGGAGGGTTTCAACCAGATTTCACAGAAATGTACCTTTGGGTGTCCTCTAACAAGTTTGTTCAAATCATGACCCCGAGCAAAAAATGACCCCGCCCCACTACTTTTAAAGGGTTTTTTTTTTAATCTTTAAAAATCTTCTTCTCTGAAACAACAATTTCTAGAGCTTTGGTATTTGGTATATAGCATCATCTAATGGTCCTTTACCAAATTTGTTCAAATGATGACCCCGGGCCAAAAATGGCCCTGCCCTGGGGCTTGTAATTTTTACATAGACTTATATAGGGAAACCTTTAAAAATCTTCTTGTCTGAAACCACATAATCTAGAGCTAAGATATTTGGTATGAAGCATCACCTAATATACCACTACCAAGTTTGTTCAAATAATGACCCCTGGGCCAAAAATGGTCTCACCCTGGGGCTTTAGACTTCTTAACATCAGAAACTACAGTTAAAAAGTTTCCCCCTTAGCAATTTCCTCACAGTTATTTCCCTTGTCTCATCAGCATAGCCATAAGGGACAACGGGAGATAACTGCATTGGAGTTCTAGTACCTCCTGAATAGTTATTCTATTTATAACTATTTATAATAAAATATGGAAGGTGGATCAGTGTAGCTGTTTTAGAAGGCATAGAAACAGATCTATCAAATTCCATTAGCAAACAGCAGACCCTGATCCTATAAGAGCCACCTTATCTGGGTCTACTCTGTTTGCAGACGCATGAAAACAAGTTTATATGAGGGAAATTAAGGGTTAAATAGACTTCTTCACATCAGAAACTACAGTTAAAAGGTTACAGCACTGGGCAGTAAAATCTCTCCAGGTCAATGCATGACTCTTAACTCTTTGCACGCTAGTGGTGAAACTGTGATTACCTATGCAAACAGTTTGGATCCAGATGAGAGGCCGCATAATGCGGCGTCTCATCAGGATCCAAACTGTTTGTCATCTTAACCATATTTTTGCAAAAAAATGAAAGTAAGTTTATTTTAAGAATTGAAGCAGATGACAATAACTTTTTGTTGCAGACGAAAAATTAAAGGCATTTTGAAAGGAATGTTGACCCATTAACCCCACAGTGTGTAGTGTGATTTGTGGTGCTACACAGCTAGATGTTATCATAGTTATGTTTGTTTCTGCAGTTAATTTATGTGATTGGAAAAAAAAATTAGTTTCATTATGATCATTTATTTTAATAAATTTTATTATGCGAGTCTTCATTAATTGCATTTAGTTGAAATTTAGGTGTTTAATAAAGTCTTTTCTCCTTGCTACTAATTGTATTTTTTTTAATTTGATTTTTAAAACAAATAATGTCTTAAGTTAATCAAAATTATTGTCAATCAATAATTAATGTTTCTCAGAAAATTTGTAACTCTTCTCAATTTCAGTTGTTAAAAAACCTAATGACCCGTTTAATTGACTTATCATCAGATATTCACACCTAGAGCTAGAATTATTTCTAAACACCTATTAACCCTTTACCTGTTTGATTTGACAAAATTTGATCTGGGTCTACTCTGTTTGCTAATGCATAAAAACATTTTATTTCCATAAAGAGAAGTTTTAGCTTTGATAAAAACTGTAAAATCAAATCTATATCTTGTCAAATGCAAACAGAGCAGACCCTGATCAGACAGCTGTTCCTCCGAACACTCTTGTCTATAGAAACATATAGTAAAACCTTTGAAAATCTTCTCCTGATTGTCAGGTGAGCGATACCAGGACACAATATGTAGATGTGCATATTGTCAGGAATTTTTCCTTCTGCAATTTTTCTGGGATTTATGTCCCTTTGAACTTAGAAATCACTAGTTTCTCCTGCAGAAATTCATCTCCTGCAGAAATCTGCTAAAAAATCGATGGGGTTCATTCACTGCGATCGTCATTGAAAGCTTATTTGACCACCAATTTCCATAAACTGTGTCTCATTTATCAAAGAAATCATCACTCTTGATCAGCAGTCATCTATTTTTTCTCAGAATATTAACATGCTTTTACAACTAGTCGCCAAAGTGACAACCAACCCCTCTAGGACACAGGGTGACTCCGAGATTCGAAATAGAAATGCGCTATAATTCAAGTCGAAACACCATATAACTGGTCTATAAGGCACTGTCCCGGTCTGATAGCATGAATGGATATCGTGTATTCACAATTTCTTCAAATAATATTTTTCTAAAAATCTCTACAAGCTTGATATTGATATCGGCGAAAGTCACTACTTTCATTTTGTAAGTCAGGTACTTTCGGTTTAAAACCGAAAGTAATGACTTTCACCGATATCAATATCAAGCTTGTAGAGATAGAAAAATATTATTTGAAGAAATTGTGGATACATAATATCCATTGAGTCCTATACCTTTTACTTATATAGAGGAGGGGTGTTCGCGAATTTTTATTAATTTTTTCATGTGTTATTTTTGCTTGGGTCAGAAAACTTATCTTTTGGTATATTTTAGACACTTATAACATGTGATTAAAAAAATAATGAATTTGTGATGGAGTTGTTGTTATTGTTGTTGAGACATAGCATGCGAAGGGCACCTGTGTACTACTCTACCTCACCATCTTATAAAGGATAAACTGATAAAATTAATAGAAAAAAACCTTTGCCAGTGAAAATAAAATGTTCATTGCTTGTAATCATTATCAACTTTCATTCTTTTCGAATTCAGAAGTTGAACATTACACAATGTGGACTTGACTTGATGTTTGTAGATCTCTTACTCTTCTTTTAGATAATATATTTGTGTGTTATTGGTACTTTATATCGTCGTTGGTATACCCATGGGTACAATTTGTGCTCCTCTTGTTGCAGATTTGTTAGCTCGCCTGTTCGTAGAACAGCAGAGCTTATCTTATACCCCCCGGCGTGAGCATGGCCAAGGTTTTTTTGACGGGTTGTTTTAAAGTTTAATATTTGTACTAGGATGCTGAAATTTTGTATGGAAGTTCATTTGGGGTCAAATATTGCTATTAAGCAGTTAAACATTAAAAATATTTTTTAATTTTATCAATTTTTCACATGTTTTGGACTTAGTCCTTTTGACCACAAATCACCAGGTTAAAGGTTTTTGGGACGGGTTGTTTTAAAACTAAATAATTGTGTTAGGATGCTGAAATTTGTATGGAGGTTCATTTTGGGTCAAATATTACTGTTATGAAGTTAAACATTAGAAATGTTTGTTTTTTAGCTCACCTGAGCAAAGCTCAGGGTGAGCTTTTGGGAGACTTGAATGTCCGTCGTGCGTCGTGTGTCGTCAACAATTTGCTTGTGAACACTCTAGTGGTCACAATTGTAGTCTAATCTTCATGAAACTTGGTCAGAATGAATGTCTTGATAAAATCTCGGACGAGTTTGAAAGTGGGTCAAGTTGGGTTAAAAACTAGGTCACTAGGTCAAATAGTAGGAAAACCTTGTGAACCCTCTACAGGTCAAATTTTTAGCCCAATTTTCATGAAACTTAGTCAGAATGATTGTCTTGATAAAATCTAGGAGGAGTTTGAAAAATGGGTTTTATAGGGTAAAAAACTAGGTCACAATTTTAGTCCAATCTTCATGAAACTTGGTCAGAATAAATGTCTTGATAAAATCTCAGTCGAGTTTGAAAGTGGGTCAAGTGGAGTTAAAAACTAGGTCACTAGGTCAAACAGTAAAAAAAACCTTGTGAACACACTAGTGGTCACAATTTTAGTGCAATCTTCATGAAACTTGGTCAGAATAAATATCTTGATAAAATCTCGGTTGAGTTCGAAAGTGGGTCAAGTGGAGTTAAACACTAGGTCACTAGGTCAAACAGTAAAAAAAACCTTGTGAACACTAGTGGTCACAATTTTGGTCCAATTTTCATGAAACTTGCTCAGAATGAATGTCTTGATAAAATCTCAGACGAGTTTGAAAGTGGGTCAAGTGGAGTTAAAAACTAGGTCACTAGGTCAAACAGTAGAAAAACCTTGTGAACACTCTAGTGATCACAATTTTAGTCCAATCTTCATGAAACTTTGTCATAATGATTGTCTTAATAAAATCTCAAATGAGTGTCAAAGTGGATTATGTGGGGTTAAAAACTAGGTCACTAGGTCAAATAGTACGAAAACCTTGTGAACACTTATAGCCATTTACATTTATAGCCAAATCTTCATGCAAATTGGTCAGAATGATTGTCCTAATAAAATCTTGGACAAGTTTGAAAGTGGGTTATGTGAGGTCAAAAAGTAGGTCACTGGGTCATATCTTAGAGAAATCTAGTTTACACTCCAGTGGCCACATTTTTAGCCCAGTCTTCCTCAAACTTGCTCAGAGTGTTTGTCTTGGTGATATCAAGGTTGAGTGTGATCATGGGTTGGATGGGAATAAAAAGTAGGTCACTAGGTCAAATCTTAGAAAAATTACTTTAGAGAGCACATTTTTAGCCCAATCTTCAATGGTCAGAATCATTGTCTTGATAAAATCAATATACTAAATCGTTGAAAATCTTGTTCTGCAGAACCACTGCTAATCTATGGTAATCAGGTGAGCGATTAAGGGCCATCTTGGCCCTCTTGTTTTAATTTTTGACAAGTTTTTGGGACGGGTTGGTATAAAGCTTAATTTTTGTGCTATGATGCTGAAATTTTGTGAGAAGGGTCATATTGTTGACACCTTTCCGATCTTGCCAACATTTTTGCCCTCTGACCTTTGACCTACTTTTGAAAAAAATTAAATGCCTATATTATTGGAACCAATAGGCCTAGGGCTTCTATACTTGGTATGACAATGCCAACATTTTTGCCCTTCTGACCTTGACCTTGACCGTTGACCTACTTTTACAGAAATCTTTAAATGCCTATAACATTTGAACCATTGGACCCAACTTTCTTGTGTTAAGACTTCCAACAATTTTAATGTTTGCCCTTCTTACCTTGACCTTTGACCTACTTTTGCAAAAATATTTAATTGCCTATATTATTGGAACCAATAGGCCTAGGGCTTCCATACTTGGTATGCAACTATCTTGTGTTAAGACTTTTCCAACAATATCATTGTTTGCCCTTCTGACATTGACCTGAGACCTACTTTGCAATCTTTAAATGCCTATATTATTGGAAATAATGAGCCAAAGGCTCCCATACTTGGTATGCAACTTCCTTGTGTTAAGACCTTTCCAGCAATATCATTTTGTTTTGCCATGGAACTTCAACCTGTGACCTACTTTTCCAAATTTCGTTAAATACCTATAAAATTTTAACCAGTAGGCCAAGGGTTTCCATACTTGGTATGCAACTTTCTTGCCTGAAGACTTTTCCAACCATACCATTGTTTTTACCATGTAACCTTGACCTTCGACCTACTTTTGCAAAAGTCTTGAAACGCCAATAGCATAGGAACCAATATGACTTGGGCTTCCATACTTGGTATGACCATGCCAACATGTTTGCCTTTCTGACCTTGACCACAATGTTTATCTAGACATGCTACAGTTGCCTTCCAGGTAGCGGTTCGTATATCCAAGGTCAAGGTCGCACAATTGGACTTAGAATTTGCGTTTTAGCAAAATTGTTAACCTACCCGTCTGTCTGTAACATCTCTAACTCAGGTTCCGCTTGGTGGATCCTTCCCAAATTTAACCACAATGTTTATCTAGACATACTACAGTAGCCTGCCAAGTCCCGGTTAGTTTATCCAAGGTCATGGTCGCACAATTGGACTTAGAATTTGCGTTTAGCAAAAATGTTAACCTACCTGTCTGTCTGTAACATCTCTAACTCAAGTTCCGCTTGGTGGAGCCTTCCCAAATTTAACCACAATGTTTATCTAGACATGCTACAGTAGCCTGCCAAGTCATGGTTCGTTTATCTAAGGTCAAGGTCACACAATTGGACTTAGAATTTGCGTTCAGCAAAAATGTTAACCTACCCGTCTGTCTGCAACATCTCTAACTCAAGTTCCGCTTGGTGGATCCTTCCCAAATTTAACCACAATGTTTATCTAGACATGCTACAGTAGCCTGCCAAGTCCCTGTTCGTTTATCCAAGGTCAAGGTCGCGTAATTGGACTTAGAATTTGCGTTTAGCAAAAATGTTAACCTACCCGTCTGTCTGTAACATCTCTAACTCAAATTCCACTTGGTGGATCCTTCCTAAATTTAAACACAATGTTTATCTAGACATGCTACAGTAGCCTGCCAAGTCCCGGTTCGTATATCCAAGGTCAAGGTCACTTAATTGGACTTAGAATTTGCGTTTAGCAAAAATGTTAACCTACCTGTCTGTCTGTAACATCTCTAACTCAAGTTCTGCTAGGTGGATCCTTCCCAAATTTAATCACAATGTTTATCTAGACATGCTACAGTAGTCTGCCAAGTCCGGGTTCGTATATCCAAGGTCAAGGTCACTTAATTGGACTTAGAATTTGCGTTTAGCAAAAATGTTAACCTACCTGTCTGTCTGTAACATCTCTAACTCAAGTTCTGCTTGGTGGATCCTTCCCAAATTTAATCACAATGTTTATCTAGACATGCTACAGTCGCCTGCCAAGTCCCGGTTCGTTTATCCAAGGGCAAGGTTGCTTAATTTGACTTAGAATTTGCGTTTAGCATTTGCGTTAAGCAAAAATGTTAACCTCAATTTATGTGGAACACATTTTTGAAGTCCACTTATTTACATAATACTTTGCGATAAAGCTTTGAAACTTGGAACACTTGTTCACCATCACAACTTCACCTGTAGGCATAAGTACATAACTCTGTCAAGCATTTTGACCGAATTATGCCCCTTTTTGACTTATAAATTTTGGTTAAGGTTTTTGTTAAAGTCCATTTATTAGCTCACCAGAGCACAAAGTGCTCAGGGTGAGCTTTTGTGATCGCCTGATGTCCGTCGTCCGTCGGCGTGCGTCGTGCGTCGTGCGTCGTTCGTCGTCAACAATTTGAACCTTTAAAGTTCTTCTCCTCTGAATCTACAGGGGTCTCAGCTTCCATCTTTGGCACATAGCATCATCTGTAGGTCCTTTGCAAAAGTTATATAAATTATACCCCTGGGGTCAAAATTGGCCCTGCCCCAGGGGTTTTCAGTTTTCAATAGAAACATATAGTGAGAACTTTGAACACCATCTCCTCTAAAACTAGAAGATCTGCATCTTTCATTTTTGGCACATAGCTTCAACTTTAGGACTTCTACAAAAGTTATATAAATTATGCTCCTGTGGTCAAAATTGGCTACACACCCGGGTGGCAAGTTTTCTAGCAAACTTGAAGCTGACTGCACTTTTAAGCATCTTATCTTTACTGGCTCATAAACAGGTCATCAGGTCAAGCATCAGAGAGGGAGAGAGTGGCTATTTTTAGTGCACCTGTACTGCTGGTAGTAGCTAGTAGACAGAGATCTTGACCCTTTGCCTGTTCTGTGTTTATTATTAATTTGAATGCCTATTGCATATTCATGAACAAAATAGTTAAAGTGAAGTATGGAAGGTGAAACATTGTAGCATTTATTTTCCAAATTTCACAACCTACTGAATATTCATAGACAAAATAGTCATAATGGATTATTGTAGGTAGAACATTGTAGCCATTTTAGAAATTAAAGGAACAGATCTGTCAAATTCCATTAACAAGCAGAGCAGACCCTGATCAGTTGGCTCCTATAGGAGGCATCTGATCTGGTCTACTGATTTTCAAATGTGTGAAAACACATTTATATGAGGGAAGGGTTAATTAATAATAGTGATTGGCATTATGACATTATTATAACCTGCCCTACAGTTCAGAAGAAGGGTAAATCATGTAAAGGCTCCAGAATGCCAAATTAAAGATTTTAAATAAATTGTGAAATAATTTTTAACATGAAATTGTATAACTTGAAAATATTAAGTTCAACTTATGAATATGAAATTATTATGTAATAATTTATAATAATATTCAAATGCAAAAAATCTGTTATGAATGCTAGGGTACACATACCTTTTCAGAGGAACAGTTGATTATTTTTGAGAGGTCAGTTGATTTTCTTTAGTCAGAATTTTGTATGGCCTTGCATAATTAAAACTACCCGTTTAATACATATCAATCTTACAATTAACTCTCTTGTACAAACCACATATGAAGTTACATATAATATGTGTCAGATCAGAATCCAAATTGTGTGCTAATTTCAGTCAAATTATGCTCAGCAGTGATAGGGTTTCTGTCATCTGTAATTTGTTTGTCTGAAAAATTAACACTTTTAATGGCCCTCTTGTCTATAGAAACGTATAGTGAAAACTTTGAAAATCTTCTTTTCTGAATCTACAGAGTTCTCAGCTTTCATATTTGGCTCATAGCACCATTTTCCGATCCTCTACAAAAGTTATATAAATTATGCCCCTGTTGTCAAAATAGGCCCCACCCCAGGGTTGGTCAGTTTTCAATAGAAACAATTTTATAGTGCAAACTTTGAAAATCTTCTCCTTTGAAACTGGAATGTTCTCCGATTTCATATTTGGCACATAGCTTCATATTTACAAAAGTTATATACATCTACAAAAGTTATATATTGTGTCCCTAGGGTCAAAATTGGCACCGCCCCAGGGACGGTCAGTTTTCAATAGAAACATATCTGATTGTCTGGTGAGCGATGTCAGGGCCATTCTGGCCCTCTTGTTTACATAACCCTTTCAGATAAAGCTTTTAAACTTGGAACACTTGTTCACCATCACAAGCTTCGCCCGTAGACAACAGTACCTAACTCTGTCCAACATTTTGACAGAATTATGCCCCTTTTTAATTTAGATTTTTTGGTTAAGGTTTATAAAGTCCACTTATTTACATAACCCTTTGAGATAAAGCTTTTAAACTTGGAACACTTGTTCACCATCACAAGCTTCACCTGTAGGCAAGAGTACATAACTCTGCCCAACATTTTGACAGAATTATGCCCCCTTTTAACTTAGAAATTTTGGTTAAAGTTTTGGTTAAAGTCCATTTATTTACATCACCCTTTGAGATAAAGCTTTTAAAGTTGAAACATTTGTTCACCATCAGAAGCTTCATCTGTAGGCAAGAATAAATACA
The DNA here is from genome assembly GCA_963576725.1 of Azorinus chamasolen. NCBI lineage: Eukaryota > Metazoa > Mollusca > Bivalvia > Cardiida > Solecurtidae > Azorinus > Azorinus chamasolen. Next base: position 48,063,592 of record OY755238.1, on the reverse strand, counting down.
ATGTAACTCTGTCAAGCATTTAGACACAATTATGGCACTTTTTAATTTAGAATTTTTGGTTAAGGTTTTTTGTTAAACCTTGAAACTTGGTCGCAAAATTGGACTTAGAATTTGAGTTTAGCAAATACGTTAACCCAAGTTTATGTTGAACAAGACCTCGACGAGCGTATATTGTGACCACTGGCACTCTTGTTTACCATGTGAACTTGACCTTTGACCTACTTTTTAAAAAATCTTCAAGTGTCTATAACATTGGAACCAATAGACCTAGGACTTCCATACTTGGTATGACCTTGCCAACATATTTGCCCTTCTGACCTTGACCTTAACCTTTGCAAAAGTCGTTAAATGCATATAACATTTGAACCAATAGGGCTAGGGCTTCCATACTTGGTATGTATCTTTCCTGTCTTAAGCCTTCCAACCATACCAATGTTTTTTACCGTGTGACCTTGACTTTGGCCTACTTTTGCAAAAATCTTTAAATGCCTATAATATTGGATGCAATGGGCATAGAACTTGTGTACTTGGTATGACCATGCCAACATTTTTGCCCTTCTGACCGTCACCTTTGACCTACTTTTGCAAAAATCTTTAACTGTCTATTACATTCGAACCTATAGACCTAGGGCTTCTATATTTGGTATGTATCTTTCTTGTTTAATAATCTTTTTGAAGTTGCTGAAAATTGGTATTTGGTTGCATTTTGGTTCTGTCACATTGATGCAGTTAAGTTTAAATTGAAAATTGGAACGATTTTTTGTGTTCAATATGACACGTTTTTAGACTTAACTTTAAAACAGGCGAGCATCAGGTGGCTTTGACACCACTTCTGGTTTTTGTATTGCTATGAGTGGGATTTTATGATAAGTTTAAAAGCTGATACACAAGCTGATATTGTTAATGCTTTTAATCAGACTTCTAGGTATTTGGCCAAAAGAACTGTTTTTAAACAAAGTGAATCAATCTGACATTATGACTTCTTTTTAGATTTAAAGCTGATACACAAGCTGATATTGTTAATGCTTTTAATCAGACTTCTAGGTATTTGGCCAAAAGAACTGTTTTTAAACAAAGTGAATCGATCTGACATTATGGCTTCTTTTTTAGATTTGAATCTTTCCATCACAAACGATAAAGTTTCGTCCAAAATATATGATAAAAGGGAAGATTTTAATTTCAACATTGTTAATTATCCTTTTCTAGATGGAGATGTGCCTTGTTCTACATCTTATGGGGTTTATATTTCTCAACATATTTGGTTTGCCCGAGTCTGTTCTTTGCTAGAAGATTTTAATAATTGTAATTTAGTTATAATTGATAAACTTCTTAACCCATTCCCATATAGGCTATTTTTAGATCCAACCTCTTTGAATGAATCTACCAAAAAGGAGCATTAACTAAAGAAAGGGATTTTTTTTAGAATTTTGTAGTTCTGAAACCATTGTGATAAATAAAGCATTTGCTCCTTAGGAGCAAATGCTCTATTTATCACAATGGTTTCAAAAAGTGACCTTTACAGAGGGGTAGAAAGGCTTATTTATGGAGGAAAGGTTACAGATACGAATGTATCACAAAATTCAGGAAAGTTTTTCTAAATTTTATTATCGAAATTTACCTCTCATTAGTAAATATTATTGCAATCTATGGACGTTACTGCAACAAGGTTTTTCTCACCCAGTATTTTATGGTGATGTTATCTACAAACTTAGGAAAAATTGGGGTTATATCCATTTTCATGATTTGTTTATTAAACACATTAAAACTTTTTGGAAGAAAGCTTATGACCCCATTATGTTGCAATGCACAGCATGTTTGGTTATTGACCCCTTTACAGTCGGTAGCTACGCTTCCCTCATTGCTTGCGCGATGACAGGCCAAGGGTAGTACTCTATGATGGTATACTCTTAAATCAAGAAATGGGATACTTACCAGACTCAAGTATTGCCTTTCTCTGTTGTGCCCTTAAAGGCTTCCCTGCAGTTGCTCTGATTTCAGCAAAGTCATTGAGTACATATTTGACGGACTTTCACAGTATTGTTATGCTGTTTTACATATTGTCCTGTGCTTACCATCTTCTATGTTGTGGGGAAGTCCGGTGGGGATACCTTTATTTACACTCTTTGTTAAAGTAGGGTGACCTTGAGATAAGTGTGAGGTAAGAACGTCCGTAAACCGGTTTAAACCCCCAGTGGTAGTTTTGCAACTGACCGTTCCAAGGCGGTACTCTCTTTGTCACTCTTACTTTTATGTTTGTCTTTGTACTTGTGCATTTGTTGATGTTTTAAATGTTTATCTCTTGTACTTGTGCATGTTGTTGATGTTTGAAATGTTCATCTCTTGTATGTGTGCTTGTGCCTCTGTTTGTGTACGTGACATGCTTTCTGTCGATGTTTTGTTGGTGGTTGTGTCTAGTGTGTGGGTTTTTCTGCTTGACTTTACTACTTTTTCATTTATATGTTCTCTTGATATTCGTCTACCAGAGTTGAGAGTAATGTCTTTTGGCACAATATCTCTGTCAGGTTTGATTACTAGTAATATGACTTTAATCTCTGTGGATTTATGGCACTTTTGTCAAAGAGTTATGAAAATGATATATCATTTAAATTGAATTCATATTATATAATGTTGATAAAGATTTGATTTATGAAATATTAATTTATAGACTTTCAGAAATTGTAGATTTGGGTACAGTATTGAGTTTGCATAGATTTATAGTGAGTATGTTAACTGATTGATCTCTGAAGACTCAGCTTTCAGGAAGTTTGGATTCTGCTTAATGCTTGGTAATCCGACTAATCAAAATATAGTAAGTTTACAAAAGAGCTAATGATATCTGTCTTTGACTGCCTGGATGTAAGTAAACAAACATTAGGTCAGTCTGGCCAGTATGTGTAAATAAGAGTTTGTTAAGCAATGGCTAAAACCTCTAAAGGTGACACTAAGAGGCAAACAAAGATTTAGGTTTTGAAGGTCTGGAGACAACAGATTTGTATGAGAGGCAGTAGTTGGGGTAATTAAGAGTTTGTACAGAATGAAAGATGGATGGTGAAATATGAATGGAAGAAGATGGTTGGTTGATAAGAAGTATGTGGATGTGGCTAGAATCGGGAGATTTGAGAGAGAGTTGAAGTTGAAAGAATGAAAAGTAAGATTGGATAGTTGAGAAAGAAGTAAGTTACAGGACAGTCATGTAAGAATAAGTAAAGAGAAGAGTTGACTTTAGGGTCTGGGAGAATGAAGATTAAGGTTCAGAAGAGTAAGAGTCAAAGTGAAGAGAGTTAAGGTTTAAGAAGTAAAGAAGGAAGGCCAGAATAAGAAATTAAGAAGTTAAAGTGAGATTAAGAGAAGTAGATTAATAATTAAAAGATAAACTCTCAAGAAGCGAGTAGCTTATGAAGTAATTCCCCGTAGCGAGAAAGAGGTCCCCCGTGACACTTTCATCATCATCATCATTATCCACATTTAGATTGCACAGGCCTGAATTAATCCTCTCCTGAAGTTGGGGCCAGTCTGACTTGTTTTCCTCGAAGACGCTCTCTCCACTCAGTTTGGTTATTAGGGTCCATAGAATCCAGATAGATCTTCACTTGGTCATTCCTCACCTTTGTTTGCAGAAAGTAGAATATAAGTTGTCTGCTGTCTAATTTTTAGAAGGTTTGGTCTATTCTTCACCAAACTTTGAAGTATATCCATTGCTTACTGGCATAGTATCACAGTCAAGTTTGATAACCAGTCAGATCTGTTAACTTAAAAGGACAGGTTAATATTTTATTACTGATTTATCTCAAGCTTCTGATGGGCATATTTTGTTTTGATTTGACACTTGCTGTAAAATTGATATGCATACGAATTATATTATTGATACATGGTGATTATTCCTATATTTTGTTTACATGTATTTTCAGACAATGACTTGGGTTCAAATGACAAAGTCTAAAGTTGGAAAAGAAAACATCTGAAAATGTAATGCAGGTGCTCAAGGTAGTGAAATTTACTAATCAGGTAGCAAGGACATTAGCTGGCCAACCTATCATGGCTCTGAGTACGATGTTTCGGGCCAGGGTGCCATCACCGTGCATAGGCATGTTACTTAGTCAAAGAAGTGGCTCATATCAACTCAGGGAGACTCATTCCAAGCCAGCTGAGGACCCAGAAAGTGGACTACCGCTTAATCACACAACCAAAGGTACTCTTATGTATGCAGGAAAACTTTCCCAATCTATTAAAGGACTGAAGGTATTTTCTCTCAGTACCAGTTTGTTAGCAATTATATCACAGCCTCTAATTCTGTCCACTGCAACAGATGCATTTAAATTCAAAGCTGGTCTTTTAGGAACATTCAGTGTCATGGTGATGTCCACACCTATTTTTGTTCAATATGTAACAAAAAAATATGTCACCGATGTTTACTTCAACAGCGAGACAAGGAAATTCACCCTAGCTACTAGATCATTATTTCTGAGACGAAAAGAACTTGAATTTAAAGCCGAGGATGTCAAAGTACCCCTTCTTAGTGGAATGTTCACATCTCACATGATCAAAGGGAAACCTTATTTCATTGAACTGAGTGAATTCAGAAGCAAACAGGTCTATATTCACATGGTTGGCTATGATAGACCTATGGATAACCCAAGTGCAGCAAAGAAGAAGAAAAAGTTTGGATTATGGGAAGATGAAGAGGAGACCATCTTACAGAAGGAAATCAAGAAAATGCAGGAAAAACGCAGAGAAATGGACGCTAGTGCTCTGAAAGAGGACAGTAAATACATCGAAGAACTAGATGGAATGGACAGTGATGCCAAGAAGAAAAATGTAAATTCAGAAGGAAGTAAGAAGGTTGTTTCAGGTGTCTGACACTTTAAATTTTAGAATGTGATGTAGTGTACTATTTAATGAAGAATGAAGAATATGCTCTTATGTTGATTGACAGATAAATTCTTAAGATTTGCAGTTTTGTTCAGTTTTTATCAACTCTCTAGTCTTAGGCCTTGTATAGCTACAAAAATTGACCTGAACCCTGGCACATACCGGTATGCAGAATACATGATGAGAGGGATGACCCTGTATAAATACATGTAAAACTCCGGGTAAATCATGAAGTCTATTCTTGCTGAAATTATGGGAGGGCGATAACCCATGCATAAGTAAACATACAATTATGAGTGTCCATGCATAGTTGCTTACCAGGACACGTACCGAGGATAAACCCGTACAATGCCGATGATAAAAATAGAAATGTTACGAATTTTGGTTTATGCAAATTAAGTAGGTTAGGGTCCGGGTCAAATTTTCTGAGCTATAGCTTGAAAACGACATGTTGTGGATACTCTTCATCTAATTGCCTTAACCCTTTCCTTCATATAAAAATTAAATGCTTTTTCCCCCTATTTGCAAACAGTAGATGCAGATCAGACAGCTCGATCCTGTAGGAGCCATCTGACCAGGGTCTGCTCTGTTTGCTTATGAACATTTATTGATCTGATTATGCGGTTTCCACAACTGTGAAAAAAAACCTTTTCCATATTCCAGTCTATTGATTCTGTGCATCAATATTCATGAGGTGAAGAAATTTTGAATAAATATGAAAAGGGGAAAGGGTTAAGTATTCAGACAGACAAAATGAGGCAAATAGTGCAGATTTAGATCAAAGGGCCCCTGAAGGAGCGCTTTCAATTAAATGATGGAGAGTGGAGATTGGGTGTCTGAAAAATTGGGGAAATTACATGAGGTTGTCAGTGGTAAATTCTAAGGTACACAATTATCCACTGACCCTTTCCATCATGAATATTCATGTTAGAAATAATACCATCTGAACACCTGAGTTTTTGGCCTTGTCTGAAATTGTAGAATCAGATCTATATAATTCCATAAGCAAACAGTAGACAACTGATCTGGGTCTACTTTGTTTGGCATAAGTATGTTTATATACGGAACGGAGTAAAGAGTTTATAACATACCATGGACTCATGAGTTGGTTGGTAGGTCAAGGTCATACAACAAGGTCAAAATGAGGGCAAAGTGTTTCACAAACACAGCTTGTTTTATATGGTAACTGTCTGTGAATGTGTAGGAAATTTTTACCATGGCAGAAACTGTAGAATCAGATCTGTATTATAATTATGTCTCCCCCCATATTTATATGGGGGAGACGTATTGTTTTCGTGAGAGTTGTCCGTCTGTCTGTCACACTTTTTGTCCGGACGATAACTTCAATATGCCTGATGCCAGTTGATTGAAACTTCATATATGGAAAGAGCATAATGAGAGGAAGTGTCATGCACAAGGTCCATAACTCTGGCTTCACTAATAATGGAGTTATTGCCCTTTGTATAAAAAAAATCACACTTTTTTGTCCGGACGATAACTCCTATATGGCTCATGCCATTGGATTGAAACTTCATATATGGAAAGATCATGACGAGAGGAAGTGTCATGCACAAGGTCCATAACTCTGGCTTCACTAATATTGGAGTTATTGCCCTTTGTAAAAAATATCCTAATTTTTTGTCCGGACAATAACTTCAATATGCCTGATGCCAGTTGATTGAAACTTCATATATGGAAAGAGCATAATGAGAGGAAGTGTCATGCAGAAGGTACATAACTCTGGCTTCACTAATATAGGAGTTATTGCCCTTTGTAAAAACAATCACACTTTTTTGTCCGGAAGATAACTTCTATATGGCTCATGCCATTGGATTGAAACTTCATATATGGAAAGATCATGACGAGAGGAAGTGTCATGCACAAGGTCCATAACTCTGGTTTCACTAATATTGGAGTTATTGCCCTTTTGAAAAAAAAATCACACTTTTTTGTCCGGATGATTACTCCTATGTGACACATGCCATTGGAGTGAAACTTCATACATGGAACGATCATGATAAGAGAAAGTGTCATGCATTAGATCCTTACCTCGAGCTTCAATAAATTTAGAGTTATTGCCCCTTGTACATTTGTTTAATTCTTTCTTGTCCGGACGATAACTCCTACATGGCTCTTGCCATCGTATTGAAACTTCATACATGGAAAGAGCATGATGAGAGAAAGTGTCATGAACAAGGGCCATAATTCTGGCTTCAATACTTTTGGAGTTATTGCCCTTTGTTACATTTTTTGGCCGATCAATAACTCCTGTTCGACTGATGCTATTGGAATGACATTTTCTTTTTGGAAAGAGCATGATGAAAGTAAGTGTCATGCACAAGGGCCATGCATCTGGTATCAGTAATTTTGGAGGTATTAGCTGTTATCATTTTCTTCTTGAAAAATGTAGTGTGGAAAGCGCATAATGAGGGGAAGTATCATTCATCAAGACCATAACATTTTTAGTGATTTCCCTTTACATATTGTTTTTATTAGAGGGGAGACATCCGTTTTTTTGACAAAAACCTCTAGTTTATTACAGGTATTCTATAAGAAATAATAAATTATAATACAGATCAGACAGCAGATTTGATCACACAGCTCCTAGAGCATTTTTCTGGTCAGGATCTACTCTGTTTGCAAAGGCATTCAAAGGTACATCTTTAAAGTAAAAGGGTTAGCTGCATCTGTATAACACTCATTTTAGAATCCTCAATATATGGTACACTTGTCATTAACAAGAGGGCCTGAAAGGCCCTGACATCACCCACCAGACAATCAGAGTAGGAGATTTTCAGTTTCCACTATGTGTTTCTATAGAAAACTAGCAAGCCCTGGTGAGGGCCAATTTTGATCCAAGGGGCATAATTTATGTAACTTTTGTAGAGGACCTCAAGTGAAGAAAATTTAAGAAAATGTAAATGAAAACATATAACAATGCAAATCTAAAGAAGGGCATGTACAAAAGTATGTACATGTATACCCTCTCCCTGGGCAAATTGGTTGAATTTCAGAAAGAATAAATTAATCTATACATGTACTTATATTCAAAATTTCAGATATTTTCATTACACCTTCATGAGTTATTATTATTCATATCTTAATTTATTTTCAACCCTTCCCCTGTTCTATTCATGGACAAAATAGTTATAATGAAATATGGAAGGTGGGACAGTGTAGCCATTTTAGAAAGTAAAGAAACATCTTTCAAATTCCATTGACAAACAGAGCGGACCCTGATCAGACAGCTGCTATAGGAACCGTCTGATCTGGGTCTGCTCTGTTTGCAAATGTGTGAAAAGGTGTTAAGATGAGGGAAAGGGTTAGTAAAAATATAAGTATATTGTACACAAAATGAAAATAATGTAATGCAATTTGCAATATATTATATCATAAGCAAACAGCAGATTGATCAGATGGCTACTACATGAGCCATACTTTAACAATTTTCTTTCTTTGGGTCTGCAATATTACTGCAGATTTACTACCAGCAAGGGAGGCAATCCAGTTGTTATCAAACGAGAGGGCCTGAAAGGCCCTGACATCGCTCACCAGACAATCAGAGGAGAAGATTTTCAAAGTTTTCACTATGTGTTTCTATAGAAAACTACCCGGCCCTGGGGTGGGCAAATTTTGACCCAAGGGGCATAATTTATGCATGAAATTTTCTTAAGAAAATGAAAACATATAACAATGTCAATCTAAAGAAGGGCATGTACAAAAGTATGTAAACCCTCTCCCTGGGCAAATTAGCTGAATTTCAGAAAGAATAAATTAATCTATACATGTACTTATATTCAAAATTTCAGATATTTTCATTACACCTTCATGAGTTATTATTATTCATATCTTAATTTATTTTCAACCCTTCCCCTGTTCTATGTTTATTCAAAATTTAAATAACTACTGAATATTCATGGACAAAATAGTTATAAAGAAATATGGAAGGTGGGACGGTGTAGCCATTTTAGAAAGTAAAGAAACATCTTTAAAATTCCATTGACAAACAGAGCGGACCCTGATCAGACAGCTGCTATAGGAGCCATCTGATCTGGGTCTGCTCTGTTTGCAAATGTGTGAAAAGGTGTTAACATGAGGGAAAGGGTTAGTAAACATATTATAAGTATATTGTACACAAAATGAAAATAATGTAATGCAATTTGCACTATATCATATCATAAGCAAACAACAGATTGATCAGATGGATACTACATAAGCCATCTAATCAGGGTCTACTCTGTTTGCAAAGGTGTAGAAAGGCCTATTTATGGAGTAAAGGGTTAATTGTCCTAATTAATGTGCAACAGGCGACATCTAACTATAACAATTTTCTTTGTTTGGGTCTGCAATATTACTGCAGATCTACTAACAACAAAGGAGGCAATCCAGTTGTTATCAAAAAGGGAGATAACCTACCTTTAAATGTATGCTAAAAATAGACACCAGTAAATGTTTAACTAGAGATATGCCAGTCTCCCTTAATTGGCTTGCAACTGCAAGCTTGTTGCAAACTTAATCCTAGCCAAAATGAGCTTGCGATTTAGGTTTGGGTTAGCTAGCATTTAGCCCTGGTTATACAAGTTTAGTGAGCCAAGAAAACCCATCCATATGCATAAGTGATCTGCAATTATCCCTAGTCAATATGCTTATGGCTGATCACTCACTCTTCAAAGGTCCTATACCTTTAGCCTGCTAATATTACACCAGCTACTTGCTTTGGGTTTTTTTTGCATTTATAATAATCTTTGCAAACAGTCTGGATCAAGTCTGGATCCAGATGAGATACAAAGTAACTTGGCATCTCATCAGGGTCCAAACTGTCTTTCACTATGACATTTGTTTTTTAAAAGATATGGAAGGAAACAACTTTTGCAGCAGATAACATTATTTGCAGACAGTAATTGCTCAGAGTGCAAAGGGGATTGGAGAAAATTATGCTAAACACCAAATGACCTCCATAATAACCTGCATGATGTTTACAACACATCAAACAGCAAAGAGGTCCTAGGCATCAGTAAGGCTAATTGAGCACAGTGAAAAATATTGCAGCTGCATTTTTCTGGAGTGTAAATCTGGAGTGTGTACTGGTAGTCTCCCAGTAAATAGTGGTCAGTTTGAATTAGCTGAAACAGCAGCCTGCTCTAAGAAACTGGCCACCTCTGGGGTGGGGCCAATTTTGACCCAAGGGGCATAATTTATATAACTTTTGTATAGGACCTGAACTTGATGCTATGTGCCAAATATGAAAGTTGAAAACTTTCTGGTTTCAGAAGAGATTATTTTCAAAGATTTCACTATGTGTTTCTATAGAAAACAATGCACCCCTGGGGCGGGGCCAATTTTGACCCCAGGGGCATAATTTATATAACTTTTGTAGAGGACCTACACATGATGCTATGTGCCAAATATGAAAGCTGAGAACCCTATAGATTCAGAGGAGAAGATTTTTAAAGGTTCAAATTGTTGACGACGAACGACGCACGACAACGGACATCAGGCGATCACAAAAGCTCACCCTGAGCACTTTGTGCTCTGGTGAGCTAAAAAGGGCAAAGGGAGATAACCTACCATTAAATTTATGCTAAAAATAGACACTAGCACATGTTTATAAATAGCAACTTGTAAGTCAGCTTTGAAAAACTTGCTACCCCTGGGGTTGGGCCAATTTTGACCCTAGAGGCACGATTTATATAACTTTTGTAGAAGACCTTAACATGATGATATGTGCCAAATATGAAAGCTGTGAACCCTCCAGTTTTAAGGGAGAAGATTTTCAAAGTTCACTATATGTTTCTATTGAAAACTGCCCACCCCTGGGGCGGGCCCAATTTTGACCCCAGTGCCATAATCTGCAAGGGTTTAGAAAACAAGAGGGCCATGAGGCCCTGAATCACTCACATGAGATAACCCAGGGGTGGGGCTATTTTTTACCAAGAAGTCATCATTTGTATAACCTTGGTAGAGCACCAAAAGGCAAAGCAGTATGCCATTAATTAAAGTCTAAGCCTTATGGTTTCAGAGAAAATCAATATTTTATATTTTTCCCATAAAAAACTGATAAACCCAAAGGCAGGGCCAAGTTTCGCCCAGAGGTCAAGGTCGTAAGTTGAACATTCTTGGCAGAGGGCCACAAGCCAAAGCTACATATTTGTCGAGGACCATTAGATCATGTTATATACCAAACATCAAAGGTCTAGGCCTTACAGTTTTAGAAGATTTTTAAAGATTATCCTACGAAAAACTGATTAGCCCTTGGGCGGGCCATTTTTGGTCTGGGGTCATAATTTGAACAATCTTTGTAGAGGACCATTAGATCATGCTACATACCAAACATCAAAGGTCTAGACCTTACAGTTTCAGAGAGGAAGATTTTTAAAGATTTTCCTATGAACAAGAGGGCCAGAATGGCCCTGAAGCGCTCACCAGACAATCAGAGGAGATTTTCAGTTTTCACTATTTGTTTCTATTGAAAACTGCCCACCCCTGGGGCGGGCCAATTTTGACCTCTGGGCCATAATTTATATAACTTTTGTAGAGGACCTAAACATGATGCTCTGTGCAAAATATGAAAGCTGAGAGCCTTCCAGTTTCAGAGGAGAAGGTTTTCAAAGATTTCACTATTTGTTTCTATTGAAAACTGCCCACCCCTGGGGCGGGGCCAATTTTGACCCCAGGGTCATAATTTATATAACTTTTGTAGAGGACCTGAACATGATGTTCTGTGCCAAATGTGAAAGCTGAGAGCCTCCCAGTTTCAGAGAAGAAGATTTTCAAAGATTTCACTATTTGTTTCTATAGAAAATGGCCCACCCCTGGGGTGGGGCTAATTTTGACCCCAGGGCCATAATTTATATTACTTCTGTAGATGATCTGAACATGATGCTATGTGCCAAATATGAAAGCTGAGGACCTTCTGGTTTCAGACGAGAAGATTTTCAAAGTTTTACTATATGTTTCTATTGAAAACGAGGCACCCCTGGGGTGGGGCCAATTTTGACCCAATGGCTATAATTTATATAACTTTTGTAGAGGACCTGAACATGATGCTCTGTGCCAAATATGAAAGCTGAGAGCCTTCCAGTTTCAGAGAAGAAGATATTCAAAGATTTCACTATTTGTTTATATAAAAAACTGCCCACCCCTGGGGCGTGGCCAATTTTAACCCCAGGGCCATAATTTATATAACTTTTGTAGAGGACCTAAACATGATGCTATGTGCCAAATATGAAAGCTGAGAACCTTTTGGTTTCAGAGGAGAAGATTTTCAAAGTTTTACTATATGTTTCTATTGAAAACAAGGCACCCCTGGGGCGGGGCCAATTTTGACCCCAGGGCCATAATTTATATAACTTTTGTAGAGGACCTAAAGATGATAATATGTGCCAAAGATGAAAGCTAAGAACCCTGTAGATTCAGAGAAGATTTTTAAAGGTTCAAATTGTTGACGACGCACGACTGACGACGGACGACGCACGCCGATGGACGACGGACATCAGGCAATCACAAAAGCTCACCCTGAGCACTTTGTGCTCTGGTGAGCTAAAAACTGATAAGCCCTTCGGCGGGCCATTTTTTGGCCCGGGGTCATAATTTGAACAATCTTTGTAGAGGACCATTAGATCATGCTACATACCAAATATAAAAGGTTTAGGCCTTACAGTTTCAGAGAAGAAGATTTTTAAAGATTTTCCAATGAAAAACTGATAAGCCCTTGGGCTGGGCCATTTTTGGTCCGGGGGTCATAATTTGAACAATCTTCGTAGAGGACCATAAGATCATGCTACATGCCAAATATCAAAGGTCTAGGCTTTACAGTTTATGAGAAGAAGATTTTTAAAGATTTTCCTATGAAAAACTGATAAGCGCTTGGGCGGGGTCATTTTTGGGCCGGGGGATCATAATTTGAAAATCTTTGTAGAGGACCATTAGATCATGCTACACGCCAAATATCAAAGGTCCAGGCCTTACTGTTTCAGAGAAGAAGCTTTTTAAAGATTTTCCTATGAAAAACTGATAAGCCCTTGGGCGGGGCCATTTTTGGCCCAGGGGTCATAATTTGAACATTTTTTGTAGAGGACCATTAGATCATGCTACATACCAAATATCAAAGGTCTAGGCCTTTACTCAGCTTCAAATTTTGTTGCTTAAAACATTTGTGTGAAGTTTCATTTATATCATTTTAATAGTTTTCCCAGCAAACAACAGACAAACTAAAAGTTGACCAACAAACAAAGCAACGAACACACAAAGTTCATGGACCATAACTTTAGAATAAAACGACATATCAAAACCCCGCAATATATGTGAAAATTCACATTAAGGTTTAACCATATAAAAAAATTTGAAGTAAATATCATTTCAAATGAAAAAGTTATGGCCATTCTCATATTTGCATAGATTTGCATTATTTTTTAAGTGCAAGGGCCATAACTCTGAAACAACAAATCAAATGATCCTCAGAATCGACTTAGCTTCAGGTCTTGATGCATTAAATATGTATAATATGAAGTTTCATTAATATCTGTCAAACAGTTTTGCCAGAAAACAGCGGACAAACTATATGCAGATATTTGCATTATTTTTTAAGTAAAAGGGCCATAACTCCGAAACGACAATCAAATAAACCTCAAAATCGACTCAGCATCAGATCTTGATACATTAAACATTTTTGTGAAGTTTCATTAATATCTCTCAAATAGTTTTCCCAGAAAACAGCAGACAAACTATTTGCATGTATTTGCATTATTTTTTAAGGACAAGGGCCATAACTCTGAAACGGAAAATCAAATGATCCTCAGAATCAATTCAGTTGCAGATCTTGATGCATTAAACATTTGTGTGAAGTTTCATTAATATCTCTCAAATAGTATTCCCAGAAAACAGCGGACAAACTATTTGCATTATTTTTTAAATACAAGGGCCATAACTCCGAAACGACAAATCAAATGAACCTTAGAATTGACTCAGCTTCAGATCTTGATTCATTAAACATTTGTGTGAAGTTTAATTAATATCTCTCAAATAGTTTTCCCAGAAAACAGCGGACAAACTATTTGCATATTTTTTAAGGACAAGGGCCATAACTCTGAAATGAAAAATCAAATGAACCTCAGAATCAACTCAGCTTCAGATCTTGATGCATTAAACAATTATTTGAAGTTTCATTAATATCTGTCAAATAGTTTACCCAGAAAACAGCGGACAAACTATTTGCATGTATTTGCATTATTTTCTAAGTAAAAGGGCCATAACTCCGAAACGACAAATCAAATGAACCTCAGAATCAACTCAGCTTCAGATCTTGATGCATTAAACATTTGTGTGAAGTTTCATTAATATCTCTCAAATAGTTTTCCTAGAAAACAGCAGACAAACTATTTGCAAATTTTTTAAGGACAAGGGCCATAACTCTGAAATGAAAAATCAAATGAACCTCAGAATCGACTCAGCTTCAGATCTTGATGCATTAAACATTTGTGTGAAGTTTCATTAATATCTGTCAAATAGTTTTCCCAGAAAACAGCGGACAAACTATTTGCATGTATTTGCATTATTTTTTAAGTAAAAGGGCCATAACTCCGAAACGACAAATCAAATGAACCTCAGAATCGACTCAGCTTCAGATCTTGATGCATTAAACATTTGTGTGAAGTTTCATTAATATCTCTCAAATAGTTTTCCCAGAAAACAGCAGACAAACTATTTGCAAATTTTTTAAGGACAAGGGCCATAACTCTGAAATGAAAAATCAAATGAACCTCCGAATCGACTCAGCTTCAGATCTTGATGCATTAAACATTTGTGTGAAGTTTCATTAATATCTGTCAAATAGGTTTCCCAGAAAACAGCGGACAAACTATTTGCATGTATTTGCATTATTTTTTAAGTAAAAGGGCCATAACTCCGAAACGACAAATCAAATGAACCTCAGAATCGACTCAGCTTCAGATCTTGATGCATTAAACATTTGTGTGAAGTTTCATTAATATCTCTCAAATAGTTTTCCCAGAAAACAGCGGACAAACTATTTGCATATTTTTTAAGGACAAGGGCCATAACTCTGAAATGAACAAGATGTGTTTGTGAAACACTATGCCCCCTCATATATTTGACCTCTGACCTTGACCTCTGACCTTGACCTTGACATGTCACCCCTCAAAATGTGCAGCCTCATGAGATACACAAGCATGCCAAATATCAAGTCTCTATCTCTACTGGTCCAAAGGTTATGGGCAATGTTAAAGTCGGCGATTTGACCCATATATTTGACCTCTGACCTTGAAGGATGACCTTGACCTTGACACGTCACCCCTCAAAATGTGCGGCTTCATGAGATACATATGTATGCCAAATATCAAGTCTCTATCTATACTGGCTCAAAAGTTATGACCAATGTTAAAGTTGCTGACAAACAAACAGACAAACAGACAAACAGACAAACAGACAGACAGACAGGGCAAAAACAATATGCCCGACTATGAAATCAAATCAAATCAAATGAACCTCAGAATCAACTCAGCTTCAGATCTTGATGCATTAAACATTTGTGTGAAGTTTCATTAATATCTGTCTAACAGTTTTCCCAGAAAACAGCGGACAAACAAAATGTTGACGGACAAACCAACGAACGAACGAACGGACGGACGGACAGGGCCACGACAATATACGACCACCTTTATTAGGTGGGCGTATAAAAAAATCCTATGAAAAACTGATAAGCCCTTGGGCGGGGCCATTTTTTGTCCGGGGGTCATAATATTAACAACATTTCGTTCCCCCTAGCCACTGATGCTTCTGACAAAATTTGGTTGAAATCGGGTCAGCAGTTTCAGAGGAGATGTCGTTTGAAAATGTGGACGGACGCCTGACGGATTGTGATCACAATAGCTCATCCTGAGCCTTTGGCTCAGGTGAGCTAACAAGAGGGCCATGAGGCCCTGAAGCGCTCACCTGAGATAACCCCAGGGGCGGGGCTATTTTTGACCACAAGAAATCATTTGTACAACCTTGGTAGAGAACCAGAAGGCAAAGCAGTATGCCATAAATTAAAGGTCTAAGCCTTATGGTTTGAGAGAAAACTAATATTTTATATTTTTCCCATGAAAAACTGATAAGCCCTGAGGCAGGGCCAAGTTTCGCCCATTGGTCAGGGTCATAAGTTGAACATTCTTGGCAGAGGCCCACAAGCCACAGCTACATATTTGTAGAGGACCATTAGATCATGTTACATACCAAACATAAAAGGTCTAGGCCTTACAGTTTCAGTAGATTTTTAAAGATTTTCCTATGAAAAACTGATAAGCCCTTGTGCGGGGCCATTTTTGGCCCGGGGGTCATAATTTGAACAACCTTTGTAGAGGACCATAAGATCATACTACATACCAAATGTCAAAATTCTAGGCCTTACAGTTACAGAGAAGAAGATTTTCAAAGAGTTTCCTATGAAAAACTGATAAGCCCTTGGGCGGGGCCATTTTTGGCCCTTGGAGTCATAATTTGAACAATCTATGTAGAGGACCATAAGACGACAGACGCCGGACGATTGACACATCGCGTTCACAATAGCTCATCATGAGCCTCCGGCTCAGGTGAGCTAAGAACTGCGGAAAACCTGAATTTCCGGAAAATTTCTAAGTAAAATCACTGTATTTCCATGCAAAGTTCAATGAAGCATAACGAAATTCAAACTTGATCTGTAACTCATTATAATAAAGCCACATATCACTTCAATATCTGTAAAGATTTAGAAAACAAGAAATATCTTTTAAAAAAGATATTCAGCGGCATTCAAATATTGACACAATGTACAAAACAATCTCTGCAATATTTATTTCAATGTTTGGAGATTCTACTAGTACAGAGAACTAGATCTATGAAGGGTTGCTTGTTATTATACTAGCAGAGAAGCATGCAATGAAAATGACGTTGAGTAGAAGAAGCAGTTATTGAAAATTTCAAGTTGCTTTTATAGGAAATCACTTTTAAAATGTACGATGTCAAAGTAATGTTTTAAAACTATCTCAAGTTAGTTCTTTAGTTTACCTATTATAAAATGTACATGAAAGCGCTTATATTTGTATTGATATGAAGATAAGAAATTGAATACACTTTAAAGCATAAAGTTTTTGTTTGTGCAGAGTCTGTAATTCCTTAAAGAACGGTATTTATTTAGCCTAGATCAATGCTTAAATCGACTTGTGTGCATCATCATTAATGACATCATTAACTGAATCTACATGTATTTTTAAAACAATATAAAGTTAGCAACGTCAACCTACGTCTATGAGCCCAAGCCCCATGTGATAGAGCCGTAGCAATAGCCTTCAGTAAGTAGCTTTATATCAAAGAGAGCCAACAACCAGAGCCTCGGTGCTGTGGTCGGGGATAGTAATTAATACTATTAATACCACTACTCTAATATACTAAACAACCCTTCTTCTTTATTTCCTATAGCACTGCCTGTGAATTATGGTGGTTTCGGCAAACTACCTGTTCGTCAAAGTGGACTTTATTATCAAATGTTGTATTAATTGATAGCAAAATGATAGTAAAAGTTTGAAAGTTTAATAGTGGTTTCGACAAACTGGTAATATTGCTCAGCAACCATTACCATGAGGTGATAAATATCAGTACATCAGTACTTTGATTTTATGGGAATTTCCAGGTCTTAAAATCTATTTTAAACAGAACTTTCGACAGTTGACAGTCTTCAGTCCCATGCTAAATATCTGCGTAAATAATGATTTCTGTACTATATGGCGTTTTGACTGAACTCTAAGAAGTTTATAGAACATGTCTGTGTAACATGATGCCTTACATGTGTTGTGATTATGTTAATTATTGCATTGAATTCAATTTGCGAGGCCGTTAGCAGACGGTATATCAGAATTTTACATAGTTTGGCAATGTGTAGAGGCATATAAAAAGGTATAGTCAAGGTATTCACTAATGAAAATTCAGTTTACTACTAAATACTCGTAGGTCATATGCAAATTACAATGTAACATAGTTTCTCATTGGTGGAAAACTAGAACAAACGTGAAAATAGACAGCTAGCCGCTGAAAACCCCCAGAAAACTGAAAAATAACAAAGGGCAATAACTCCAAAAGTACTGAAGACAGAGTTACAAACCTTGTGCACTTCAATTGCCGTCAATGTGATCTATCTATAATGAAGTTTGAAGTCAATAGCTTTTATACTTTGGAAGTTATCAAGGTGGACGGACGGACGGTCATGGTGACTCCAGTATACCACCCCCCCCCTAAAAAAACAACAAACTTTGTTTGTGGGGGTATAAAAAGAAGCTTCAGTTGAACGCTTATCCCTTTCCTCCATAAATACGCCTCTGTAATAGTCACTTCTTGAAACCATTGTAATAAACAGAGTTTTTGCTCCATAAGAGCAAATACTCTATTTATCACAATGGTTTCAATACAACACAATTCTAACATTTCCCTTTTCTCTAGTAAATGCTCCTTTTCGGTAGATTTATTGAAAGAGGTTGGGTCTAAAAATAGTCAATGAGGGAATGGGTTAAGTTATTACCTTTACCTTCAATTGGTCAGACAAATGCACATACACTCAGCCGCCTTAGTGGCAACTATGTCATATGACTGCAAGTGGGTTTCACAAAAAGGATTGGTGTTAATCAATACAATGCTACAATAAAAACGTCCCTTATTCAGTTTTGGAAACAATATACAGGTTTTCTTGACAAGCCGTTTCTGAAATTGATAACTGCTTTTCATATAGACACATTGTATTGTACAGATCTAATTCATTTAAATTAGTAATTCAGTATCGATCAAATTGCTACTTTAAGTAACCTTAGTGTTTCAATAGAGACGACTTGGGTTTTTTATTCATTTGTCATTACAATCTCTCCTTTGTTCAGTCCAGACAATATGGTAGTTGCTATGGCAACTCATTTTAAGTTGTAGCTCGATGTTGTTAGGGGACTTCGTATTGCAAACAACTTCTTTTTACAGTAGAACCTCTATAAAAGTAACTTCTACATAAATAAACATGAGACTGCTTACTTAATGCTGAACAAAGTTGCTGTAGAGAGCTTCTATGGCAGCTTTCTGCCTAACTTCATTGTGCATTGTGCTAGTAACTACTTCTCCTAACTTGGACTATTATATAGGGCTGTTGTAGAGAAGTTTTAATGTACCCGACACGAGGCCATTATTTTTCAGGGTCAAGACCACTTGAAGCATGTTTCAATAAATAAAACACTGGCATTAAACTGATCACAAAACAATATATATATATATACAAAAAACATTTTATTTTTCAAAACATTATAAAAGATGAAAAATATGGTTCTGAATTTTTTTTTGATAATGGTGATTTCTTATGACATGATAAGTTGGACATTATCTCGTAGCATATAGTTGAAATGAACATTGTTAATTTGTCTCCAATTGTATAACATGCATGCACATGCATTGAATACACTGTCACACAGACTTTCACATTATAATGGAATGACGGGCATACACAATTTACAATAATCCTTGCCATCAATTGCTGTAGATAAGAAGTAATAGGAAATGTAAGAAAAAATGTTTCTTCCCCTAAAATCCTATCTTGTTGTTACTCATTAGAAATGCCTCATTGTGATGATTTTAATGAGTTTCAACGTGATAAAATAAAGAGATTTAGATCCGTATGACTCTTATCTGCAACTCTGTAGCTGTCTGTATGGAATCTATCTACACTTATCTGTAGCTGTCTGTATGGAATCTATCTACACTTATCTGTAGCTGTCTGTATGATATCTATCTACACTTATCTGTAGCTGTCTGTATGATATCTATCTACAGTGTGTTTTAACTCGTGAATGGTGGACTAGTGCTGTACAAGCTCCAGTGTTCTTATTCTAATAAATAGTTATGTTTGGCAAATCATGTCCTAATGATGAAAACAAAAGTATACTTTGTACAAATAAAATGCAAATTTAGTGAAATGAACGTGGACATGAACGTGGACATGAATTCTCAAACATTTACTAAATCACATGAATATTGTCAAGCATGTTTTCTTGCTCCAAGCTTCTGCCATTTTAGTTGAAGGTGGTAACCAGGCAGCATGTTTGAGTTTACAATCAGAACATCAGATGGAGGTCCTCAGTTTGATGTACCAGCCAGTGCCAGCAAGAACATTCTTCTACATGTATGTCATTAATGCTTAACCCTTTGAATGCTGAATTTTTCAAAATAACAAGATGTGTTTGTGAAACACTATGCCCCCTCATATATTTGACCTCTGACCTTGAAGGATGACCTTGACCTTGACATGTTACCCCTAAAAATGTGCAGCCTCATAAGATGCACAAGCATGCCAAATATAAAGTCTTTATCTCTACTGGTCCAAAAGTTATGGCCAATGTTAAAGTTGGTGATTTGACCCATATATTTGACCTCTGACCTTGAAGAATGACCTTGACCTTGACATGTCACCCCTCAAAATGTGCAGCTTTATGAGATACATATGTTATGCCAAATATCAAGTCTCTATCTGTACTGGCTCAAAAGTTATGACCAATGTTAAAGTTGCTGACAAACAAACAGACAAACAGACAAACAGACAGGGCAAAAACAATATGCCCCCGACTATCGTCAATGGGGGCATAAATATGTAGAATGGTAGAACAGTGTCCATTTAGTATGACGGGTATAATTAGCTAAAGGATTCTGAATGACAAACAATGCAGACTGATCAGAGGGCTACGCTAGAGCCATCTAATCTGGGTCTACACTGTTTGCAAATGGCAACTAATTGCATTCAATGGGTTAATCCTAATGATTGCTTTTCAAACAACCTGGAGAAGAACCAGCTAAATTCACTTGTCATGATTGACATAAGCATGGTAGTATATATACAGACACAGCCCCAAATATCACTTGATAATAAAAAACATGTACATGTATGAACTACTCTACCTGTAGTCAACTTATAAATCATTTGATTTCTGAGACAGCAACATAGTTTAATACTGCAAAAAATGAAGGATTTTGGGTGAAAAAATCTTTGGTAGTTCCTATCATGACTAGTAACATACATGTATATTTGAACAAGCCAACTGCCATAAAATAATATACATCTAATATGAAATGTATCATAAGAAAGGGTGCCTTAGAGAGTGTATACAAAGTGTAGATCCAAACCAACTGCCACATCAGAGACATGGTATATCATCTGGGTGTACACTATATGACACATGATAAGGTCTACACTGTTTATGAAATCCTACAGACACTTTTTATCTAGTATAGTTCATGTATTACTCCTAGCTTGTTCCTTTCTGCTCAGACAGTCCGCCTGCTATAACCCTTTACCCCATGATTACTTGTGCAAACAATGACATCATGAAAATTAATTTTTAAAATAGCATATGAGTACATTTCTTTTTGCATAGACAGAAACTGGAATCGGATCTATATAATTCTATACGAAAGCAGAGCAGACCCTGATCAGATGACTCCTACAGGAGCCATCTGATGTTGTTCTACTCTGCTTGCAAAGACATCTCTATAAGATAAAGAGTTATAGGGCATCTCATTAGGATCCAAACTGTCTGTAACATGACACAATTGTACTCAAAAGAAAGTATAATGTAATGCACAACACTTTAATAAGCTGGCTTTTAAACACAGATTTGTAAAATAATATTCTAGAATCATTATCCAGGAATACTGATTAGAAACAATGAAAAATAAAGTTCTACACATCTGCATGTTCCAACAGCAAGTAAGCAATATCTACAGCTTTTAGAATAAACAAGAAACTGAACTGTTAAAATATAATATTATAAGAACTCTTTTGATATATTATATATGTTATAAATACACAACCCCTTTGAACATCATTATGCAAACATCCAAATTACTATAAATATCTAAACAGCTAAAATAGTCAACAAAAAACACAAATCTACACAACATGGCGCTGTTAAACACAAATCTACACAACATGGCGCTGTAAAGGACAATTGAAACCTTCTCAAGCTGTCAAATCTCACGTTTGCTACAACTCTGATCTGCTCCAATTTTTAATTCAACATGTTGAAGCTTTTGAGACACAACTGGCCAAGTGTAAAGCAGTTTGGATGGTGATAAAACACTGATTTACATGGCATGTCCTCAGGATAAAACACTGATTTACATGGCATGTCCTCAGGATAAGACACTGATTTACATGGCATGTCCTCAGGATAAGACACTGATTTACATGGCATGTCCTCAGGATAAGACACTTGATTTACATGTCATGTCCTCAGGATAAGACACTGATTTACATGTCATGTCATCAGGATAAGACACTGATTTACATGGCATGTCCTCAGGATAAGACACTTGATTTACATGTCATGTCCTCAGGATAAGACACTGATTTACATGTCATGTCATCAGCATTCGAACTGTTTGCAAATGACAGTCAGGTCATACTTGGCATGATATGGGTAAACAGGAATAGTGATACAAATTAACCAAGTCTAGCTTATTTCAAAGAATAAATGACTCCTATCAAGTTCAAATGATTAAAGAAATGGATAAATATTGAAATAAGACATGTCAGAAGAAAGTTTGCAAACAGTGTAGACCAACACCAACTGTCACATAAATTACATGTATGCAGCTTCTGATGTGGATGTACACAGTCTAGTTGGATAATACATACCCTATTTACCCTGAATATTTGGACAACCCCCCCCCCCCCCCCCCCCCCCCCTTCAAAGTTGCTAAAAGTCGAGACTCAAGACCTTGATATAGAAATTCAACTATATATGATTCAATGATTTTATTACAATTGTTATCTCAACCTTAATCTCTGAATTTAAGAAACATTTAACCTATGCATCTCTAAATACTGAAAGTAGATGTATGAATTATTAGTTATTGTAAACTTGTGACAATTAGCCGATATGAGACATGTAGGGACAAGAATACTGTTGAGACAGTCGATAATAAGATTTGGGACATTATGTCATACTTTTTTTCTGAACACTTTACCTGATAGATGCGCCTTAGCAAACAGTAGACCAAGATGGAATGGCTCCTGTATGATCAGCAGATGTTCAATTTGCTTATGGACTTAGATAGATGGGATTCAACAGTTTCGGTGTTCTACAGTCATTATAAACATTCAGCTAATCAATATTCATGATTTCATTATTTCTTACATGAATATTCATCAGGTAAAGGTAAAATAATATGGTATTTAGAATATAATATGTACATTGAATTGATCTTGTGACCTTTTTCAAAGTAAAAATGCATGTCTTCTGAGGAATAAATATGTTCCACAATGATTGAAATATGTAATCTGATAATGTGTACACTGCTGGTGCCCTGTACCATAATACTGTTTCAATGAATGGTCATGACAGAAACCGTCACAGGTGTATACTTAAATGAGCATCTTAACCCTTTACTCCCCCAGAAATAATGACATCATGAATACTTTTTAGATTATTTTTGTAATGGCACATGCCCACACGAAATTTTAGCTGTGGCAGAAACTGTAGAATCAGCAAACGCAGCAGAACCTGATCAGAACGTTCCTAAAGGAGCCATATGATCTGGGTCTACTCTGTTTACTAATGTGTTGGAAGGCATATTAATAATACAAGTGATGTTTAATAGTACATGTATACATGATGTGAATTATTCTTCTGTGCAGATTTTCACCTGCCTTATTTTCTATTGTATATTTTCTGGTATATTTAATTTACATACAAAACAAACAAGTCTGTCTGGAACACACTGATCACCTGCTGAAAGCATGATGAAACAAGCTTAACAGACAAGCACCACATATAAGCATGAGTTATTCTTAAATGGCATCCTGTTAATCCTTCACTTCAGAAATACTGGCTCCATGAATATTAACTAGTAATTTTTTTATACTGGCATTATGACAAAGGAAATATTTGGCCATGGTAAAAACTGTAGAATTATATCTATATTATTTCATAGACAAACAGCAGACCTTGATCAGATGATTCCTGCAGGAGTTGTCTAATCTTGGTCTTCTCTCTTTGCAAAGGCATGACATGTTTCATAGGAAATACAGGGTTAAAGCAGCTAGGGTTCAACTGGTTATAGTAATAAAATATCCAATTAACACAATCTCATTTCTATCAAACCTGTGTAAAACTCTCATCTATGATTAGCTAGGATGAGAATACTGTAACATAAAATTAAAACTTGACTATAACTCGCATATATATTAATCCTTTGTCTCATGATATTTATATTAATCCTTTGGCTCATGATATTTATATTAATCCTTTGTCTCATGATATTTATATTAATCCTTTGTCTCATGATATTTATATTAATCCTTTGTCTCATGATATTTATACAAGAATTCATGACTTTATGAATATTCATTCACTAAATTTTTACAATGGCCAATGAGCAAGGTCACTGACTTGTTCAGAAACTGCTGAGCCAGATCTATAGTATTCCATAAGCAAACAGAGCAGACCCTGATCAGACAGATATTGGTATTCACTTTAAAGATGTGGAAAGGTGACTCTTTGAAGTAAAGTGTTGGATGAAGTATACAACTGTTAAGAGAAATACATCTTTCCTTTCAAATCCATACATGAATTGATCAAGAGACAGGAAGATCATATTTGCAACTGAAATAATGTTTCAGTCATTTGGAAACACAACGAGGCAGTGTAACTTATGTTGCAACATCATCAAACAATACAACTACTTGTATGAACAGTAATTTGTCTGCATGGCTTCAACTCCATGCACTCTTTTTCAAATATCCTGTACGAGCCTTCCACATTACTGTTATTTTGCAATAACCAATAGTAAATGTGAGAAACGATTCAATAGATATTTGCTGTGTAGACCCAGATCAGAGGACTCTTGAATGACCCCTCTGACCACGATCTACACTGTTTGTCATTCAATATCATCTATCAATGCCTGAATTATTTAATATCCAATCTCTACTGTTTAACAATCAAAATTCAGCATTTAAAGGTTTAACTCTTTGCATACTAGCGAAGAAAGTCTGGTAACCTTTGCCAACAGTTTGGATCCAAAGAAGACGCTGCATAGTGCCGATCACATCTTATATGCATCCAAACTGTTTTACCATATTTTTGCAAAGAAATGAGAGAAAATTTACTTTAAGAATTGAAACATGACAATTGTTGTAGACAAAAAATTACTTAAAGTGCCATGTGCTTTCAATCTTTAGCATTTGGGGGGTGATTAAAAGATCATAGTGCAAACACGGGATCTAGATGAAATGCGTAATAACTCAACTTAGACTAAACGGTTTAAACTATTTGTGTAATTATGGTAAGAAATTGAATAAAACTTAATTTGAGAATAAGTGAAGATTTTTTATAGCAATGAAAACTTGCTCCAAATGTTAACCCTTTACCTTATGAAATACATGTTCTCATTTAAGGAAAAATGACTTTCTAATTATTATTTAGCTGATTTTTCATAATATCATTGCAGGCAAGAGAATTTTGTACAAGGACAGAAACTGTAGAATCCAAGGTACATGACTTTATCAGTACACAGAGCCCACCCTGCTCAGATGACTCCAATGAGGCTACCATCGCCGCTACCAGATAAACAACAATACTTGCATTCATATTATGTGATTTCATGAGATAATTTCATTTGCAAGGAATTCATTCCTTTTACACATGATTCGTTACCTTACAAGAAAAAATGAACCATTCAATGTTATAACAATATTAAATGAGTTACTTAAAATGTATAGAATAAGTCTTTTAATTTATGACAGATAAAAATATTTGAAAAATAATTCTCTACAAAAATTCGATGATATGATGTGATAATGTAACAAAGGTATAATGTCTATGAGATGCAGATATACACATATGTGATATACACAAACATGATATACACATGTGATATACACATATGTGTTGATGATGCGGATGGTCTTTTATTAAAGCTATGACAAACAGGCTTCCATACATCTACTGTATAAACTATGTGCAATGATATTCCATGTGCTAAGAGCTTCTAAAAACATCGAGATATAGAGTATATAGAGATATAGAGTAAATTTATATTTACTCCACTTTAACCCTTTACTCCATATACATGTATTTGAGATTTCCATGCCTTTGCAAACATAGTAGACCAAGATCAGATGGCTTCTTCCCGAAACATCCGGTCAGGGTCTGCTCTGTTCACTTATGAAAAAAATGCTACGTGTTCAAATAAACTATAAACATTGAGCTAATAAATATTCACGATTTCTGACAATAACATTCTTGAGGTAAAGGGTCAGTACATGAACTTGTTACTTTATTTCCCAGCTAAACTTGTGTTTTCTTGTACTCATAAGAACCATCTCTATGAAGCAATTCTAAAGATTACCAACAAGACAGAATTTGACCAACATATATCAGATTTAGACCGATTAGTACTCCTCTTACCTTCAGCTCTCAGTATTCAGATCAGACACTTTATACCAGTAATTTCACAGCTCTCAGTATTCAGATCAGACACTTTATACCAGTAATTTCACAGCTCTCAGTATTCAGATCAGACACTTTATACCAGTAATTTCACAGCTCTCAGTATTCAGATCAGACACTTTATACCAGTAATTTCACAAAGGCATGCACAAAGGGTCATTTTTTAAAATATCAAATTGCCCTTTCTCCACCAATGAGACAATTCTAAAGTGTGATTGCAACATAAGATTTGATGAAGAGATAAAGGAATTATTCTTCAAAACAAGTGCACTGCATGTGGATGCCAAAACTCGTCTGTGCGATTGTTGCCCTTGTGAAGATGAACAACTGTATTAATTAAGTTTCATAAGATTTGCATGAATAGTAAAGAAGTTTAAGCCAACATTAATGTTTTCAGACAACAGTGACGATAACACTGAAGATACCGGTAGCTTGTTTACTTTTTGAAGAAAAAATAAGGGTTATGACAGTAACCCCTATTTTTTCTTCAAACAGTAAACAAGGTACTAATGTTAAAGTTACACATCATATCTCTGTCACTGGCTGCATTACATTTTTGAGGAGGACCGTATATATTGCAATCAGGAGTAAATACTATATATTGAGGCATTGGCTTGGCTCAAAACTACTTTCCGAAGGCTGAACAAGAGGGCCATGATGACCTTTCTTGCTCACCTGGTTACCACAGATTTACGTATACAATGAATTTCCATGTAATAAAGGATAGCCCCTGGTTGGGGTCAACAGGAAAGAAAAAGGCATATTTTGAACAATCTTGATATATAGTGGACCATGTGCACATACTACAATTCAGCAAGTATGAAAAATCTTGACCTTTTCAATCTAGAGAAATTTGATGAAAGATTTTCCTATATATTTCAATGTACATGTAAACAAGGGGAGCACAAGGGTGGGGCCAATATTAACCCCAGTGCCATAATTTGAACAAGCTTGATAGTGGTATTGTACCATGAGCACATACTACATGCCTAATATGAATCCTCTAAGCTTTATGGTTTTGAAGAAGTAGATTTTCAAAGGTTTTCCTATATATGTCAGTGAAAATAAGGGGAGCCCCAGGGTGGGGCCACACCCAATATTGACCTCGGAGATATCATTTGAACAATACTGATAGTGGACCATGAGCACATGCTAGATGCCAAATTTGAATCCTAGGCTTTACGGTTCTGCATGAGAAGGTTTTCAAAATAAAAGTTCCTATACATTTCAGTGTCAATAACAGGAGCCCTAGGGTGGGCCAATAATAACCCAAGGACCATAATTTTAACAATCTTGACCATGAGCACATGCTTCATACCAAATATGAAGGCTCTAGGCCATATGGTTCTGGAAAAGAAGATAAGTTTTGTATATATACATATAAGGAAATTAGCTCCGCCCCCTGGCAGCCATGTTTATTTAGATTCAACATGGTTTGAACAGTCTTGCTAGAGGGTCACCTCAGGACTGTTCCTGCCAGATATTGTTGAAATCTGACTGATGGTTGTGGAGAAGAAGATTTTTTAAGTTATCCACACTCTATACACATATAAGGAAAATTACATGTAGTCCCCTCCCCTGTCGGCCATGTTTTTAGATAACAAAAACATGATTTAAATAAACTTGATAGAGGGTCACCTATGAACTATTTCTGCCAAATTATTGAGTGGCTTTGCAGATTTTCAAAGATTTCTTCATGGCCAATTTTTGTCAATTTCCTTTCAGTAGTTTCAGAGAAGATGTTTAAGTAAATTGTTGTTGATGGATGACACACGGCGACACACACAGGATCATCCCAATAGCTCAGCCTGATACAATTATATCCTCTGGCAGAAACTATTTTCAAACATGAATATAAAGTCAAGGAATAATAACTTTTGTCAAGATGCTTTATAACTTGAATTAAATTCATTTTGATACGAGTTTGTTAACCCTTTCCCTGTTGAACATTCATGTAAGAAATAATATCACAAATATTAATGAGCCAAACTATGTTAAAGTATTATTAACAAAGGAATTTTTGACTATTGCAGAAAGTATAGAATCGGATCTATCAGAGCAGACCCTGATCAGTCGGCTCCTACAGGAGCCTTCTGATCTGAAGCTAATGTTTGAAAAGGTGTTTACATGAAGGAATGGGTTAATTTATATTAATAATTCCATGGAATTTACCAGATGCTTTAGATACACTCACTCTGTATGAATAGTATATAGATATCTGGTGTCCTGCAAACATGACTATGTTGGAGAGACAGGTAGACCTCTGGAAACAAGACTAA
The DNA here is from genome assembly GCA_963576725.1 of Azorinus chamasolen. Taxonomy (NCBI): domain Eukaryota; kingdom Metazoa; phylum Mollusca; class Bivalvia; order Cardiida; family Solecurtidae; genus Azorinus; species Azorinus chamasolen. The sequence continues at coordinate 48,034,941 of OY755238.1, read as the reverse complement.
AAGAGCATGTGTCTAGATCCAATTCAGTTTTACATGAACACTGTGAAGCCACTGGTCACCACATTGACCCTCGCAACACCAAGGTCTTGACGTCAGAAGACATGCATCTTAAACGTAGAGTGAAAGAAACCATTCTAATAAAACAGCGGCGACCATCACTCAACCGAGACGAGGGACTGGAACTGCCAACAGTGTATGATCCTCTCCTTGTGTCATGTGACGACTCAAAGTCATGTGACACCCACTGACCACATCTCAGCGTGTTGACGAAGGCTTTGCGATAAAGCCGAAATATACCGGTAATAATCAATTGCTCTGAGTTAATGGATTATTTACACAAAAAAATAAACATCAATGAAAGTGAGACATGAAAATATTAAAGCATCTGATTTGGATGTGAGAGTTCTGATTACACATGTGATTACTAAAGCATTTATTTGCTTTTCCCAAATTGCCTAGTTCGATGCTTTTGACAAGGTATGTCCAAGATAATTAGAGAACACTTGGATCATGCTGCAGGAAGACATTCTTAACACTTTTACTTCATCAATAATGCTTGTCTTCAAATTAATTAACTAATATTTATAACGACATATGAAAAGGTTTTTTTTGCTTTGTTAGCATTGTAAAATCAGATATCTATATATATATTATCTCATAAGCAAACAGAACCGCCCCTTACCAGACAGCTTGTGTAGGAGTGGTCTGACCAAGATCTACTCTGTTTGCAAGGTGTTAAAAGGTGTATCTATAAAGAAAAGGTAAATACCAAATCAACTTTCTATTGACCCTTTCAATACCGAAGTTTTAAAAAATTGAATGGATCATTGCACAATTAGAGTCCATGCAATATTAACAACTTTCTGAAATACAAATAGTGTAGATCCTGATCAGAAGGCTCCTCCTGGAGCCCTCTAGTCTTAGTCTACACTGTTTGCAAATGATGGAGACCTGGATTCGGTTGCAATAACAGACAGTCTGCTATCTGATAAGGGTTACAAATATTGATGGCCATCTTCAATATTCTATACTATTTACACTTTACTTCATTAATATGCATTCCAGATTCCATTACAAAAAAGTAATTAATTAAATCCTTGTACTAAACGTATTAACCCTTTACTCAATAAATACTCTTTTTCTACGCCTTTGCAAACAGAGAAGACCGTAGAATTAGGATTAGGGTCTGCTCTATTTGCTTATGATATACTATAGATATGATTCTACACTTTCTAACATGGCCAATCACTTCCTGTGTCCATGTGATTCTACACTTTCTAACATGGCCAATCACTTCCTGTGTCCATGTGATTCTACACTTTCTAACATGGCCAATCACTTCCTGTGTCCATGTGATTCTACACTTTCTAACATGGCCAATCACTTCCTGTGTCCATGTGCTATTATAACAGTTTGTCTCATTAATATTCATGGCGTCATTAATTCTTACATAAATATTCATGGAGGAAAGGGTTAAGTAAAGATATTATTGCTGGTAGACAATACTAACAGAGTAGACCGTCATCATAAAACTCCTAAAGTCTTACCCAATTACTGCCATCTGGTCTTGTTCTATACCGTTTGTGAATACAGAAAATCTACTTGTGTATCTTATGTGTTGATCAACTCCACTGGAACACTTATATCTAAAACTCTGGCAAGAACTAGCATCCCGGACTAGGATTTCTTTAATATATACATGCTTCCTTTCTCTACAGTATGAACATTTTTACAAGTACTCTGTGAGCAAATAATGAGATACAAACTACAGATGTGTCACATTTGAGAAACAAACTACAGATGTGTCACATTTGAATTCAAACTATTTGACACTCTTGAAGTTTAACACTTTACCTCATAAATATTAAAATGTAAGTAGGAATCTATCACTTCAATGACAAATTCACTTTGCTAACTAAAGTAAACAATTTCTACAGAGGAAACAAACTGTGTTTCCCATAATGTTCAGTACCTACTGATTCCATCAAAGGGGGTGAAAACCAGTCAACGGAATGAGTTAGCAAATCTTGTAAAAATGAAAGCTTATCTTGGTCGGCAGTTTGATTAATATGCTTGTTTGGTCAATATTAGCACTCATCATGACAGCTTCCACTAACCCTTGGAATGTGGCAGACATGTGTACTGTTGCAAACAGTGAAGACACACAATAGAGGGCCCAGAGAGGAGCCCTCTCATCAGGGTCTGCACCATTTGTCATTCAAAATCCTTTTACAAAATCATACCCTTTCATACTGAATGGACTCTATCGTTAAACAGTGATGGACCATTCCATTTCAAAAGGTTAATCTGATACATGTTTGTAATCATGACAGTTTGGCATTATGGTACATGTGCTTCTGTTCCCATAAGTTTAGTAGTGAGATCTTACTACACAGTACACAATGAACATGAATGGTTATATACAGGACACTGAGCCTCAAAACGGAGTATATTTGAGTTGTGCCAGGACACAACCTATCTTAGAGCACATGTAGACCCAGATCAGGAATCAAGTTATCCACAAGACTACTCATCTGAATTTCCCTTTTTCAAAGGAAGTGCTACTTTGACTAGTATCTATCAACATCCAACTAGGATCATGATCTACATCTATAATGTTAGCAATGCACTAATTTTAATACAAGGCTCATCTCATGGAATGGCTAATTCATATACAACATACCTGATACACATCTTCAGCAATGTAATCACACTAGCTCATTCCCAAACATTGGAATTTTGTTTTTATTCTAATGAAAGCCAAACAAGAAGAGAGGATTTGACTGGCAAATAAGATTTTTATAAAGCAGTACTCCCCTTATCTATCTCGATGTTGGAGTAAATATTTCAAAAATTCTACAGTACAGTCTAGAGGCTCCCAAATTTATTTTTTACACACATATTGTAACTCAGTCTAAACTATTGAACAATGTGGTTGCACATTAACGATACATAAAACGATATTTCTTAACTTTCCCGACTAAAGCGCTGCAGATACAATCAAATGAAATTGAAATCTTTAAAAGGGCACAACCTTGGAGGAGTAGATTATAGTATTTCGTTCCCATCAAATAAAAAAATTGTGAAAATACTGATAATATGCACCATATCAAACAAAGATACAAAATGATCAATAAAATGATCAGTAAATAAAGTACCTGTAGCAATGTTGAAATAAGAACTATATAATCTCTACACCTAATACTGTACAGAAAGTTATCATGTTAATTTATAATCTGTTTCATTGTTTCACTGTATTTAGTTACCAGTATTTATAATCTGTTTCATTGTATTTAGTTACAAGTATTTATAATCTGTTATCACTGTTTCACAGTATTTAGTTACAAGTATTCATGTTAACCGTTTCCATGATGAACATTTTAGCATAAATAGATCACTTGATGAATACTCAGTAACTTATTTTCATAAGTGAAAAAATAAAATTAACAATTAATTGTTGGTTTATACAAAAACTGTAGGATCCTATCTTTATCATTTTATAAGCAAACCGAGCCAATCCTGATCTGGGTCTACTCTATTTGCAAGGCATGAACATGCATTTAAATGCAGGAGGTAAATTTCCAGTGACTTGGACTCCCCAAAAATGTACATTTAATCTTTTCCCAGTTGATTATGTATCAAGATTTCATCACCTTATGACTATTCATTTTAATTATTACAGAACATGGTCAAGGGAACCTTTTCACCTAGGTGGAAACTGCAGAATCAGATCTACAGAATCCCACAAGTAAACAAAGCACACCCAGATCAGACAACTCTGCAGGAGCTGTCTGATCTGGGTCTACCCTGTTTGAAAAACATGAAAAGGGTCTTCTATGAGAGAGAGTTAACCTACTCAAGCATTTCCCTCACACGTTATAATTTAAGACTCCAAATAAACAAGTTTCAACCGAATCTGCCATTGCAAACTGCATCATGGTGTGTCTTTACAATATTCTTAACTCCAGTATAAAATGACCTTCATTCTCTGTACCTACATATGGTTATACAAACTTAATGCTTTGACAAAAACAAACATTTACAATAAAACACACACATAATATATATATATATATATATCTTTACTTATAAGGTGATAATCTCATAAAGGAATGCTTCGTTTGGAAAACCCATACTTCTAACTGTTATTCAAACATTTCCATTTGCTACTGTTTTCACGTTTCTCTGCATTGTTTATATTCTACGAGAAATCCTAGTGTTCCTTCTATAACGAGAGTTAAGCTTTATGCTGTGTGTGAACTCGGGGATAACATTTGCAATCAGTTTGGATCCAGAAGAGGTGTCATGTATCCCATGAGGTGCCATGTACAACAAAAAATCAACAAGATCCAAACTAGTTGATACTCTAGTTGTCCATTTGAAATGATTTCCAAGATGAACAGGAGATATTGTTTGTTGTCAACAATTTGCTTATCATGTCAGAAGTATAGCAGAGGTATAATCTAACCCTTTATCTGATGAAATAATCACTTTATCACTATTAATTACATGATTTTTTAATGCAGAAATGTTTGGCCATGGCAGACACTGTAGAATCAGATCTATATTATTCCATAAGCAGAGCAGACCCTGATCAGGTGGCTCATGTAGAAGTCGTCTGAACTAGGTCTACTCTATTTTTGCAAAAATGTCAAATGGCATCTCTATCAGGTGAAGGAGTCTGATATGACATTTTGTTTGATCTATGACATTTGGCTTCTCATGACATACAGAACACATTATACTCAGAACCTGATCAATATAGATGATAAAATTTGCAACCAAACCCAAAAATGACCCAGGTATATGAACTTTACTGCAACTGCAAAGTAATCGTGAATACAGACTGAGCAGGTTGCCAGAAGTTCTGCATTTTCAAAATTCTCAAGGACTTGCTAATCCTGTCGTATAATTTGTTATTCCTAGTCTTGCCTCTCCATCATTCATCCTCATCACCACCATACATATTAGCTAATCTAGCAAACTTTGGTCCCCAGTCATTGAGATAGTCATAGTCTTGCTCCTCATTACTTGAGTTAGTCTGTAATGAGCTAAGAGAGCCTGTATCACTACCGCCACCCTCGTACACGAACTCTCGCACACTGTCATGGGGCGGGGCACTAGGATCTTCATCAGTATCTTGGAGTCGCTGGTCGATAAAGCTGCCCACATCTGGTCTGTCACCTGGGGCTGAAAAATTGCAGAACACAATGCAATGACATACATGAAATTTTAAGCAAATATGCACATTTATCTTAATATTATAACTAGAAATGTGTCCAAAGGACAGTGATGCCCCCACCTCAGATTTTTTGTAACAGAAAGTAAGGGCCATAATCATGTATGCAACGACTGAAGCGATTTATGCCATTTTTGCAAATAAAGGGCTGCTTCTCCTAAACAACTGTAACGATTAACATGGTTATCAAACTTGACCAAGATACAATGGCCACAAACATGTGTGTAAAGTTTGGTGTGGATTTGACAAATACATTTCAAGAAAGAGCCTGTACAATATATTTTTAAAGTAATTTTTGCAAATAAAGGGCCGCAACTCCTGAAAGACAGAAGCGATTTACATGGCTATTGAACTTGACTAAGATATAATGGCCACAAACATCGGTGTAAAGTTTGGTGTGGATTGGACAAATACTTTCTAAGAAAGAGCCCGGAAAAATTCTTCTAGATGTGCATACCGACGGATGTACGTACAAGAGCAACCCTATATACCACCACTTTGTGGGGGCATAAAAATGTTCATTGTTTAAGCAACCACATACAATTTAGACAAAGGAGTCATAAAGATCAAGCAAATGGGAGATACCTGCATTACTTTATTCCTGCAATAAGCCACTACTTGTTTTAAAGACTCATAATTAGGTATTACTCCATCAAGAATGACTGCAACAACTTAACTCTAGTCCAGTCTATGGCAGGCATCTTTTACCTTCCGATCAACCAGTTGACATTGACATTGCTGGCAAAAGTACCCATTAACTCTTGTCTAGACTAAAGGGTCTACTGTTTGCAAACGTGTAAAAAGGTTGAATTATGGAGTAACGGTTTAAGGCGAATTTTTACACAGAGCTGACTACTAGTTGGGAAATGGGATCAACCAAGTCCTCATAGCATCTCAAAGATTGAGTGCAAGACTGTAGTCACTACATGATGATGAGACGTTGAGTCACTCAGTGTCTCATCTGGATCCAGATTGTTTGTAATGGTCATCAAGAGTTAGCCCAATAGATTATAGTTTTGCACTCAATCCTCACATATGTAGATTTTACTCAAAGCAATAACACGGTCATTGTCTAAAGAAAGTTGTACAAAGATTATGATTTCTTTTTATATCATTTTACAAAGATTATGATTATATTTATATGAATACAAGATAAGGATTATCTTGGTATCAATGTAAGATAAGGATTATCTTTATATCAATGTCAGATAAAGAGTATCTTTATATTAATTGAAGATGAGGATTACCTTTATATCAATGTAAGATAAGGATTATCTTTATATCAATGTAAGATAAGGATTATCTTTATATCAATGTAAGATTTATCTTTATATCAATGTAAGATAAGGATTATCTTTATATCAATGTAAGATAAGGATTAAATTTGTATCAATGTTTGATAAGGATTACCCTTGTATCAATGTAAGATAAGGATTACCCTTGTATCAATGTAAGATAAGGATTACCTTTATATCAATATAAGATAAGGATTACCTTTGTATCAAGATTATTTCAAATGTGATATAGTGGCTCTTACATGAGTGTTCTTGATTATTGGATCTATAAAATGAGTATTTTTAAAACGATAACAAGAGTACCGCATACGGTACATAATACGCCCACTTGCAAACTTTCTCTGATTCAACATGCCTAATGAGTGCTGACATTTTCTAATCTGTGCTTCAGATCTTGATTTCCATATTAAGGTGATACTATTTTTAAAAAATAATTGAAGTGAATATCTTATTAAACAAAAGGGCCAGAATGGCCCTGAAGCGCTCACCGGACAATCAGGAGAAGATTTTCAAAATTTTCACTTTATGTTTTTATTGAAAACTAGCCCGCCCTGGGGGAGGGCAGGGCAAATTTTGACCCAACTGGCACAATTTATATAACTTTTATAGAGGACCTGAACATGATGCTATGTGCCAAATATGAAAGATGAGAACCTTGTAGTTTCAGAGGAGAAGATATTCAAAGTTTTCACTATATGTTTCTATTGAAAACTGGCTACCCTGGAGCAGGGCCAATTTTGACCCCAGGGGCATAATTTATATATAACTTTTGCAGAGGACCTGAACATGACGCTATGTGCCAACAAGAGGGCCAGAATGGCCCTGAAGCGCTCACCAGGCAATCAGAGGAGAAGATATTCAAAGTTTTCACTATATGTTTCTGTTGAAAACTGGCTACCCCTGGGGCGGGGCCAATGTTGACCCCAGGGCCATAATTTATATAACTTTTGTAGAGGATGTGAACATGATGCTATGTGCCAAATATGAAAGCTGAGAACCACCCAGTTTCAGAGAAGAAGATATTCAAAGATTTCACTATTTGTTTCTATTGAAAACTGCCCACCCCTGGGGCGGGGCAAATTTTGACCCCAGGGCCATAATTTATACAAATTTTGTAGCGGACCTGAACATGATGCTCTGTGCCAAATATGAAAGCTGAGAGCCTTCCAGTTTCAGAGGAAAAGATTTTCAAAGATTCCACTATTTGTTTCTATTGAAAACTGCTCAACCCCTGGGGCGGGGCCAATTTTGACCCCAGGGCCATAATTTATATAACTTTTGTAGAGGACCTGAACATGATGCTCTGTGCCAAATATGAAAGCTGAGAGCCTTCCAGTTTAAGAGGAGAAGATTTTCAAAGATTTCACTATTTGTTTCTATTGAAAACTGCCCAACCCCTGGGGCAGGGCCAATTTTGACCCCAGGGCCATAATTTATATAACTTTTGTAGAGCACCTGAACATGATGCTCTGTGCCAAATATGAAAGTTGAGAGCCTTCCAGTTTCAGAGAAGAAGATTTTTAAAGATTTCATTATTTGTTTCTATTGAAAACTGCCCACCCCTGGGGCGGGGTTAATTTTGACCCCAGGGCCATAATTTATATAACTTTTGTAGAGGACCTAAACAAGATGCTATGTACCAAATATGAAAGCTGAGAGCCTTCCAGTTTTAGAGAAGAAGATTTTCAAAGATTTCACTATTTTTTTCTATTGAAAACTGCCCAACCCCTGGGGCAGGGCCAATTTTGACCCCAGGGCCATAATTTATATAACTTTTGTAGAGGACCTGAACATGATGCTCGGTGCCAGATATGAAAGCTGAGAGCCTTCCAGTTTCAGAGGAGAAGATTTTCAAAGATTTCACTATTTGTTTCTATTGAAAACTGCCCAACCCCTGGGGCAGGGCCAATTTTGACCCCAGGGCCATAATTTATACAACTTTTGTAGAGGACCTGAACATGATGCTCTGTGCCAGATATGAAAGCTGAGAGACTTCCAGTTTCAGAGAAGAAGATTTTCAAAGATTTCACTATTTGTTTCTATTGAAAACTGCCCACCCCTGTGGCGGGGTTAATTTTGACCCCAGGGACATAATTTATATAACTTTTGTAGAGGACCTGAACAAGATGCTATGTGCCAAATATGAAAGCTGAGAGCATTCCAGTTTAAGAGGAGAAGAATTTCAAAGATTTCACTATTTGTTTCTATTGAAAACTGCCCACCCCTGGGGCGGGGCCAATTTTGACCCCAGGGCCATAATTTATATAACTTTTGTAGAGGACCTGAACATGATGCTCTGTGCCAAATATGAAAGCTGAGAGACTTCCAGTTTCAGAGGAGAAGATTTTCAAAGTTTTACTATATGTTTCTATTGAAAACAAGGAATCCTTAGGGCGGGGCCAATTTTGACCCCAGGGCCATAATTTATATAACTTTTGTAGAGGACCTAAAGATGATACTATGTGCCAAAGGTGAAAGCTGAGAACCCTGTAGATTCAGAGGAGAAGATTTTTAAAGGTTCAAATTGTTGACGACGCACGACTGACGACGGACGACGCACGCCGACGGACTACGGACATCAGGCAATCACAACAGCTCACCCTGAGCACTTTGTGCTCTGGTGAGCTAAAAATGAAAGCTGAGAAACCCTGTAGATTCAGAGGAGATTTTCAAAGTTTGCACTATATGTTTCTATTGAAGACTGGCTACCCCTGGGGCGGGGCCAATTTTGACCCCAGGGGCATAATTTATATAACATCTGTAGAGGACTTGAACATGATGCTATGTGCCAGATATGAAAGCTGAGAACCCTGTAGATTCAGAGGAGAAGATTTTCAAAGTTTGCACTATATGTTTCTATTGAAAACTGGCTACCCCTGGGGCGGGGCCAATTTTGACCCCAGGGGCATAATTTATAAAACTTTTGTAGAGGACCTGAATATGATGCTATGTGACAAATATAAAAGCTGAGAACCTTCCAGTTTCAGAGGAGAAGATTTTCGAAGTTTTCACTATATGTTCTTATTGAAAACTGGCTACCCCTGGGGCGGGGCCAATTTTGACCCCAGGGGCATAATTTATATAACTTTTGTAGAGGACCTGAACATGATGCTATGTGCCAAATATGAAAGCTGAGAACCCTATAGATTCAGAGGAGAAGATTTTCAAAGTTTTACTATATGCTTCTATAGGTAACAAGGCACCCCTGGGGCGGGGCCAAGTTTGACCCCAGGGCCATAATTTATATAACTTTTGTAGAGGACCTAAACATGATGCTATGTGCCAACAAGAGGGCCATGATGGCCCTGAAATCGCTCACCAGAGGGAAAGATTTTTAAAGTTTCAACTACATGTATGTTTCTAAACAAAACTGGACACCTGTTTTGTGGGGTGTTATTTGACCCTTTCTCTGTATAATTATAATGGCAAGCTTTCTGGGATGATTGGCTTTATTATAAATATTTTCTAAGTCCAATACCGAACGTTTACCGAACGTTAACTTGGAAAGCATATAACGCACAAAAAATATGTGGAAAAGTTTCATTTTCCATTACATATTACTACGCATAACCTAACAACTCCTTGATATATTGCGTATTTAGAAACGAACGACAACTCTTGTAGAGCACGTTTCGTAACAAAACCAGTTCACACCTGAACGTTTCGAACCCCTTCAGAATTAGAGTACTGATGATTGTTTCAAAGCAGAAATTGTATAAAAATCGCGATTTCAACAATTTATACAAACGGAATTGTTATGGAAATGGAAAATTAAAACTTGTTAACAATAACTGGTGATAATAACCATTGTGATAAATAGAGCATTTGCCTTAGTGATAAATAGAGCATTTGCTCCATAAGAGTAAATGTACTATTTATCACAATGGTTTAAAATCTACACAATTCTGAAATTTTCCTTTTCTCTATTTAACCCTTTTCCTCATATAAACATGTTTTCACGCATTTGCAAACAGAGTAGACCCAGATTTACCTCTTTGAATAAGCAGACAACATTTCTAACATATGACAACCCTATCACAGCTTAGCAGGACTTCACCAAAATTAGCACACAGTTTGAACTCAGATCTGACACATACCGGTATGTAACTTTATATGTGGTTTGTATATGAGTTAATTTACTCCTATGGAGCAAATGCTCTATTTATCACAATGGTTTGAAATCTACACAATTCTGAAATTTTCATCTTCTCTAATTAATGCTCCTTATCACTAGATTTATTCAAAGAGGTAGGATCTGAAAAAAGCCTTTGTGATAAATAGAGAATTTGCTAACCATTGTGATAAATAGAACATTTACTCCTATGGAGTAAATGTTCTATTTATCACAAAAGTTTCAAATCTACACAATTCTGAAATTTTCCTTTTCTATAATTAATGCTCCTTATCAGTAGATTTATTCAAAGCGGTAGGATCTGAAAAAAGCCTTTGTGATAAATAGAGCATTTGCTCCATAGGAGTTAATGCTCTATTTATCACAATGGTTTCAAATCTACACAATTCTGAATTTTTCCTTTTCTCTAATTAATGCTCCTTATCAGTAGATTTATTCAAAGAGGTATAATAGTCACTTTATGAAACCATTGTGATAAACAGAGCATTTGCCTTTGTGATAAATAGAGCATTTGCTCCATAGGAGTAAATGCACTATTTATCACAATGGTTTCAAATCTAAACAATTCTGAAATTTTCATTTTCTCTAATTAACCCTTTTCCTCATATAAACATGTTTTCACACATTTGCAAATAGAGTAGACCCAGATTTACCTCTTTGAATAAGCAGACAACATTTCTAACAGATGACAACCCTATCACTGCTTAGCATGACTTGACCAAAATTAGCACACAGTTTGGATTCTGATCTGACACAGACCGATATGTAACTTTATATGTGGTTTGTATATGAGTTAATTTACTCCTATAGAGCAAATGCTCTATTTATCACAATGGTTTGAAATCTATACAATTCTGAAATTTTCCTTATCAGTAAATTTATTCAAAGAGGTAGGATCTGAAAAAAGCCTTTGTGAGAAATAGAGCATTTGCCAACCATTGAGATAAATAGAGCAAAAGCTCCATAGGAGTAAATTAATGTTCTATTTGTCACAATGGTGTCAAATCTACACAATCCTGAAATTTTCCTTTTCTATAATTAATGCTCCTTATCAGTAGATTTATTCAAAGAGGTAGGATCGGAAAAAAAGCCTTTGTGATAAATAGAGCATTTGCTCCAAAGGCGTACATGCTCTATTTATCACCATGGTTTCAAATCTACACAATTCTGAAATTTTCCTTTTCTCTAATTAATGCTCCTTATCAGTAGATTTATTCAAAGAGGTAAAATAGTCACCTTATGAAACCATTGTGATAAATAGAGCATTTTCTCCATAGGAGTAAATGCTCTATTTATCACAATGGTTTCAAATCTACACAATTCTGAAATTTTTCAAGAGGCAGATTCTGAAAATATCCTATGAGGGAATGGGTTAAAAACAGTGTGAGCAAAGAGAGACTAATTCTGAAGCAGAGTTTTGACCAGGAACTTGACCTATTCAGTGATTATGCAACACAGATGGAGTGACCTCAATCCCTCTAGTTCAGAGGAACCTTTATAGTGTAAAATAATATTTTAAAGTATAACCAACAGGGCAGGGCCAATTTTAACCTCAGAACTATGATATTTACCAATGTCAATAAGGAATACTAAGTAAATCTATACACCAAATATCTAAGCTCTGTGACATGTAGTTTTTGACAAAAAGATTTTTGAAGTTTTCCCCATGCCTAACCTAAGTGAGCCCAGCATTCTGCTACTTGTACAGAAAACAACAGTCAGCTAGAAAAAACTGGCCACCCCTGGGACCGTGGCAGAGCCAATTTTGACTCCAGGGACATAATTTATATAACTTTTGTAGAGGACCTATAGGTGATGCTATGTGCCAAAGATGAAAGCTGAGAACCCTGTAGATTCAGAGGAGAAGACTTTTAAAGTTCAAATTGTTGACGACGCACACCACACGACGCACGACGCACGACAAACGCCGACAGACGACGGACATCAGGCGATCACAAAAGCTCACCCTGAGCACTTTGTGCTCTGGTGAGCTAAAAATGAAAGCTAAGAACCTTCCAGTTTCAGAGGAGTAGATTTTCTCAGTTTTACTATATGTTTCTATTGAAAACTGGGAACCCCTGGGGCGGGGCCAATTTTGACCCTAGGGGCATAATTTATATCATTTTTGTAGAGGACCTGAACATGATGCTATGTGCCAAATATGAAAGCTGAGAACCCTATAGATTCAGAGGAGAAGATTTTCAAAGTTTTACTATATGCTTCTATAGGAAACAAGAGGGCCAGAATGGCCCTGAAGCGCTCACCAGACAATCAGAGTAGAGGATTTTCAAAGTTTCCACTATATGTTCCATTGAAAACTGCCCACCCCTGCAGCAGGGCCAATTTTGACCCCAGGGCCATAATTTATATAACTTTTGTAGAGGACCTGAACATGATGCTCTGTGCCAAATATGAAAACTGTGAGCCTTCCAGTTTCAGAGGAGAAGATTTTCAAAGATTTCAATATTTGTTTCTATTGAAAACTGCCCACCCCTGGGGTGGGGTCAATTTTAACCTTAGGGCCATAATTTATATAACTTTTGTAGAGGATCGGAACATGATGCTATATGCCAAATATGAAAGCTGAGAACCTACCAGTTTCAGAGAAGAAAATTTTCAAAGTTTTCACTATTTGTTTCTATTCAAAACTGCCCAGCCCTGGGGCGGGGACAATTTTGACCCCAGGGTCATTATTTATATAACTTTTGTAGAGGAACTGAACATGATGCTCTGTGCCAAATATGAAAGCTGAGAGCCTTCCAGTTTCAGAGGAGAAAATTTTCAAAGATTTCACTATATGTTTCTATTGAAAACTGCCCAACCCTGGGGCGGGGCCAATTTTGACCCCAGGGCCATAATTTATATAACTTTAGTAAAGGACCTGAACATAATGCTCTGTGCCAATTATGAAAGCTATGAGCCTTCCAGTTTCAGAGAAGAAGATTTTCAAAGATTTCACTATTGGTTTCTATTGAAAACTTCCCACCCCTGGGGCGGGGCCAATTTTGACCCTAGAGCCATAATTTATATAACTTTTGTAGAGGACCTGAACATGATGCTATGTGCCAAATATGAAAGCTGAGAGCCTTCCAGTTTCAGGAGAAGATTTTCAAAGTATTACTATATGTTTCTATTGAAAACTTCCCACCCCTGGGGCGGGGCCAATTTTGACCCCAGGGGCATAATTTATATAAATTTTGTAGAGTACCTAAGGGTGAAGCTATGTGCCAAAGATTTTTAAAGGTTCAAATTGTTGACGACGAACGACGCACGCCGACGGACGACGGACATCAGGCGATCACAAAAGCTCACCCTGAGCACTTTGTGCTCTGGTGAGCTAAAAAGGCACCCCTGGGGCGGGCCCAATTTTGACCCCAGGGGCATAATTTATATAACTTTTGTAGAGGATCAGAACATGATGCTATGTGCCAAATATGAAAGCTGAGAATCTTCCAGTTTCTGAGGAGAAGATTTTCAAAGTTTTCACTATATGGTACTATTGAAAACTGGCCACCCCTGGGGCGGGGCCAATTTTGACCCTAGGGGCATAATTTATATAACTTTTGTAGAGGACCTGAACATGATGCTATGTGCCAAATATGAAAGCTGAGAACCTTCCAGTTTCATAGGAGAAGATTTTTTTAAGTTTTCACTATATGTTCTTATTGAAAACTGGCTACCCCTGGAGAAGGGTCAATATTGACCCCAGGGGCATAATTTATATAATTTTTGTAGAGGACCTAAACATGATGCTATGTGCCAAATATGAAAGCTGAGAACCCTTTAGATTCAGAGGAGAAGATTTTCAAAGTTTTACTATATGCTTCTATAGGACAAGAGGGCCAGAATGGCCCTGAAGCGCTCACCAGACAATCAGAGGAGAAGATTTTCAAAGTTTTGACTATATCTTTCTATAGAAAACTAGCCTGCCCTGGGGCGGGGCTAATTTTGACCCAAGAGGCACAATTTATATAACTTTGTAGAGGACCTGAACATGATGCTATGTGCCAAATATGAAAGCTGAGAACCTTCCAGTTTCAGAGAAGAAGATATTCAAAGATTTCACTATTTGTTTCTATTGAAAACTGCCCACCCCTGGGGCGGGGCCAATTTTGACCCTGGGGTGGGGCCAATTTTGACCCTGGGGCCATATTTTATACATATTTTGTAGAGGACCTGGACATGATGCTATGTGCCAAATATGTAAAGCTGAAAACCTTCAAGTTTCAGAGGAGAAGATTTTCAAAGATTTCACTATTTGTTTCTATTTAACACTGCCCACCCCTGGGGCGGTTTTTCCTACATGGATTTATTTCTATTGAAAACTGCCCACCCCTGGGGTGGGGCTAATTTTGACCCCAGGGCCATAATTTATATGACTTTTGTAGAGGACCTGAACATGATGCTGTGTGCCAAGTATGAAAGCTGAGAGTCATCCAGTTTCAGAGAAGAAGATTTTCAAAGATTTCACAATTTGTTTCTATTTAAAACTGCCCACCCCTTGGGCGGGGCCAATTTTGACCCTGGGGCCATAATTTATTTAACTTTTGTAGAGGACCTGAACATGATGCTATGTGTCAAATATGAAAGCTGAGAGCCTTCCAGTTTCAGAGAAGAAGATTTTCAAAGTTTTCACTATTTGTTTCTATTGAAAACTGGCCACACCTGGGTCGGGGCCAATTTTTATCCAAGGGCCATACTTTATATAACTTTTGTAGAGGACCTGAACATGATGCTCTGTGCCAAATATGAAAGCTGAGAGTCATCCAGTTTCAGAGAAGAAGATTTTCAAAGATTTCACAATTTGTTTCTATTTAAAACTGCCCACCCCTTGGGCGGGGCCAATTTTGACCCTGGGGCCATAATTTATTTAACTTTTGTAGAGGACCTGAACATGATGCTATGTGTCAAATATGAAAGCTGAGAGCCTTCCAGTTTCAGAGAAGAAGATTTTCAAAGATTTCACTATTTGTTTCTATTTAAAACTCCCCACCCCTGGGGCGGGGCCAATTTTGACCCCAGGGCCATTATTTATATAACTTTTGTAGAGGACCTGAACATGATGCTATGTGCCAAATATGAAAGCTGAGAACCTTCTGGTATAAGAGGAGAAGATTTTCAAAGTTTTACTATATGTTTCTATTGAAAACAAGGCACCCCTGGGGCGGGGCCTTCAGATGATGCTATGTGCAAAAGATGAAAGCTGAGAACCCTGTAGAATCAGATGAGAAGATTTTTAAAGGTTCAAATTGTTGATGACTGACGACGGACGACGCACGCCGACGGATGGCGGACATCAGGTGATCACAAAAGCTCACCCTGAGCATTTCATGCTCTGGTGAGGTAAACAAGAGGGCCAGAATGGCCCTGAAGCGCTCACCAGACAATCAGAGGGGAAGAGTTTCAAAGTTTTGACTATATGTTTCTATAGAAAACTAGCCTGCCCTGGGTGGTGCCAATTTTGACCCAAGAGGCACAATTTATATAACTTTTATAGAGGACCTGAACATGATGCTATGTGCCAAATATGAAAGCTGAGAACCTTCCAGTTTAAGACTAGAAGATTTTCAAAGTTTTCACTATGTGTTTCTATTGAAAACTGGCTACCCCTGGGGCGGGCCAATTTTCACCACAGGGCCATAATTTATATAACTTTTGTAGAAGACCTGAACATAATGCTATGTGCAAAATATGAAAGCTGAGAACCTTCCAGTTTTAGAGAAGAAGATATTCAAAGATTTCACTATTTGTTTCTATTGAAAACTGCCCACCCCTGGGGCGGGGCCAATTTTGACCCTAGGGCCATATTTTATAAATATTTTGTAGAGGACCTGGACATGATGCTATGTGCCAAATATGAAAGCTGAAAACCCTCAAGTTTCAGAGGAGAAGGTTTTCAAAGTTTTCCCTACATGCATTTATTTCTATCGAAAACTGCCCACCCCTGTGGTGGGGCCAATTTTGACCCCAGGGCCATAATTTATATGACTTTTGTAGAGGACCTGAACATGATGCTATGTGTCAAATATGAAAGCTGAGAGCCATCCAGTTTCAGAGAAGAAGATTTTCAAAGATTTCACTATTTGTTTCTATTTAACACTGCCCACCCCTGGGGCGGGGCCAATTTTGACCCTAGGGCCATAATTTTTATAACTTTTGTAGAGGACATGAACATGATGCTATGTGTCAAATATGAAAGCTGAGAGCCATCCAGTTTCAGAGAAGATTTTCAAAGATTTCACTATTTGTTTCTATTTAACACTGCCCACCCCTGGGGCGGGGCCAATTTTGACCCTAGGGCCATAATTTTTATAACTTTTGTAGAGGACATGAACATGATGCTATGTGTCAAATATGAAAGCTAAGAGCCTTCCAGTTTCAGAGAAGAAGATTTTCAAAGTTTTACTATATGTTTCTATTGAAAACAAGGCACCCCTGGGGCGGGGCAAATTTTGACCCCAGGGCCATAATTTATATAACTTTTGTAGAGGACCTGAACATGATGCTCTGTGCCAAATATGAAAGCTGAGAGACTTGCAGTTTCAGAGAAGAAGATTTTCAAAGATTTCACTATTTGTTTCTATTTAAAACTGCCCACCCCTGGGGCGGGGCTAATTTTGACACCAGGGCCATAATTTATATAACTTTTGTAGAGGACCTGAACATGATGCTCTGTGCTAAATATGAAAGCTGAGAGACTTGCAGTTTCAGAGAAGAAGATTTTCAAAGATTTCACTATTTGTTTCTATTTAAAACTGCCCACCCCTGGGGCGGGGCTAATTTTGACACCAGGGCCATAATTTATATAACTTTTGTAGAGCACCTGAACATGATGCTCTGTGCCAAATATGAAAGCTGAGAGACTTGCAGTTTCAGAGAAGAAGATTTTCAAAGATTTCACTATTTGTTTCTATTTAAAACTGCCCACCCCTGGGGCGGGGCTAATTTTGACACCAGGGCCATAATTTATATAACTTTTGTAGAGCACCTGAACATGATGCTCTGTGCCGAATATGAGAGCTGAGAGACTTGCAGTTTCAGAGAAGAAGATTTTCAAAGATTTCACTATTTGTTTCTATTTAAAACTGCCCACCCCTGGGGCGGGGCCAATTTGGACCCCAGGGCCATAATTTATATAACTTTTGTAGAGGATCTGAACATGATGCTATGTGCCAAACATGAAAGCTGAGAACCTTCTGGTTTAAGAGGAGAAGATTTTCATAGTTTTACTATATGTTTCTACTGAAAACAAGGCACCCCTTGGGCGGGGCCAATTTTGACCCCAGGGGCATAATTTATATAACTTTTGTAGAGGACCTAAAGATGATACAATGTGCCAAAGATGAAAGATGAGAACCCTGTAGATTCAGAGGAGAAGATTTTTAAAGGTTCAAATTGTTGAAGACGGACGACGCACGTCGACAGACGACGGACAACGGGCGATCACAAAAGCTCACCCTGAGCACAAAGTGCTCTGGTGAGCTAAAAATAATACAATTTGGATACTGATTAGAAGATATTAAATAATAAATAGTCACCAGTAAGAATGGTTGCATATTAATCGTCTGTGCTGTTTTTAATACGTCTTATCTGGGCTCATACCTTTTTATTTTGTCACTGAAATTTGCGAGAGAATTTCAATGTCTTGAAGGCTTAATTTTCAAATGAAGTCGTCAATTTTTGACTGAAAGAGTTTAAGTTTAATCTAGAGTGGTGCGATGTATGTAAAACAAGCAAATTCATAGAATTGATATCCCCTGCCAAAGGTATTACCTAGTAAAACGGCAAACAATGGCGGGGGACCTTTAGATAATCAATTTAAAACATGAGGGTTATGATAGCCCCGGATCGCTCAACCAGGTTTTACTTGCCTTTGATACAAACCAATACCTTAAATAGATAGATATTTTGACCAACTTTATGAATACTGGGCCAAATTACTGCGTTCTACAGCAATCTTTAATAATTGTGTACATGTTTTAATACTGAATGAGCCACAACAAGGGGAAATGTGCCTTATTGTATTACAAAAAGTATAGACCTAGACTGGCTGCCGCGTCTCCACTGTGGCATTTGATCCAGTCTACTACTTTTTGCATTAATTGCAGTTTGTATATACTATACAGTTTATTCTGATATGGTGAATCATTACATATCGGATTGGGCATTGCATTGGTGACGCGGTTGCTGATCAGTTTCTGAGCTGTTTGAATCATAAGGCCTATTTTATCTTGACACTGCTTGAATATGAAAGCTGTATAAAGCATTTTCAAGTACTTAATGTAAAACAGTATTGAATGCAATACAGTATCCCTCTGCTTTCAGCAGGGGATAATTAAGGGCAATAAATATATGATTTTTGTGTTCAAAGGGGAATAACTCCTAAAAGCCGCACGCCATCTGAAAAAGTAATATATGGAAATGATGCCAGGGAGATAACAAATATTCATATTGAGTTTCATTGAATTCTGGCAATCCTTTACAGAGATATTGCATTGGACGGAAAAAATATATGATTTTTGAGTATCAAAGGGCAATAACTTCTTAATGTTACAAGTGACCTTGAAAAGTAATACATGGGAACAATGCTCCAGTGATAACAAATATTCATGTCAAGTTTCATTGAATTCTTTCAATCTGTTACAGAGATATGGCATCGGACGGAAAAAAATATATGTCATTTTTGCCTATAAAAGGGCAATAACTCCTAAATGCTGCAAAGGATCTGGAAAAGTAATTACATAGGAACGATGCCCCAGTTATAACAAATATTCATGTTGAGTTTCATTGAATTCTATCAATCCGTTATAGAGATATGGCATCGGACAGGAAAAAAATGTCATTTTTGTGTATAATGGGGCATTGTTTTATAACACTTAAATGCCACAAGCGATCTGGAAAAATAATACATGGGAATGATGCCCCAGTAATAACAAATATTCATGTCTAGTTTCACTGAATTCTGTCAATCCGTTTCAGAGATATGGCATCGGATGGAAAAAAATATGTCATTTTTGCGCATAAAAGGGCAATAACTCCTAAATGTCCCAAGTGATCTGAAAAAGTAATACATGGGAACGATGCCCAAGTAATAAAAAATATTCATGTCGAGTTACATTGAATTCTGTCAATCCATTACAGAGATATGGCATTGGACAGAAACCGGACAGATGGAAGGACGGACGGAAGGGCGGACGGACAAGCCCAAAACAATATTCATCTGCCTTTGGCAGGGGATAACAAACAATGCAGATGCTGATGAGAAAACCTCTAGAAAAATATTTGTCAGGGTCATCACAATTAGCAGATGTCTGGTTTCCTACATTTTGTAAGGGTTAAATATTTTAATTTTATTTGATATCTGATATAAATTGGAAATATATTTGGAACACAGCAAAAGAACAGTGTACGGTCAAATAGTGTGAATTCTAATCAATCATAAAACTTTTTTTTCACAAGCTGATCTTGATCAAACTGCTTGAACGTGCTTACACTTTACTCCATGAATATTCATGTAAGAAATCTTGGTATCATGAATACTAACTAGAACTATCACTAAAGGTGATGAATACCCCCACATGGCAGCTTTGATTGCGAATCCAAGTTTGTGACACCAACTATCCATGTAACAGGACTAAAACACATAAATACTCAAAGTTAAAGGAGAGATAATTCTGTAATGCTTGCAACAAACATATGAAAACTTTAAAAATGAAGGAGGATTTGTGACACGAAATCCCCACGTTTCATGCCAAAATGAAAATGTTCGCGCTGGTCTGATTTTGCAGAATGACACTGGTTCTTTTTCCATTTCAAGGCCAGGTATTAAGTTCAAGGTCATAGAGACCTGAATATCTACTACCCAATATGTATTGACACAACAGGTTTGGTAATGCTAGATAATAGAGTATAGGATATGTGCTCCGGACAAGACCTGAAATTTGTGTCATACACATCTACTACTCCTGAGTAACATTTATGCCAAGTATCAAGTAAATCAGGTTGAAAGTGAAGGAGGAGTTCGCCGTACAAGATTTTGCCTACCAATTTTAAGAGCAAATTGAAGGCCAAAGGCCAAGGTCACAGAGATTTGAAATTTGTGTCTTGCACATCTACTACTCCTGAGTAACATTTATGCCAAGTATCAAGTGAATCAGGTTGAAAGTGAAGGATGAGTTCGCCATACAAGATTTTGTCTGCCAATATCAAGACCAATTTCAAGGACAAAGGTCATGGTCAAGGTCACAGAGACCTGAAATTTGTGTCTTGCACATCTACTACACCTGAGTAACATTTATGCCAAGTATCAAATGAATCAGGTTGAAACTGAAGGAGGAGTTGAAAGTACAAGATTTTGCGGACAGACCAACGACCGACCGACCAACCGACAGGCTGATTCCAGTATACCCCCCTCAAACTCTGTTTGTGGGGGTATAATTAGATTAATTTTCAAAATGGCCTATTAACACATGAGTGTTTTGCGAAAGTAGAAACTATAGAATCAGGGTCCATGCTTATAAACCTTTTAGTTGAGTCTGAGTTTCGTTCTCAAGCTTTTGATTGGTCAGATTTGAGTTCTCAAGCTTTTGATTGGTCAGATTTGAGCCAGAGGCTCAAATCTGACCAATCAAAAGCTTGAGAACGTACTCAGACTCAACTAAAAGTTTTATAAGCATGGACCCAGATCTATTTTATTCCATAATCAAACAGAGCAGACCCTGATCAGATAGCTCCTACACTGTACATGTAAATGTACAGTCGGCTGAGCGGTCCTTCGGACTGAAATTAGACTATGACTAGGAACTTTTTTTGCACATTTGCTGTTCATGGTTATTATGTATACCAAAATTATATAAATTCACTAACTTTAAAACTGAAGGAGGAATTTGCAACACTAACTCCCCATGTTTAAATGTGGACAGACCAACCGCCCGCCCGACCGCCAACCAGGGTGATTCCAGTATACCCGCTCAAACAAGTTTGCGGGGGTATAACTATATGTAACAAACAAAGGTGTACACTATATCATTGAAGTCAGATTTTACTTATGACAGGGGGAAGTGTAATGTCTAAAAAAAAAGAAAAAAAAAAAAGTTATATAAATTATGCCCCAGGGGTCAAAATTGGCCCTGCCCCTGGGGTGCCTTGTTTTATACAGAAACATATAGTAAAACTTTGAAAATCTTCTCCTCTGAAACTGGAAGGTTCTCAGCTTTCATATTTGGCACATAGCATCATGTTCAGGTCCTCTAGAAAAGTTATATAAATTATGCCCCTGAGGTCAAAATTGGCCCCGCCCCAGGGGTGGTTGGTTTTCAAAAGAAACATATAGTGAAAACTTTGAAAATCTTCTCTTCTGAAACTGGAAGTTTCTCAGCTTTCATATTTGGCACATAGTATCATATTCAGGTCCTCTACAAAAGTTATATAAATTATGCCCCTGGTGTCAAAACTTGGCCCCGCGCCAGGGGTGGTCAGTTTTCAATAGAAACATATAGTGAAAACTTTGAAACTTCTCTGAAACTGGAAGGTTCTCAGCTTTCATATTTGGCACATAGCATCATGTTCTGGTCCTCTACAAAAGTTATATAAATTATGCCCCTGGGGTCAAAATTGACCCCGCCCCTAGGGTGCCTTGTTTTCTAAAGAAACATATAGTAAAACTTTGAATATCTTCTTCTCTGAAACTGGAAGATTATTAGCTTTCATATTTGGCTCATAGCATCATGTTCAGGTCCTCTACAAAAGTTATATAAATTATGCTCCTGTGGTTAGAATTGGCCCCGCCCGAGGGCCGGCTAGTTTTCTATAGAAACATATAGTGAAATCTTCTCCACCGCTTGTCTAGTGAGCGATATCAGGGCCATTCTGGCCCTCCTGTTTGTATAAAACGATTATTTTAACAGTTTTGGTAGAGGGTAACAGGAAGACTACTCCTATTAAATATCATTCATTTCTGACCACTGGTTATGGAGAAGACGTTTAAAGATTTTTCTTTTGGTTACCATGGCAACAAGAGTTCTACATGGATCCGGATTATTTGAACAATTTTATAGAGCATGATACAAAGATCATTTTTGTAAAGTTTGGTTACATTCTGCCTTGTGATTTCATCAGAGATGTCGTTTAAAACAATTGTTGATGTACGGACAGACAGCAGGATGATGGGCAATCACAAAAGCTCACCGAGCATACTAGGCGAGTTAAAAAGTTATAAAGTTTTGTGCATACTAGATCAGTTAAAAAGTTACAAAGTTGTGTAACTTTGCCAAAATGGTTACTGCAAAAAAATCCTTTTAAAACTCCTCATCACATGAAGGTTCTTTATCTGTGAAAGTTTGAAGAAAATGGTGTAGGAAGTATTGGACCCGCAGGATATTTTCAAGATATATTATCTAGTGCAGAAACATTTAAAATCCTATAACGCTGCAAAACAAGAGGGCCATGAGGCCCTGAAGCGCTCACCTGAGATAGCCCCAGGGGCGGGGCCATTTTTGACCAAAAGAAATAATTTGTACAACCTTGGTAGAGAACCACAAGGCAAGCAGTATGCCATTAATTAAAGGTCTAAGCCTTATGGTTCCAGAGAAAAATAATATTTTATATTTTTCCCATGAAAAACTGATAAGCCCTGAGGCAGGGCCAAGTTTCGCCCAGTGGTCAGGGTCGTAAGTTGAATATTATTGGCAGAGGACCACAAGCCAAAGCTACATATTTGTCGAGGACCATTAGATCAAGTTACATACCAAACATCAAAGGTCTAGGCCTTACAGTTTCAGTAGATTTTTAAAGATTTTCCTATGAAAAACTGATAAGCCCTTGGGCGGGGCTACTTTTGGTCAGGGGATCATAATTTGAACAATCTTTGTAGAGGACCATAAGATCATGCTACATACCAAATATCAATGGTCTAGGCCTTACAGTTTCAGAGAAGAAGATTCTTAAAGATTTTCCTATGAAAAACTGATAAGTCCTTGGGCAGGCCATTTTTGGTCAGGGAATCATAATTTGAACAACCTGTGTAGAGGACCATAAGGTCATGCTACTTACCAAATATAAAAGGTCTAGGCCTTACAGTTTCAGAGAAGAAGATTTTTAAAGATTTTCCTATGAAAATTTGATAAGCCCTTGGGCGGGGCCATTTTTGGCCCTGGGGTCATAATTTGAACAACATTTGTAGAGGACCATTAGATCATGCTACACGCCAAATATCAAAGGTCTATGCCTTACTGTTTCAGAGAAGAAGATTTCTAAAGATTTTCCTATGAAAAACTGATAAGCCCTTGGGCGGGGCCATTTTTGGCCCCAGGGTCATAATTTGAACAATCTTTGTAGACGACCATTAGATCATGCTACATACCAAATACCAAAGGTCTAGGCCTTAGAGTTTCAGAGAAGAAGATTTTTAAAGATTTTCCTATGAAAAACTGATAAGCCCTTAGGCGGGGCCTTTTTTGTTGCCCGGGGGTCATAATTTGAACAATCTTTGTAGAGGACCATAAGATCATGATACATACTAAATATCAAAGGTCTGGGCCTTACAGTTTCAGAAGAAGATTTTTTAAAGATTTTCCTATGAAAAACTGATAAGCCCTTGGGCAGGGCCATTTTTGGTCAGGAGGGTCATAATGTGAACAACGTTTCGTTCCCCCTAGCCACTGATGCTTCTGACAAAATTTCGTTAAAATCGGGTCAGCAGTTTCAGAGGAGATTTCATTTGAAAATGTGGCCGGACGACGGACAACAGACGCCAGACACATTGCGGTCACAATAGCTCATCCTGAGCCTTTGGCTCAGGTGAGCTAAAAATGGTTGCAGCAAAGTTATGGGTATTACCAAAACAAGAGGGCCATTGGCCCTATATCGCTCACCTGAGTTACAGTAATACATGTATATTGACATGTTAATTTTTCAGTGGACAACATTTCTAGCAGATGAAATAAGCTTAGTGCACTGCTTTCACCCTTTCACTGCTGAATAAACTTGAACTGAATTCAGAACTAATACCAAGTGACTGGTTGACCAAGACCTAAACTGTTTACAACTTGTGCCATTTTTGCCTTAGCTCAAAATGCCTAAAACTGGTCTTTGAGAAATTCAAATGACTTCAATAAAGCTATGCAATTATACCTTGACCCAGGTATATAGGCAAATAGAGTGCTAGGCAGTACATAATGCCAGTTTTTGTGTGAAATGACCAATAAGAATATCTTTAAAAATCGTTTAACCCTTTCCCTCATATAAAGCTGTTTTTATGCATTAGCAAACAGAGAAGACTCAGATCAGACGACTCCTACGGAAGCTGTCTGATCTGGGTCTTCTCTGTTTCTTTTGACACAATATAGATCGGATTCTACAGTTTTTGTCAAAACAAAAACTTCTCTTCAGAGAAATAATGTGTTTTACACATTAAAAATAAGAGTAGACTAGATCAGACGGCTGCTATAGAAGCTGTCTGATCAGGGTCTGCTCTTTTTACATTTGACAAGATATAGATTTGATTTTACAGTTTTTTTCAAAGCTAAAACTTCTATTTATGGCATTAACAATTTTTTTAAGCATTAGCAAACAAGAGTAGTCCCAGATCAATTTTTGTCAAAGCAAACAGGTTAAGGGTTAATAGGTGTTTAGAAATAAGTCTAGCTCTAGGTGTGAATATCTGATGATAATTCAATTAAACGGGTCATTAGTATTTTTAACAATTGAAATTGAGAAGAGTTACGTCTACTGTTATAATTAAGTTATATTTACTCAGTTATTTCATTAATATCATACAAGATTCAGACATTTTAGGACTTTTTAATGTGTTGTCATCAAATTTTATAAAAAAAAGTTATATTTAAGATGCTTTTTGGGGCAGCAGACTTAATCCACAGTAGTAAGTTTAACACCTATCATTGTTAGGGGGAGGGGGGGGGGGATTATCATGGTTTTTTTAAGAATTACCATGACTTATATCAGTTGGGCCATTGCATAATCATGTTTTCACAGTTTTCTTAAACATTACCATGACTTACATCAGTTGGGTTTGGACCCAGATCAAAAGTCTAGATGGTGATCAATTTCCTTGATTGCCTGAATTGTTACTTTCCTATATCTCTCACATCTAATTTGAGAGACATTGGAAGACACCATGTAACATCACTCACACTACACACTGGGGTGAATGGGTCAAAATGCCTTTAATGTTTCGTCTGCAACAAAAAGTTATTGTCATCTGCTTCAATTCTTAAAATAAACTTACTTTCATTTTTTTGCAAAAATATGATTAAGATGACAAACAGTTTGGATCCTGATGAGATGCCGCAGTATGCGGCCTCTCATCTGGATCCAAACTGTTTGCATAGGTAATCACAGTTTCACCACTAGCATGCAAAGAGTTAAGAGTCATGCATTGACCTGGAGAGATTCTGGGCAGCTGTAATCTTTGAACTGCTGCTGGTCTGCAGTTTAGGATCTGGAGTTGATATTTAACCCTTAATTTCTCTCATATAAACTTGTTTTCATGCATCTGCAAACAGAGTAGACCCAGATAAGGTGGCTCCTATAGGATCAAGGTCTGTTATTTGCTAATGGAATTTGATAGATGTTTCTATGCCTTCTAAAACAGCTACACTGATTCACCTTCAACATTTTACTATAAATAGTTATAAATAGAATGATACTAGCACTCCAATGCAGTTATCTCCCTTTGTCCCTTATGGCTATGCTGATGGGACAAGGGAAATAACTGTGAGGAAATTACCTTTTAAGTGTTACAGATTCTGATGTTAAGTAGCATAAAACCCCAGGGTGAGACCATTTATGGCCCAGGGGTCATTATTTGAACACACCTGGTAGTGGTATATTAGGTGATGCTTCATACCAAATATCTTAGCTCTAGATTATGTGGTTTCAGACAAAAAGATTTTTAAAGGTTTCCCTATATAAGTCTATGTAAAAACTACAAGCCCCAGGGCAGGGCCATTTTTGGCCCGGGGGTCATCATTTTAACAAACTTGGTAAAGGACCATTAGATGATGCTATATACCAAATATCAAAGCTCTAGAAATTGTGGTTTCAGAGAAGAAGATTTTTAAAGATTTAAAAAAAAAACCTGTAAAAGTAGTGGGGCGGGGCCATTTTTTGCCCGGGGGTCATGATTTTAACAAAACTGATAGAGGACATCCTAAGGTACATTTCTGTAAAATTTGGTTGAAATCCTCCTAGTGGTTTAGGAGAAGAAGTCATTTGAAATAAAAGTGAACGGACAGACGGACGGACAGACGGACAGACGGACGACGGACGACAGGCGGTCACAATAGCTCACCTTGAGCCTTTGGCTCAGGTGAGCTAAAAATACCCAAAGCTGATTCAATGGTATATTTGGTAAATGCTGTAAAGTAACATGTAATTCAACTAAAACTCTTACCTCTTCTTCCATATTTGTTATGATGTAGTGGATCATAGACAATCTTGTTGAAAGTGTCACCCTGGTCAGGTTTACGTAGGCGGCTAATGTCATATGTATCCTGGTCCTCCTCCCCTACAACACATAATTATCATGCTTGTTAATGCTAACTACATAACAGTCATGTCCATTCATTTAAAATTAACCTTTGACCTCATCAGTATTCATATAAGAAATAATGATTGTAAGAATGTTAACCAGAGCTTTGTTTTTGTCACAAAAACAGTTGTCTCCCCCTTCATCCTCTTTCCAATACACAAGTGTAATGTATGTATAGATTCGTGTGTGTTATTGCCCTTGATAACTTAAAATTATCAGAAAGGAACAAGAGAAAGGGATATTTAAGTGCCGAAAATGGCTGTCTTCTGTATTTTTTTCACTGTTAATCCGTAGTGCGTAGTTTTGGCAGATAGACATAGGAAATACTGACAATCCATAGAAGTAAACATGTCTGTCAGAACATTCCTGTAAAGTTTGGTGACTCTAGCTCCATCAGTTTCAGAGATAAGTGCAAAACCATGTAATTCTAACTTATCAAGGGCAATAACTTCAAAGTTATCCATGGGAGACAATTCAAAAACCCAAGATGCACAAGAAGTCATGCTGAGCAACATTCCTGTGAAGTTTGGTGACTCTAGCCCTAGCGGTTTCGAGATACATGTGACATAAAGTTTTTTCTAATTTTAAGTTATAATATCAGGGGCAATAACTCCAATGTTATGAGGGGGAGACAATTAAAAAAAGTCAAGTGCATGACAACTTATGCTGGTCAATATTTCTGTGAAGTTTGGTGACTCTAGCTCTACTGGTTTGAGAGATATGCGCAACATAAAGTTTGTCAAATTTAAGTCATCAGGGGTAATAACTCCAAAGTTATTAGGGGGAGACAATTCAAACAAGAGGACCATTAGCCCTATATCGCTCACCTGTGTTATAGTGATATACCGACAATGTTAATTTTTCAGCAGACAACATTTCTAGCAGATGACAGAAACTTGGTGTTAACGACTTGAACTAAAATTGACACACAGTTTGGATTCAGATTTGATACCAAATATCTGTCTGACCAAGATCCAAACTGCATACAACTTGTGACAATTTTGTCTTAAGTCAAAATGGCTTAAACTGATCTTTTAGAAATTCAAGCAGAAGACAATTCTAAAGCAGACCAAATTACAGATCTATGTGAAAGGGTGAAAGAGCTTCCTAGAATATGGTACAGTTGACATACTACTACACAGTAAGAATCATGTAACAAGAAAAATTATTGATGCAGAGCATCAAAGTCGCCGAAATTATGTTTCAACATCATTTTGTGTAAGGATCAGTGCGCTTAACGCAATCTCTGTATAGCAAAATGGGTATAAATATGTTTAATTGTTTGTTTGTGTTGATTAACAGAACAGCACAGAACATACTTTTATTCAAGGACTTGAACATTGCGTCTTGCATGTGGCTTTGCCTGCTTGACTTTACTACTTTTCCATTACAGTTCATCGACACAACACAACACAATTCACAAAAAAATATCCGAGTAGCAAGTGTAATAATATATAACAAGAGGGCCATGATGGCCCTAAATCGCTCACCTGGTTACTATACACTTATGCATACACTGTATTTCTATGTGACAAGATGGCCCTGAAGCGCTCACCAGACAATCAGAGGAGAAGATTTTCAAAGCTATCACTATATGTTTCTATAGAAAACTAGCCGGCCCTGGGGCGGGCCAATTTTGACCCCAGGGGCATAATTTATATAACTTTTGTAGAGGACTTGAACATGATGCTATGAGCTAAATATGAAATCTGAGAACCTTTCAGTTTCAGAGGAGAAGATTTTCAAAGATTTCACTCTTTGTTTCTATTGAAAACTGCCCTACCCTGGGGCGGGGCCAATTTTGACCCCAGGGCCATAATTTATATAACTTTTGTAGAGGACATGAACATGATGCTATGTGCCAAATATGAAAGCTAAGAGCCTTCCAGTTTCAGAGGAGAAGATTTTCAAAGTTTTACTATATGTTTCTATTGAAAACTTCCCACTCCTGGGGCGGGGCCAATTTTGACCCTAGGGGCATAATTTATATAACTTTTGTAGAGGACCTATAGGTGATGCTATGTACCAAAGATGAAAGCTGAGAACCCTGTAGATTCAGAGGAGATTTTTAAAGGTTCAAATTGTTGACGCGGGACGACGCACACCGCACGACGCACGCCGACGGACATCAGGCGATCACAAAAGCTCATCCTGAGCACTTTGTGCTCTGGTGAGCTAAAAATAAGTCAGCTTCAGATTGGGGCCAATATGAAACCAAAGGCCATAATTTTAGGCCTGGATGTTAAAATTTGAACAATCTTAATAAAAGAACTTTAGATGATGCCAGGGGCGGGCAATTTTGGTTCTGGGGTCATAATTTGAACAATCTTGATAGAAAACCATTAGATGATACTACATACCAAATTTCAAAGGTCTAGGCCTTACAGTTTCGGAAAAGAAGATTTTTAAAGATTTACCTACAAACAAGAGGGCCATTGGCCCTATATCGCTCACCTGAGTTACAGTAATATTGACAATGTTAATTTTTTAGCAGACAACATTTCTAGCAGATGATACTGCTTTCACCCTTTCACTGCTGAATCAACTTGAACTAAGATTGACACACAGTCTGGATACAGATCTAATACCAAGTAACTGTCTGACCAAGAACTAAATTGTTTACAACTTAGGTCAAAATGACTAAAACTGATAATTTAGAAATTCAAATGATGACAAATCTGAAGCAGACACGACACTACAGATCTCTTTGAAAGACACCCCCCCCCCTTTTCATACACAGTATCCAGCTATCCTATAGAAGCCGCCTGATCAGGGTCTGCTCTGTTTGCTTTTGACACAATATAGATCTGACTCTACAGTTTTTGTCAAAGCAAAAACTTCTCTTTACAGAAATAATGTGTTTTTTAAGGATTAAAAATAAGAGTAGACCCAGATCAGACAGCTCCTATAGAAGCTGTCTGATCAGGGTCTGCTCTGTTTGCTTTTGACAAGATATAGATTTGATTTTAGTTTTTATCAAAGCTAAAACTTCTCTTCATGGAAATAACGTGTTTTTACTCATTAGCAAACAGAGTAGACCCAGATCAGTTTTTGTCAAAGCAAACTGGGAAAGGGTTAATAGGTGTTTAGAAATAATTCCAGCTCTAGGTATGAATATCTGATAATCAGTCAATTAAACGGGTCATTAGTTTTTTTAACAATTGAAATTGAGAAGAGTTACTCATTTTTTGAGTAACATTAATTATTAATTGACAATAATTTTGATTAACTTTTAAGACATTATTTGTTTTCAAAATCAAATTAAAATAAATACAATTAATAGCAAGGAGAAAAGTCTTTATTAAACACCTACACTTCAACTAAATGCAATTAATAAAGACTATATTGCATGCCTCGCATAAAAAAAATTATTAAAATAAATGACCATAATCATATTAAATACTTTTTTTTCAAATCACATAAATTAACTGCAGAAACAACATAACATTATGCAAAGACTTATGATAACATCCAGCTGTGAAATTCCCAGTTTGGCACCACAAGTCACCAACAATACACATCATGGGGTTAATGGGTCAACATTCCTTTCAAAATGCCCTTTGCTAAGTAATTTTTCATCTGCAACAACTGTCGTCTGCTTCAATTCTTAAAATAAACTTTCTATCATTTTTTTGCAAAAATATGGTCAAGATGACAAATAGTTTGGATCCTGATGAGACGCGGCATTATGTGGCCTCTCATCTGGATCCAAACTGTTTGCATAAGTAATCACAGCTTTGCCGCTAGCGTGCAAGGAGTTAAGAGTAGCATTGACCTGGAGAGATTAACAGTTGCTCTAAGAGCACTACTGTCCAGTGCTGTAACCTTTTAACTGTAGTTTCTGATGTGAAGAAGTCTATTTAACCCTTATTTTCCCTCATATAATCTTGTTTTCATGCATCTACAAACAGAGTAGACCCAGATAAGATGGATTCTATGAGATCAGGGTCTGCTATGTTTTTCATGGAATTTGATATATCTGTTTCTATGCCTTCTAAGATGGCTACACTGATCCACCTTCCATATTTCATTATAAATATTTTGTCCAATGCAGTTATCTCCCTTTGTCCCTTAATGGCTACTTGATGAGACAAGGGAAATAACTGTGAGGAAATTGCTAAGGGAAACCTTTTAAGTGTTGTTTCTGATATTAAGAAGTTTAAAGCCCCAGGGTGAGACCATTTTTGGCCCAGGGGTCATTATTTGAACAAACTTGGTAGTGGTATATTAGGTGATGCTTCATACCAAATACCTTAGCTCTAGATTATGTGGTTTCAGAGAAAAAGATTTTTAAAGGGTTTCCTATATAAGTCTATGTAAAAATTACAAGCCCTGGGGCAGGGCCATTTTTGGTCAGGGGGTCATCATTTGAACAAACTTGGTAAAGGACCATTAGATGATGCTATATACCAAATATCAAAGCTCTAGGAAAAACCTTTAAAAGTAGTGGGGCGGGGCCATTTTTTGCCCGGGGGTCATGATTTGAACAAACTTGATAGATGTCACCCTAAAGTACATTTCTGTACAATTTGGTTGAAATCCTCCTAGTGGTTTAGGAGAAGAAGTCATTTGAGTAAAAGTGAACGGACAGACAGACGGACGGACAGACAGACAGACAGACAGACGGACGACAGACGACAGGCGGTCACAATAGCTCACCTTGAGCCTTCAGCTCAGGTGAGCTAAAAACCCAAGTGCACAACAAGTCATGCTGGTGAACATTCCTGTGAAGTTTGGTGACTTTAGCTCCAGTAGTTTCAGTGATATGTGTGATAATATCTATTGTTCTCATAATCTCACAATGTATCACTCGTGAGAGAGGCCAGAGAGACTGACAGGACTCTGGCAAAAACAATATGTCCCCCATAAATGGCTGAGACATTATTAGCTAAGTTTTATTGAATAAGGAAATATTTGGTCAGCGCAGAAACTGTAGAATCAGATTTGTATTATTCCATAAGCAATCATAGAAGACCCTAAATCAGATGGCTCCTATAGGAGCTGTCTGATCTGGGATTACTCTGTTTGCAAGGTGTCAAAAGGTGCCTCAATCACTTATAGGGTTAAATTGCTAGACTAAGTAGCTTCCATGCCCAATAAATAATGAAGAAACATATCCACCTGCTACATCAAAGATATGGCAAATGACTTAATATCTTCTATAGTATGGTCCATCATAACTAATTGTGTAAACCTTGACTAAATGCTGAGCTTTTGATACAGCTGCATGTCTGAGTATACATAGTAAACCCTCTCTGAACACTCAAGTATCATTATCAGTATTTAAGACAGGTGTACATAGCTTCATGCAGTGTGAAAGTCTTGCAGAAAGCTCCTTTCGGAACTTTCTGTATGACTTTCACACTGCATTAAGTAGAACTTTAGTGTAAGTAGAATGTGTCTCAAGGATGTGGAGGCTCCTATTTAATCCTTAACTCCATGAATATTCATGTAAGAAACTAGAAACTAGAACCATCACTAAATGTGATGAATACCCCCGCACAGCAGCCTTGATTGCAAATCCAAGTTTGTGACAAAAGGGACAAACAAGAGTTACGCATACGGTACATAATATGCCCACTTGCAAACTTTCTCTGATTCAACATGCCTTATAAGTGTTGACATTTTCTAATCTGTGCTTCAGATCTTGATTTCCATATTAAGGTGATACTATTTCTAAAAAAATTGAAGTGAATATCTTATTAAACAAGAGGGCCAGAATGGCCCTGACATCGCTCACCAGACAATCAGAAGATTTTCAAAGTTTTTACTACAGTCGAATCGCGGTCAATCGAATCTCGCTCACTCGTTTTGACGGTTTAACTCGTCCAAAGGCAAAGGTCCCAGCCTGTCTGCATAGTAATTATATGTATAAACAATGCTTTCACTCGGACATTCGTTAAATCGGATAATTCGATAATTGGGACGGTTTGTCAGGTCCTAACAACCAATAATTACCTTGTTTTTGACACGTTCACTCGAACACTGCTTAGACTTCAAGGCGCTGTGGTTATAACCGCTTCGTGATTTTCACACCTATTTCGAAACCCTTTGATCACGGATTATCGAGTGAACGGTTTTAATGCATATGGTCAAAACTGCCCTGACACTTGTCACTTTTGTTTTTAACTGTGTTGTGTTTAGTTACTCGGCTTTTCATCAGAATTCAAACTGTTTGCGAAGGTGAGCAGCAGAGTAAAGGCTACAAAATTGATCAGCTCCATGTTTGTACATACATGTCTTATTAATTGCATTGCTGTTTCTCTGTCATCATCTATGCACTGTTTTAATATACAAGAGGGCCAGAATGGCCCTGAAGCGCTCACCAGACTATCAGAGGAGAAGATTTTCAAAGTTTTCACTATATGTTTCTATAGAAAACTAGCCGGCCCTGGGGCGGGCCAATTTTGACCCCAGGGGCATAATTTATATAACTTTTGTAGAGGACTTAGACATGATGCTATGAGCCAAATATGAAAGCTGAGCACCTTTCAGTTTCATAAGATTTTCAAAGTTTGCTCTATATGTTTCTACTGAAAACTACCCACCCCTGGGGCGGGGCCAATTTTGACCCCAGGGCCATAATTAATATAACTTTTGTAAAGGACCTGAAGATGATGATACATGAGTTCATATTATTATTCATATCTTAACTTATTTTTAACCCTTCCACTGTTCTATGTTTATTCAAAATTTCAATACCTACTGAATGTTCATGGACAAAATAGTTATAATGAAAAATAGAAAGTGTAGCCATTTAAGAAAGTAATGAAAAACATCTTTCAAATTCCATTAACAAACAGAGTAGACCCTAATTAGACAGCTGCTAAAGGAGCCGCCTGATCTGGGTCTGCTCTGTTTGCAAATGCATGAAAAGGCATTTATATGAGGGAAAGGGTTAAGTAAACATATTATAAGTACATTGTATATTGTACACAAAAATGGAAATAATTTAATGCAATTTGCACTATATAATATCATAAGTAAACAGAGCAGATTGATCATATGGCTACTAAATGAGCCATCTAATCTGGGTCTACTCTGTTTGCAATGGTGCAGAAATTGTCTGTGCAATAGGCCAGATCTAAAAATATCAGTTGTCTACCCAGAAGGGAGGCAACCCAGTTGTTATCAAAAGTGCAAAGGGAGACCTAGCACAGTTTGGATTCTGATCTGACGCATATGTAACTTCAAATTACATATGTGTCAGATCAGAATCCAATATTGTACTTCATAATTGTTTTGTACAAGAGAGTTAATTGTAAGATTGACATGTATTAAAAAACAATGTGAACAATCTTAGACAAGCAGACAACAATTCTGAAACAACTATAATACTGATAAAGAATGCTACAGCATAGAACACTTGACTTGTATTCAGCTAAACTTCACAAAAGATATACTGATAAGACTCTATATTGATATCTGAGAGCTTAATGCAGGACATAGATATGCAAAGAGCATTTTGAGAATTATCCACTTAGTTTTCTCCATCTAAAATGAGTGTTTGTTATTTATTTGGCTAAATACAATTTCTACTCTACTGATTAGACTAAGGGTAAAACCACTGGAACTGGCTATACTAGGTCAGTCTCAGTGGACTGGGTTGAAGGAGAAACCTTTAGCCGCAGTTTCTGAAGTGAAAAAGCCTATTTTAAAGTATAACCCAAAGGGCAGGACCAATTTTAACCTCAGAACTATGATATTAACAAAATTCTTAAAGGTAAACTAAGTAAATCCATACACCAAATATCTAAGCTCTGGGACATGTAGTTTTTGCCAGGAAGATACTAGTGTTTAAACAGCAGTCAGCTACGGAAAACTTGCCACCCCTAGGGCGGGGCCAATTTTGACCCCAGGGACATGATTTATATAACTTTTGTAGAGGACCTACAGATGATGCTATGTGCCAAATATCAAAGCTGAGAACCTTCCAGTTTCAGAGAAGAAGATTTTCAAAGTTTCACTATATGTTTCTATTGAAAACTTGACACCCCCAGGGTGGGGCCAATTTTGACTCCAGGGACATAATTTATATAACTTTTGTAAAGGACCTATAGGTGAAGCTATGTGCCAAAGATGAAAGCTGAGCACCCTATAGATTCAGAGGAGAAGATTTTTAAAGGTTCAAATTGTTGACGACGGACGACGAACGACGGATGACGCACGCCGACGGACATCAGGTGATCACAAAAGCTCACCCTGAGCACTTTGTGCTCTGGTGAGCTAAAAATGTATATTTATGGATGGTAAAATATGCTAATATATGAATAAAATATAAAGTCAATTCAATTTCGTTATTGTTTCTATTTCTCTACCAGTCACAACTTTCAGCATTCAATAATTTTTATGTACACGACAGATATTCCCAAGGTAACGTCCATGTAGTATAACTTACGATACTGTAAGTTTCACGACACCAACTAAGATGGCGGCCGAGATAATGGAAATGCAACTACTCGGACGATGCGCTGGTTCGAACTTGGTTCGGGGTCCATTGGATGTTCGAGTTATCGCGATTCGACTGTATATGTTTCTACTGAAAACTGACCACCCCTGGGCGATGCCAATTTTGACCCCTGACCCCAGGGGCATAATTTATATAACTTTTGTAGAGGACCTGAACATGATGCTATGTACCAAATATGAAATCTGAGAACATTCCAGCTTCAGGAGAACATTTTCAAAGTTTTCACTATATGTTTCTATTGAAAACTGACCACCCCTGGGGCGGTCCAATTTTGACTCCAGGGGCATAATTTATATAACTTTTGTAGAGGACAGAAACATGGTGCTATGGTTTCAAATGTGAAACCTGAGAACCCAGTAGATTCAGAGAAGATTTTCAAAGTTTTCACTTCATGTTTCTATAGACAACGAAAATTTCTGACAGATGACAAAAACTCAGTGTTATAACCCTATCTGTGACAGCTGAGCATGACTTGACTGAATTTAGCACAAAGTTTGGATTCTGATATGACACATATGTAACTTCATATGTGGTTTGTACAAGAGAGTTAATTGTTAAGATTGATATGTATTAAAAACACAAGCAGACAACAATTCTGAAGCAGATAACATCACAGTACTGAAAGAATGGGTTGTGCATAAAACACTGGAACTTGTATTAAGCTGAACTTCACAACAGTTACACTGATAGGCTCTACATTGATAGCTGGCAGCTTAATGCAAGGCATAGGTATGAATACAAGAGGCCCTGAAGCGCTCACCTGAGATAACCTTGTACAACCTTGGTAGAGAAACACAAGGCAAAGCAGTATGACATTAATTAAAGGTCTAAGCCTGATGGTTTCAGAGAAAAATAATATTTCATACTTGTCCCATGAAAAACTGAAAAGCCCAAAGGCAGGGCCAAGTTTGGCCAAGAAGTCAGGGTCCTAAGAGAACCACAAGCCAAAGCTACATATTTGTAGAGGACCATTAGATCATGTTTATGTTACATACCAAGCATCAAAG
Organism: Azorinus chamasolen; assembly: GCA_963576725.1. NCBI lineage: Eukaryota > Metazoa > Mollusca > Bivalvia > Cardiida > Solecurtidae > Azorinus > Azorinus chamasolen. The sequence goes on along the minus strand of OY755238.1, from coordinate 47,998,249 downwards.
GTCTAGGCCTTACAGTTTCAGAAGATTTTTAAAGATTTTCCTATGAAAAACTGATAAGCCCTTGGGCGGGGCCATTTTTGGTCCGGGGATCACAATTTGAACAATGTTTGTAGAGGACCATTAGATCATGCTACATACCAAATACCAAAGGTCTAGGCCTTACAGTTTCAGAGAAGAAGATATTTAAAGAATTTCCTATGAAAAACTGATATGCTCTTGGGCAGGGCCATTCTTGGTCCGGGTCATAATTTGAACAATGTTTGTAGAGGACCATTAGATCATGCTACATACCAAATATCAAAAGGTTTAGGCCTTACAGTTTCAGAAGAAGATTTTTAAAGATTTTCCTATGAAAAACTGATAAGCCCTTTGGGCGGGGCCACTTTTGGCCCAGGGGTCATTGTTTGATTAATTTTTGTAGAGGATCATTAGATCATGCTACATAACAAATATCAAAGGTCTAGGCATTACAGTTTCAGAGAAGAAGATTTTTAAAGATTTTCATATGAAAAACTGATAAGCCCTTGGGCGGGGCCATTTTTGGCCCGGGGGTCATAGTTTGAACAATCTTTGTAGAGAACCATTAGATCATGCTACATACTAAACATAAAAGGTTTAGGCCTTACAGTTTCAGTAGATTTTTAAAGATTTTCCTATGAAAAACTGATAAGCCCGTGGGCGGGGCTATTTTTAGTCTAGGGGTCATAATTTGAACAATCTTTGTTGAGGACCATAAGATCATGCTACATACCAAATATAAAAGGTCTAGGCCTTACAGATTCAGAAAAGAAGATTCTTAAAGATTTTCCTATGAAAAACTAATAAGCCCTTGGGCGGGGCCATTTTTGGCCCGGAGGTCATAATTTCTACTACCTTTTTAGAGGACCATAAAATCATGCTACTTACCAAATATCAAAGGTTTAGGCCTTACAGTTTCAGATAAGAAGATTTTTAAAGATTTTCCTACGAAAAACTGATAAGCCCTTGGGCGGGGCCATTTTTGTCCCGGGGGGTCATAATGTGAACAACGTTTCGTTCCCCCTAGCCACTGATGCTTCTGACAAAATTTCGTTAAGATCAGGTCAGCAGTTTCAGAGGAGATGTCATTTGAAAATGTGGACGGACGACAGACGCCGGACACCGGACGCCAGACACCGGACGACGGACACATCGCGGTCACAATAGCTCATCCTGAGCCTTTGGCTCAGGTGAGCTAAAAAGGGGAATAACTCCAAAAATATTGATGCTAGAGTTATGGCCCTTGTGCATGACACTACTCCTCATCATGCTTCTTCAATGTGTGAAGTTATAATGAATTTGGCCTAACTTTGTAGGAGATATGGCCAGGACACGAAGCGTGACAGACTGACAAGAAAATATGAAAAAGGAGAATAACTCCAAAAATATTGATGCTAGAGTTATGTCCCTTGTGCATGACACTACCCCTCATCATGATTGTTCCATATGTGAAGTTTCAAATCAATTGAACCAGTAGATAAAGAGTTATGGTCCGGACAAAAAAATATGTAAAAGGGGAAAACTCCAAAAATATTGATGCTAGAGTTATGGCCCTTGTGCATGACACTAGCCCTCATCATGCTTCTTCAATGTGTGAAGTTATAATGAATTTGGCATAACTTTGTGGGAGATATGGCCCGGACACGAAGCGTGACAGACGGACGGACGGACGGACAGACAGACAGACAGAGAGATGGACAGACGGAACCGAGCAAACCTATAGTCCCCCAACCTGTAATCGGTGGGGGACTAACAAACTTTGTAGAGGACCATTAGATCATGCTACATACCAAATATCAAAGGTCTAGGCTTTACAGTTTCAGAGAAGAAGATTTTTTAAGAAACTGATAAGCCCTTGGGCGGGCCATTTTTGGTTCGGGGATCACAATTTGAACAATGTTTGTAGAGGACCATTAGATCATGCTACATACCAAATATCAAACGTCTAGGCCTTACAGTTTCAGAGAAAAAGATTTTCCTATGAAAAACTGATAAGCCCTTGGGCGGTGCCATTTTTGGTCCAGGGTCATAATATGAACAATCTTTGTAGAGGACCATAAGATCATGCTACATACCAAATATCAAAGGTCTAGGCCTTACAGTTTCAGAGAAGAAGATTTTTTAAAGATTTTCCTATGAACAAGAGGGCCATGATGGCCCTAAATCGCTCACCTGGTTACTATAGACATATGCATACACTGTTTTTCTATGTAAAAATAAGTCAGCTTCAGATTGGGGCCAATATGAAACCAAGGGCCGAAATTTTAGGCCTTGAGTTTCAAATTTGAACAATCTAAATAAAGGAACATTAGATGATGCTTCATATAAGTTTCAAAGTTCCGGGCCTTACAATTTCACAGAAGGAGATTTTAAAGATTTTCCTATGAAAAACTGATAAGCCAGGGATGGGGCCATTTTGGTTCAGGGGTCATAATTTGAACAATCTTGGTAGAAAACCATTAGATGATAATACATACTAAATTTCAAAGGTCCAGGCCTTACAGTTTAGGAGAAGATTTTCAATGAAAAACTGATAAGCCCTTGGGCGGGGCAATTTTTGGCCCAGGGGTCATAGTTTGAACAAACTTTGTAGAGGACCATTAGATCATGCTACATACCAAATATCAAAGATCTAGGCCTTACAGTTTCAGAGAAGAAGATTTTTAAAGAAACTGATAAGACCTTGGGTGGGGCCATTTTTGGTCTGGGGATCACAATTTGAACAATCTTTGTAGAGGACCATAAGATCATGCTACATACCAAATATCAAAGGTCTAGGCCTTACAGTTTCAGAGAAGAAGATTTTTTAAAGATTTTCCTATGAAAAACTGGTTAGTCCTTGGGCGGGCCACTTTTGGCCCAGGGGTCATTGTTTGAAATTTTATGTAGAGGACCATTAGATCATGCTACAAAACAAATATCAAAGGTCTAGGCCTTACAGTTTCAGAGAAGAAGATTTTTAAAGATTTTCCTATGAAAAACTGATAAGCCCTTGGGCGGGGCCATTTTTTGCCCAGGGATCATAGTTTGAACAAACTTTGTAGAGGACCATAAGATCATGCTACATACCAAATATCAAAGGTCTAGGCCTTACAGTTTCAGAGAAGAAGATTTTTAAAAAAACTGATAAGCCCTTGGGCAGGGCCATTTTTGGTCCGGGGATCACAATTTGAATAATCTTTGTAGAGGACCATTAGATCATGCTACATACCAAACATCAAAGGTCTAGACCTTACAATTTCAGAGAAAAAGATTTTCAAATATTTTCCTATGAAAAACTGATAAGCCCTTGGGCAGGGCCATTTTTGGTCCGGGGGTCATAATTTGAACAATCTTTGTAGAGGACCATAAGATCATGCTACATACCAAATATCAAAGGTCTAGGCCTTACAGTTTCAGAGAAGAATTTTAAAGATTTTCCTATGAAAAACTGGTTAGTCCTTGGGCGTGGCCATTTTTGGCCCGGGGGTCATAATTTGAACAATCTTTATAGAGGACCATAAGATCATGCTGCATACCAAATATCAAAGGTCTAGGCCTTACAGTTTCAGAGAAGAAGATTTTTAAAGATTTTCCTATGAAAAACTGATAAGCCCATTGTCGGGGCTATTTTTGGCCCGGGGTCATAATTTGAACAATCTTTGTAGAGGACCATTAGATCATGCTACCCACCAAATATCAAAGATCTAGGCCAATCAGTTTCAGAGAAGAAGATTTTTAAAGATTTTCCTATGAAAAACTGATAAGCCCTTGGGCGGGGCCATTTTTGGTCCGGGGTCATAATGTGAACAAAATTTCGTTCCCCCTAGCCGCTGATGCTTCTGACAAAATTTGGTTAAAATCGGGTCAGCAGTTTCAGAGGAGATGTTGTTTGAAAATGTGGCCGGATGCCAGACACCGGACGCCGGACGGATCGCGGTCACAATAGCCCATCCTGAGTAAAAGCTTTTAGAGCTTTCTGCATTTTGAGAATTATCCAAATAGTTTTCTCAATCTAAAACTAGAGGTTTGTTTTTGTCACAAAACAGATGTCTCCCCCTCCCATCCTCTTTCCAATACACAAGTGTAATGTCTGTAACTCCAAACTTATCAGGGTCTAATGTTTAAGTCATCTGGGGCAATAACTCCAACATTGTAAGGGGGAGACAATTCAAAAGGTACACAAAAACATATGCTAGTCAACATTCTTGTAAAGTTTGGTGACTCTAGTACTAGTGGTTTCAGAGATACATGTGACACAAAGTAAAGTTTCTCTTATTTAAGTCATAAGGGGCAGTAACTCCAAAGTTATCAGGGGGAGACAATTAAACCCCCCAGATGCACAACAACTCATGCTGGTGAACATTCCTGTGAAGTTTGGTGACTCTAGCCCAACTGGTTTCAGAGATACGTGCAGCACAAAGTTTCTCTAATTTTAAGTTAACATATCAGGGGCAGTAACTCAATAATTATCAGGGGAGACAATTAAAAAAAAAACCAGGTGCACAACAAAACACATGTTGGTGAACATTCCTGTGAGGTTTGGTGACTCTAGCCCTAGTGGTTTTAAAGATATGCATGACACAATGTTTCTCTAATTTTAAGTAATCATATCAGGTGCAATAACTCCAAAGTTATCAAGGGAAGACAATTCAAAAATCCCAGTTGTACAACAACTCATGCTGGTCGACATTCCGGTGAAGTTTGGTGATTCTAGCCCTAGTGGTTTCAGAGATATGCACGACACTAAGTAAAGTTTGTCTAATTTTAAGTCATCAGGGGCAGTAACTCCAAAGTTAAGGGGGGGGGAGACAATGAAAAAAAAACAAGAGCAAAACAACTCAAGAATTATCAGGGGGAGACAATTCAAAAACCATAGGTGCACATCAACTCATGCTGGTGAACATTCCTGTGAAGTTTGGTGACTCTATTACCAGCGGTTTCAGAGATATGCGAGACACAAAGTTTTTCTAATTTTAAGTCATCAGGTGCAATAACTCCAAAATTATCAGGGGGAGACAATTCAAAAACCCAGGTGCACAACAACTCATGCTAGTGAACATTCCTGTGAAGTTTGGTGACTCTAGCCCAATTGGTTTCAGAGATACGCGCGACACAAGTTTGTGACGGACAGACAGACAGACGGACGGATGGACGGACGGACAGACAGACAACTCTGGCAAAAACAATATATCTCCCCATAAATGGGGGAGACATAATGAGTCTGTGTTATTTGTCAAAACAATTTCTACTCTACTGATCAGGCTAAGGGTGATTACATCAGCACTCACACTGGCTAGTTTCAGTCTGATTTAAAGAGGAAGTCCCTACAATGAACGCATATTTTCGATAATATCACAAAACTTGGTAATTGTTATGCTCAATCATTATTATGAAGGTTGCCAATGTGAACTTATATCGAAAAATGCCCCTGTGTTACAACTAAACCGATTTCATCAATACTTATAATTTTGTTCTACAACACAATATTATCGGCCCTTTCTGTTAAAATTTTCCGTGTTTTGCCGATTATCACCCGATCCCTCCATTGTTTATGTAATAGCTTTTCTCGGAAATGGTCGGAGAAACACGAATAGGGCGAACAGTTACAAAACTAAAACCCAACCCTAATAAAACTAAAACCTCGGGGAGTAAAATCAGGATCGCCGATATCAAACACATGGATGTTTTGTCATTATAAACGGCAATTGGGTGGATTTTCTTGCGGTATACTACTTTCCAGCTTATAAACAAATGAATTTTGTATATTTTAGATGTTTTTGAAATGCATCAAATGTAGGGCCTTCCCCTTTCAAGGGGAACCTTTAAACTGTAGTTTCTGATGTGAATAAGTCTATATACACAGGGGAGGGCCAATTTTAACCTCAGAACTATGATATTAACAAAACTCATAAAGGTATGCTAAGTAAATCTATACAACATATATCTAAACTCTGGGACATGTAGTTTTTGACAAGAATTTTTTTTAAGTTTTTCCTAAGCATAACTAGTGATCCCATGGGCTGTTTAAGCAGTCAGCTACAAAAATCTGGCAATCCCTGGGGTGGAACCAATTTTGACCCTAGGGTCAATTATTCACTCAAATGTACTCACACAATTGTACTCACACTTTTGTACTCACACAATAATTGTACTCACACAACTGTACTGTGCTCACAGTTATACTCACACAATTTTACTGGGCTCACGAAATTGTACTGTGCTCACACAATTGTACTCACACAGTTGTACTTACACAATTGTACCCACACAATTGTATTGAAGAATTGTATTCATACAAGTGTACTCACAGTTGTACTCATACAACTGTACTGTTCTCTCAGTTGTTCTCATACAGTTGTACTCACAGTTTTACTGTGCTCACACAGTTGTACTCACACAATTGTACTCACACAGTTGTACTGTAATCACACAGTTGTACTGTGCTCACACAGTTGTACTCACACAGTTGTACTGTACTCACACAGTGTAGTTGTACTCACATAATTGTACTCACACAGTTGGGTCTCATGAACAGCATTAATACATTGTACCTTCTATTCCTTGAATAGCAGAAGCATAAAATAGCTAGTACCCCTTTCTGCAGCATTCATTTGAAGTAGCATATCAAGCTAAGTTTTAGTCTGTTTTAAGAGCTGTAGAAAATAGGTATATGTAGGAAATCTAAGTAAACCATTTCATATATATATATATCTGCCAATTCCTATCTGCTTCTCAGATTGAGATTGGGTCAGTGGATCAAGTCAGATGATGTAGAAGGGCCACGTGACACAAGGAGAGTGTTGTAGACTGGTGGCAGCTCTAATCCCTCGTCCTTGTTTAGTGATACCCATAACTGTTTAATTGCTATCGCCTCTTCGACTCATCTCTAAATGTGTACGTCCTCTGATGTTAGAGTTTTGGTATTCTGTGGTGATCCACTGACCAAGCACAAAGCTGATGAAAATCACAAGATATGATTGAAAATTCCAAATTATAAGTGTATTTAAATTAAATCAATTTGATAATGTATCCAGAACAAGAGACCAACCTTCATAGTTCTTTCTGCTGAGATTTTCAGATCATTATGCATGTTATCTACTGTCCTGGTTTTAAATGCTGGGTAACTCAGCTTCAAATTGATTTACTGCATTAAAATTTTGCCTCTTGTAAGGGCAAATTTATCAATAGTAAATGCTTATTATTTCAGAACTTTATGCTATTTCTTTTAAAACATAATCAACGTCAAACAGTTTGGAAGCTAATTTACTTGGCATCTAACCTGGATCCAAACTGTTTGAAAAGGTAGTCAGAGTAGTTATAATCACTAATGACAAGATAACACAAGGGCAGAGTTGAACTCACCTGCACCTTCCTCATTGTAGTTAATCACATTTTCTCTGATGTCATCGTCTGGGTCAACATCTAAAATGTACTTCTCTGGGTCGGTCTTCTTCTTGTAGCGAACAAATAAGAATACTGCCAGACCAACAACTGGAACAAAGTAAAACATTCAACCTTGCTGCATTATCTAAGTGAATGGCTTGTCATTGTTAAACAAAAGAGTCCATTATGAAAGGGTAAAATTGCTACATGACTTTAACCAAGGAGTCCTCTGATCTGCTTCTTCACTGTTTGCAAATGCCAGATAACTTGTTTCCTGTATCTACTGTTTTACTGTCAAAGAAAGGTTTATATCCTATTTACTCTATTAAGAATAAGTCAACTTAGAGTATTGAAGAATACACATATATATATGTATATATATGATGCATATATATTTGAAGATGAGAGTGCTAAAGGCTTTAGAAGAAGAATACCAAGCACAACCCTTTGATTGTTTAACATTCATGTAAGACTTCACCCAATTTGGAGTATTAATAAATTTGGGTCTAGCATAAAAACAAGAGCACAGCATGCCAGTGCCAACACTAGCATAAAAACAAGAGCACAGCATGCCAGTGCCAACACTAGCATAAAAACAAGAACACAGCATGCCAGTGCCAACACTCTGTTTGATTGAAGCCCTTGTGATGGTGAACAAGTGTGTGAGGTCTCATAAGACTTGCATGAATAATAAAGTAAATAGCGAACATTAAAGTTTCTCGATGACAACAATGACACCTACAATTGTTTTTGATACGAAAACTGATGTTTCCCCCAAACCACCTTGCCCCCGCGCAGACAAAAAATTTCTATGTAAAAAGTGCCATAACTCTGCAGAATATCATCAAACCGGAACATCAATAAGATATGCACAACTAGGTATAGTGCTGATCAATTCTATGAAATTTCATGAAAATCTGAGCAAAGGTTTTAGAGAAACTTTCCATGTAAAAATTCAAAGTCCCATAACTTTGCAGAAAATCATCGAACCAGAACAGGAATAAGAAATGCACATCTAGACATGGTGTTGATCAATCCTATGAAGTTTCATGAAAATCTCATCCAAAGCTTTGGAGAAACCTCGCCGACAAAATTTTCTATGTAAAATATTCTAGTAACTCTGCATAAAATCATCGAACCGAAACAGAACAATATATGCTCAACTAGACATGGTGCTGATCAATCCTATGAAGTCTCATGAAAATCTGATCAAAGCTTTTGAAGAAACCATGCGGACAAATTAAAATCGGACAGACAGACAGAGGGATGCCATGCACAGAAACAAAATGTCTCCCCCAGTATACTGGGGGAGACATAATGAGGAAGACATCAACCCAGCACCCAAGTTACAACAACAGCTCATAATTATGCTTTTCTTCAAAAAGTCAGACAAGCTAAAAAGTGACTCCAGAACTTTATTGCCATGGCAAACAGTAAAGAATCTGTAACATATAAGCAAACAGAGCAGACTGACAAGATCTGAGTCTACACTGTTTGTAAAGGCATAAAAATGCAGCTCTATCAAGTAAAGGATTAATGACACATACTGAGCATCACAAATATACAGATGATGATGATGACGATGAAGCCTGTAGTAAACCCTGCCTTGGCCGGCACTGTGGCTGACAAGATGTTACACAGCCGCCCCGTCCAACCTGGCGGACAAATGCACGTGAAGTTCTGTGGGAATCTCTCCTTACGACAGCTCGCACCAACAAAGCATGGTGCATCTTGCTCACAGTAGTCTATAGGAAGACAGTTAACTCCACTGGCATAGGTGCCTGGGGGGCATCTGAAACAGACAAGCAAACAACTGTTACTGTTATTGTCTTTTTTTCATAAAATGTTTTTACGTAACTTTCTAAATAAATCCCATTTCTGGTATTGTCAGATGTTTATGTAAATGAATGAAATATTTGTTAGATAACTCACTTGTACAGATTCTATTCAAAAAGACTGTTTAAAGTACTTAAGTTGAGTTTAAATGCTTGAATATGTTATATGAAAAGTTCCAAGGAGGTGTTTGATCTTCACTGGTTACCAATCACAGCTGTGTTTTATGTACAACTGCTTTGTAGGTAATGCTCTGGTTTATCTTAGAGAAGTTTTAACTAACAAACTTCAAAGAGAGCGAGTTTACAATCCTCAGACACTGCAGAATTGTTAAATGTTGTTCCATTTAACAAACAGAAAATATTTTATGACATAAATTTCAGTATCGTAGGACCAAGTCTTCTGCTGACCATCAGACAGTCAGCTTCCTTGGACCTGTTCAAGAAACAACTGAAAACCCACTATTTTAGAAACTTTTACACAGAGTTTTAATTTAGAGTGGTATCAAACATAATTCAAGTTGGTTTTATATTAGATTTTAAGCCAGATTTTCATATTTAAGCTGTATAATGTATATCTTGATTGTTTGGTATATGTTTAAAAACAAGATTTTTCCGAGTAAAATCTATTTTAGTTAGAAATACTTACCTGCTGTGAAATCTGCCTTTGGCTATTATTTATTACCTTATGACCCGAAATTCGGAAGAAAAAAAAAGACCCGCAAGTAGGTACCACACAGCTAGCTCCCATACCCGCACGCTATTTAGCCCATGCCCTGCATGCTATAATCATTGGTTATTCGCTCCCTACAACAATTTAACAATGAGGAGCGGGAGGAGGGAATCCCTTTCACGGCAGGTAAGTACTTCTAACTAAAATGGATTTTACTTGGAAAAATCTTGTTCTGGTAGCAAAATTCATTACCTGCTGTGAAATATGCTAACTTTGTCACATAGGTGGGAAGGCTGTGCAACCTCACCAATTAAGAACAGGGCTCAGCTGTAGAGCATTGAACTCAGAAGTTCTGTACCATGAAACTTCAGAGTAGAACTTTTCCACGGTTGTACCAACAACCAAAAGAAAAGCGCAAGCCCTAGGCATTATACCACTCTTGAGAGGCCACAAACGGACCTAAGAACATAACAAGAGGGCCAGAATTGCCCTGATATCGCTCACCAGACAATCAGAGGAGAAGATTTTCAATGTTTTCACTATATGTTTCTATAGAAAACTAGCCGGCACTGGGGCGGGGCCAATTTTAACCCCAGGGGCATAATTTATATAACTTTTGTTTCACTATATGTTTCTATAGAAAACTAGCCGGGCCAATTTTAACCCCAGGGGCATGATTTATATAACTTTTGTAGAGGACCTGAACATGATGCTATGTGCCAATTATGAAAGCTGAGAACCTTCTAGTTTCAGAGGAGAAGAATTTCAAAGTTTTCACTATATGTTTCTATTGAAAACTGAACACCCCTGGGGCCGGGCCAATTTTGACCCCAGGGGCATAATTTATTTAACTTTTGTAGAGGACCTATTGATGATACTATGTACCAAAGATGAAAGCTGAGAACCCTGTAGATTCAGAGGAGAAGATTTTTAAAGGTTCAAATTGTTGACGCCCGACGACGGACGCCAATGGACAACGGACATCAGGCGATCACAAAAGCTCACCCTGAGCACAAAAAATCTAATTAATATTCATGAAGTCATCATTTTTACATGAATATTCATGAAGTAAAGGGTTAATCACCACCAAAATTCAATAAAAGTGTACGCAAACAGGAAGATGATACATGAGAGATCTGAAAAGGGGAGACACGGTACAACTCTCTATGATTATGCTTCAGACCAAATATAAAATCATTCCAGTATACACAAGCCAAGAAATCTTTGATGAAAATTTTCGTCATTAAACAATCACCAAAACTAGAATTGTTTTTGATACAACAAGATGTGTTTGTGAAACACTATGCCCCCTCATATATATATATATATTTGTGCGGCTTTATGAGATACATATGCATGCCAAATATCAAGTCTCAAAAGTTATGACCAATGTTAAAGTTGCTGACAGACAGACAAACGGACAAACAGACAGGGCAAAAACAATATGCCCCTGACTATCGTCAAGGGGGGCATAAAAACTGATGTCTCCCCCAGCGCGTGGACAAAATTTTCCAAAGTCCCATAACTCTACAGAGAATCATCGAACCGGAAAAGGAATAAACTATGCACAATTAGAATGGTGCTGATCAATCCAATGAAGTTTCATTAAAATCCGATAAAAGATGTTTGGGGAAATATTTCAAAGTCCCATAACTCTGCAGAAAATCATCAAACCTAAACAGGAATAAGATATGTACAACAAGGCATGATTCTGATCAATCCTATGAAATTTAATGAATATGCAATTAAAAGTTTTGGAGAAACCCTGACAAAATTTCCATGTAAAAATTTCAAAGTCCTATAACCATGCAGAAAATGGGAGGCAATAACTCCAATATTATTGAGTGAGTGAGTGAGTTGGGTTTTACGTCTGACCAACAGTATTTCAGTAATTTGCAGACGGCACCCGCATGAGACAAGTTATAGTGCTGCCTCACTGGAATACCCCTGCCACAGGCACATGGCAAGGGCACCCCACCCAGTCACATTATCCTGACACTGGGCCGACCAGTCCTAGAACTACCCCTTTAATGTCGAGCGTAGACAAGGGAGCTACTAGTACCAACTTTTAACGACTTTTGGTCTGTAGCGGCCGGGGATCGAACCCACAACCTTCCGTATTGCAGGCCGTGGGTTCGATCCCAATATTATTATCCAATATTATATTATTGAAGCTAGAGTTATGATACTGCAGACAAAATTTCCATGTAAAAATTTCAAAGTCCTATAACTCTGCAGAAAATGGGAGGCAATATTATTGAAGCTAGAGTTAAGATACTTGTGCACAACACTTCCTTTAATCATGCTCTTTCTATACATGAAATGTCATTCCAATAGCATCAGTAGAGCCGGAGTTATTGATCGGAAAAGAAAATGTAACAAAGGGCAATAACTCCAAAAGTATTGACACCAGAGTTATGGCCCTTATACATGACACTTCCTCTCATCATGCTCTATCAATGTATGAAGTTTCAATCAAATGGCATTAGCCATGTAGTAGTTACTGTCCGGGCAAGAAAGTGTAAATAATTGACCTTGAATTTGTGACCATGACCTTGAATTGTGACCTTGGCCTTTGACCCACGTGCCTGAATCCTGCTGTCTGCACATCGGCTTGTTAAGGAGAACATTTGTGCCACAGCATTTTGGAATCCTTCCAAGGTTATCATACAGATGTGGTGCAGACATGAAAATTACGGTTAAAAGATTTTGACCTTGAATTGTGACTTTGACCTTTGAAAAATGTGCCTGAATCCTGCTGTCTGCACATCACATTGTTATGGAGAACATTTGTGCCACAGCATTTTGATATCCTTCCAAGGGTTTAAGAGATATGGAGCGGACACAAAGGATGTGGCTAAAAACATTTGACCTTGAATTGTGACCTTGACCTTTGACCAACGTGCCTAAATCGAACGCTCTGCACATCGTCTTGTTGAGTTGAACATTTGTGCCAAAGCATTTTGAAATCCTTCCATATTTGTGAGATATATGCGCCAAAAGTGTGAAGGCTGCATTGATTTCGCTCTGATGCTTTGCATAGTTTAAAGAGGGAAATACTTCGAAAAACTTTCTGAAACGTGACACTATTGTGCATGAAGGAAGTGTTAATAGATTGGTGTACTTTTTAAGTGATTCTGTTGTGTGATTTGACGGAAAAAGTGAAATTAATAAATCATTTTTTGTGCAGTACTGGATTTTTAAATTCAAATGTGTGTGCCTCAGGCTACTAATCCGCTCTTCACCTGTATATCCTAATGGATATACAGGTGAAGAGCGGATTAGTACAATACAGCCACAGTTCAGTTACAGTATACCAGGTGCAATCTTTCCATTATAGGGCAATTATCGCCTATTTTAAAACCCAACAAGCTAGTATTGTCCAGGTTGAAAGAGTTAGGGCTGTTAAACTTTGGTCAATTTGGCTTAGCTAAATTCAGAGGCTCCAGAGGGGGCAACTCAAAACCAAAGCGTATTTGGGATGAAAATAAAGGTGTTCATTTAAACAGATTAAGGGAAATACCTCAGTCAATTCCAATTGTTTCTCGAAACCGTCAGACAGAAAGTAGGGTTTCACCTGATGGCGTAAATCTCAGTCATTTGAAACAGTTCCCCCAGGTAATCCCCATTGTTTCAAAACCTAACCTGTACGCGAGTAAATTCTCAACAGTGTCCCTTTCTGAGAAAACGAAAACTGTTGTTCATGTAAAACGCGATCCTCCAATGCCTGTGAGAAGTCAGACCTTTGTAAAAGTATGCAGTATAAACCCTAGATCAGTCAAAAACAAGGCTCTTTCTATTTGCGACTATATCGTTTCAAATGACTTTGATGTGGTAGCCATTACGGAAACCTGGCTCGGTAGTTCTGTTGACAATTCTTGCTTAAGTGAACTGGTTCCTACTCATTACAGAATCCAACATGTCCCTCGCTGCAATGGCAACCGTGGCGGCGGGGTTGCAATCATACATAAGGCTTCAATAGGACTTCGCCTCCATAAATCAACAAGAGATAATGATTTCTCAAACTTTGAGTACATGGACTGCACTATCAGTATCCGAGATTTCAATATGCGCCTAGTAGTTGTTTATAGACCACCACCATCTCGTGGTAATGGTCTAAAAACTGGAGATTTCCTCGAGAATGAGTGGCCATTTTTCTTATCTAAGCTTGCGACCACCGATAGACCAGTCGTCATTGTAGGGGATTTAAATATCCACCTTGACATTCCAAATGACAGAAACACTGCTAACTTTGTTAGTACACTCGAATCATTTGGACTGCGACAGCATGTAAATGAAGCCACTCATGTAGGGGGACATACTCTTGATGTTGTTACTACACGGGATGGTGATGACTGTGTGTCAAACATTGAAGTCACAGATCCTGGACTGTCCGACAGTAGTGGTAAAATTTCACGAGATCATTTTTCTGTAACTTTCGAGGCAAAGGCTGCAAGACCTCCAACAGTGAGGAAAACTATTTCATTTCGGAAACTTAGGGCAATTAATGTCGAATCATTCAAAAGGGACCTCCTCAACTCAGTACCCATCGAGACAAGTATGCAAACGGCAGATGTTGATGAGCTGGTTAAATCATATACACAGATACTGGCAGCACTTGTCAATAAACATGCACCACTGTGTACTAAAACCGTAACACTCAGACCATCATGTCCTTGGCATACCCAGGAACTGCACGATGCTAAACATGTAAAGTGCAAATTGGAACGGAACTGGAAAAAGTCCAGGCTCACAATAGACCATCAGCTATACAGAGAACAGTGTGCCAAATTCAACTAGCTACTGATAAAGTCGAGAATTGATTTCTACTCAGAGAAAATTGAATCATGCCAGGCAGACTCAAAAAGTCTTTTCAAAGTCACTAAGCATCTGCTAGGTTCAACTAATGATATCGCATTGCCTAAGAATTCATCCTCGAAACAACTTGCACAAGACTTCAGTGACTTTTTCGTTGAAAAGGTGGACAAAATACGGGCAGATATTTCATCAGGCACTGTATCCAGTGTGCCGAATACCACTGAGATGCAGCATTCAACAAACTTTTTAGAAAAGTTTCATGCAGCTACAGTGGAAGAAGTAGAACAGATCATTAAGGCATCCCCCTGTAAGTCTTGCGAACTGGATCCAATACCTACATGGCTGCTAAAAACATGCCTTGATGAACTCCTACTGATTTTGACAAACATTATTAACTCCTCTTTAGACACTGCCTGCGTTCCAAAAAGTTTCAAGAGGTCACATGTCAGACCCCTATTAAAGAAACCTGATCTCGATTCAAATGAACTTAAAAATTATAGGCCTGTATCAAATCTGCCATTTGTCTCCAAAGTATTAGAAAAAGTTGTTGACAAACGCATTGAGTCCCATCTGACCTCAAACAATCTACACAAGCAGCATCAGTCAGCATACCGAAAGCATCATTCAACAGAGACTGCTCTTCTGAAAGTTCAAAACGATATCCTTCAATCCCTAGATAGAAACGAAATTACAATTCTGGTGATGCTTGACTTATCGGCTGCATTTGATACTATCGATCACGAAACGTTGCTGAAACGCCTGGAAAGAGACTTCGGAATCATTGGGAAACCTCTTGAGTGGATGACCTCCTATCTAAATGACCGCTATCAAATAGTGTCAATAGATGGGGAAATGTCCACTCCAGTTAACATGAGATATAGCGTGCCACAGGGACGGTCCTAGGACCGAAGCACTACATCATGTACACAAAACCTGTCGGCTCAATCTGCAAAACCCATGGGCTCAACCACCATTTTTATGCCGATGACTCACAATTATACCTATCATTTAAGCCCAAGGACATTTCCTGTCAACAGGAAGCTCTATCACGAGTTGAGAACTGTCTCAAGGAGCTAGTGTCTTGGATGCACCAGAACATGCTGAAGCTCAATACTGACAAAACTGAGGTCATACTGTTTCATACTAAAAACACAGAAGTACCTGAAGAGATTCATGTGCAAGTAGAAATCAAACCATCTCTGTGTATAAAGAATCTCGGCGCATGGCTTGATTCACAAATGGATATGACATCACACATCAATTCCGTGTGTAGGTCTAGTTATGCACAGCTCTGACGAATAGGTCATATAAGAAAGTACCTCTCGCCTACTGCTACCAAGACTTTGGTGAACTCTCTGGTTACATCAAAAATAGACTACTGCAACTCATTGCTGCATGGAATTCCAAACAAAACACTGCAGAAGCTTCAAAGAGTGCAAAACACAGCAGCCCACATCATAACAAGGACTTCTCGATATAATCATATCACGCCGGTTTTGAAGGAACTTCACTGGCTTCCGGTTCAGCATTGGATTGAATTCAAAATTCTGACACTTACGTATAAAGCCATGCACAATGAATCCGCCAAGTACATTGTCGACATGCTTGACGTGTACAGGCCCCGCAGAGAATTAAGATCAGCAAGTAGTTCTTTGTCGTTGGTTGTACCAAAAAGTCGTAAGGTAAAATACGGTGAGAGAAGTTTCATGCATGCAGCTCCCAAACTCTGGAATGCTCTTCCATCAGGCATTAGAGATGCAAGCTCACTGGCATGTTTCAAAAAATCTCTGAAAACGCATTTCTTCAACATATATTATTAGGGCAGTTTAGAAAACGTAGCTGCTAATCGTCGGTTGTCATAACTGCTGCATTGGCCACAGAGTGTTGATCCTGCCACTTCCTTATGACTGTGGACTTTTAAACCCCTTTTTTCAAATATAATGCTCCACAAATGTAGAAAAATAGATAAATGAATAACAAAAACTTCATCCATATTTTTATGGACTTCTAGGGAATCCCCTTGCTGTTGAACGTGCGGGTGTTGTGTCAGCGGGATTCTGCTGTCCAGATGTGGTGGTGTCCGAGGGAGTGCTGTTGTCAAACGGGCATCCCTATATGCTTGGTACCTCTGGTAACTCCAGTTCCAATGCCGGAGGGAGCACCGTAGTGGAACAGGGCATCCCTCTACGGTATAATTCCGCGCTGGTACATTGGGAGTCTTGCTGGCATGACTTGCTACCCTGCCCTTAACCAGTGCCAGGGATTCCTGTTAAGCTAACCCAGTTTCCTTATTTGTGCTTACCAGTGAACAAGGTCGTGTAATATATGGGCAGCGGGCGGATTAAGCCTGTACGGTCTAATGCAGATTCGCGTGTCTCAATCAGTCTCGATTTGTCCGATGTGATTCCTTTGTCATTGCAGCCGATGGGATATGTTGTAGGAACAGTATACGGGATACCTTCTTTAGCTCTACTTTGGCTGGGCTTTTTGGGTTCCCATAATAAGACATTTTATTCTGTAATTAAATTTTGGATATACCCTATTACAACTCTATTAAAATATGATCCGCTGTGTACTCCCTCATTGCCATAGCGGGTCGAATAGTGTTTGACTGGAGGGGTTGCATAGTGTGCGTATATAACAGTTGTTTATTTGTATTGCTTAGTTTATATGCATGAACTTCAAATTGATCTGTTCTGTTACCCAATTTTCCGGCAATATTTTATGTGCAGTGTTGTATGCCAAAACAAATGTACCCAAGTCTAATGAGTCTGGGTCAAAATTATGTGACGTACTGGCACTGCGCATAGAATGTTGCATTCAAGTTTTTGTTTTTTATGATCTGAGTGCGTTGACACAATATAATAGAGCATAATACGACACAGACAGATAAACTTACGGAAAAGATGTAGTTGATTTACCTATGTCCTAAATAAATTCTATTTTATTATTATTCTTATATATATATATAAGTATTAAATATATTTTATTTTAAATGTTCTATAATTTACGCATTATTGTACATAGAATGTATCTTTGTGAAGCGCTTTTGAACGCACATATCCTGTATGAAAAGAGCGCTATATAAATGTGGTATAATAATAATAATAATAAATATATGGAGTGGACACAAGTGTGACAGACGGACAGATGGATTGACGTGCCATCAAGTAAGGACAAGGGGCCAATCCTTTTGTTATTTTCTTTTGTTGAACAAAGGGCCATGTCCCCTTGTTCCATTGTTATGGAATGAACTCCATTGTTTTCTTTTGTTCTGCTGATCATGACCTGGCCCTCTATTACCTTTAAGTTGCTAGGACAGATTTATAAATGGCGGACATAATTCAATGAACGTGTCGGCAAACAGGAAGTAGATGAACGACAGACCTGAAAAGGGGAGACACAGTATAACTCACTATGATTATGTGTCAGACCAAATATCAAATCATTTCATCCTACACAAGCCAAGAAATCTTTGACGTGAATGACTGAAGTTTGTGGCCTCTAACGAAGTCATTGGTATGCTGATCGCACAGTCACCCTGCCTTTTAGTCCCCTAACAGCAACACCAAAGAGGTCAATAGGTTTGCACTCCGTTAGTTTGTCCGGGCCAAAAAGAGACAGCAGGTGCAGGATATCTGCCACTCTAGTGAGGAGATTCCGGCCATGTTGGAGTCCGAAAGGAAAATCAGTTCCACAAAGAAACCCCTAAGAAGCCTGCCTCATGGGCCGAGGAACAGGGAAGGGTCCTAAACGACTCTTGGCCAGGCCCCGCTAAGAGGAAAAAAAGGGCCTAGTTATCCTGCCTTTCTTCCCCAAAGCTGGGCAGTCTCATAAGAGACTTGGGTATTGAAGCCAAAACCTTTAGGATATTCCAGGAACCAGACCAGAAGCAGGAGAATTCCTGGGAGAAGCCCTGTCCTCTGGCTCTTTCTCCTAAACTTTGTCTCATAAACAAGGTTAGGACACAAAGGGAGAAGCCCGCTGTTTATCTAAAGACGTATCCCGCAGAGCAGACGAAGACTGGCAGAAGGTGTCATGGAGGCAACAGACAGAATCCACTGCTGAAGTGAACCCTAGACCAAAAGCCAGTTGGTTGAAAATGGCCTGACTGGTAGGAAAGGCACCTGTAACAAAAGAGGACGGAGCCTCTGAAACAAGCTCGATTGAGAGGGCTGCAGATAGGAGGTCGAACCAGAACTATCACTAAAGGTGATTAATACCCCCAACTAGCACATTTGACACAGCAATGGGGTTGAATATTTAATGAGAATTTTCATTTGTTAAATTACGCAAAGGGAGATAATTCTTTCATGCACAAAGCGACAAATCAAAACCTTTCTTGCAGGTGCACAGCTTCAGATGATGTTCAACAATACTGCAAAGTTTGAAAAGTTCTGTTGAGGTATGACAGAGAAAAGCTTCAGACAAAATTTCATTTATTAAAATTAAGAAAAGGGAGGTAATTCATGAATAAAGAATCAAATCAAAACCACAATTGCAAGTGCACAATTTCAGATGGTGTACAACAATACTACACAATTTAAAAAAATCAGTTGAGACTGGCAGAATAAAGCTGAGGAAAATATTTCATTATGTTAAAATTACAAAAAGAAGATAACTCAAGAAGCCCCGAGCAAAATTTTGTCTATTCAAATTACGAAAAGGGAGATAATATAATAACAAAATGATGAATCAAAACTGCAATCGCAGGTGCACCACTTCAGACAGTGATCATCAATACTGCATAATTTGTGAAAAACCTAATAGAGGCAAAGGGAGCCAAGTCCAACAATGTTAAAGGCATTTCAAAGCTCCTTATATAAGTGACCCCCCCCCCATATACACAGTATCCAGCTGTGCTCCTGCAGTGTACAGTCAGGGCCCATAGCCATAAGAGATAAAGTTATGCAATTATACATTGATCCTCTGTGATGGGAGCCCACCTTATCAGTTTGTGTATCAGATTCCTGACAATCAGCTCCCAAAATACACAGCATGGGGTTAATGGGTCAACATTCCTTTCGAAATGCCTTTGAGCAGAGGTGGTCTGGCACGAAAATATTTGTCCTGGACCAGTAAGCTGAAAAGAAGTTTTCTGTACGGAGAAGGGACTTGCTGTACTTGGCAAAGTTAGGAAGGTCCCCTTTTCCCAGCTAAAAATAGCTCAGAGGAAGATAGAGGACCCTTGGGGCCACAGGTACAGATGCGTGTACTGTTGGGGGATAATGAATTATCCGTCCCCTGACAGGCATTAGTAACAAACCCTGCCTGTGGTATAAGCCAGGAGCGCTGTTCTAGGTCATTTAAGAAATTTTATCTATCATGAATATTTCAACTTCTGTTTTATGCTACATATTATTATGTATTCAGTTTTATATCACAAAGATACTTTTAAAATTAAGTTATTTTTGTTTTTTACTTGAATAATCATGAAACGAAAGTTAATATAAGGACACAGCTCCTACCTGCAATCATGGAGGCCCCAGAGAGGGAAGCAGACCATGGAATAGGGGGTCCCTGTGGGACAGATTGCATTTTTACAGTCATCTCTTGTGCAGTCATTCTCAACATTCTGCTCATAGTCCAGTATTGCTGCATCACTTTGTTCATTCTCGGAGTTCATCATAGGGAACCATTTACCATTGAGGCGAATGTCATCAATACAAGCTGTAGAAAGAAATAAAATTCTCCTTTTTAAACAATGTTAAAGAAATCCCGAGAGTAAATTGCTCTTGCAAATAAAGCTTGAAGTTTAGTAGTCTACTCTTGTTATCTCCAATTTCAAGGGACCATCAAAATTAATTGGAGTTAATTAGATTTGGAGTTATCCAAAGTCACTTACATACATTGTGTACATGCAATGTGTGTGTGTGATACAAGTTTACTGAATAAATAAATAATACTAGGATACGGAACAACATTTCATTTCATAAATCAACTTAATATAATGAATGAACTAAGAACATATAAAACTAAAAGCTTGAATGATACATGAACTTGCCTAACATGCACTTTTATACACACTATGCAAAACATTGATTAACTCATGCCAAAGCATAGAGCGAGTTCAACCATCAACCAATGGTCACTACAGTCTATGTTCGAATGCAAACTGGTCGAGGTTTGTTTAGTTTGGTTTAGTTCCTCTAGGTCGCTCTTCACGAAAAAGGAGCAAAACCACCATTGAGGTATTCCGAATTTCAACTTTATTCCGATCATACTACAACCGTTGGTCTGACCGTAGACACTAAACTGACGTTAGAGACAGTTCGATCAACAACAGTAGTCACAACATCTGATGCTTGAACTCGCCCATTATCAGCTTGAGTTTTATGCAAGCCATCATATATAATTTCGTTTAATTATTAAGTTTTGCTATTAATGATAACAACAATGGCGGTTAACGGCATCAGTGTTTTGACAGTTTGCAAAGACCTGATATCAATTGAGGTGACAGCCTAGTTCTCAAGTTGATTGAAAGGTGTGAAAGTTTGTCTTCATGCCCAGCAAACAGGTAGTTTGACTTATGCTAACAATGTTTGGTTATAGTTTGGTAGACTGCGTCGGACCAGAAAAATAAATTTGGAGTTAACGAACTTTGACTTATCCATAGTCAAATTACATAGATAAAGAAGGAAATAATTTGGGACCGAGAGAAAAGTTAACAAACATTTTGAGTTATCCGAGTTGGACTTAACAAGAATAGACCTCATTAACAGTAAACTTGTCCAAAGTAATTTTTACATATATTTATTTTTACATATATTTATTTTTACATAGATTTAATTTTACATGGATTTAATTTTACATGGATTTATTTTTCATGTGAGAGGTTCCTGCAAAAGAAATATAAGCTGGTTAAAACTCTGAAATTAATACTTGGTATAGCAAATAGAGCAGAACCTGACCAGGGGGGGCTCATTCAGATGCCCGCTCACCCGACCATAAGCAATTCAGTGATAACCTTTGCAAACATTACTGATCCATATGAGATGCCGGGTTACTCGACTTTTCACATTTTGAATATGTTTTGTAAAGAAATTTAAAACTAGAAAATTGTGTCCGTAAGACACAGCGATGCCCCCAGGGACTCTGTTTGAAACGTAGGGCCCTATAGCTTGGTGCACCCTTTGTGGTAGTGGTGATTGACAATGAAAAAACTGTGACAACCAACTGCACATACAAGCATGACACACAGATGGACGGATGGACAGGTGCAAAACATAATGTGCCCTATCTTCAATGGGGGCATAAAAAACAAACCCTGAAGCAGATGACAATCTTAGCAAACGAAATTGATTGATGGCAATAGGGTGTATGTGTGAGAGTAGGGCATCGCGCCCGAGTTTATCTGTATTCTCTCCCCTCTCTCTGGGGCGTCCAATTAGCACATAGTGAGCAGAAATGGACGTTAATCAATCCTATTTTAATAACCAATCAATTATTAACCAGATTATACATAAATCAACAATTAAAACCAATTTTACAGTTTGAATACCTTATCTGTGCAAACAATTCGTTTTCTTAGTTAAAAGCAACTATCAGAGATTTTCTCGTAGGTAATTAAAAGCAATTGCCCCTTATGTATCATCCAATTAAACACTGTTTGTGTTTTTCACACATTAGTTAATCTCACGGCACCGACTGGTCATAATCGAGTCTGAATAGACCATGAATTTTCAGCACATAGTGATAACAGGTGTTAAGTTGACTGCCCAAGGCTGTGATTAAAGGCATTTCAAAGCTCCTTATATAAGTGACCCCCCCTATATACACAGTACCCAGATGTGCTACTGCAGTGTCCAGTCAGGGTCCATAGCCATAAGAGATAAAGTTATGCAATAGTACATTGATCCTCTGTGATGGTAGCCCGGCTTATCAGTTTGTGTATCAGATGCTTGGCAGTCTGCTCCCAAATTACACAGCATGGGGTTAATGGGTCAACATTCCTTTCGAAATGCCTTTAAGGGAGGTGTCAAGCTCTTAGCTTGCTGTCCGGTATCTAGGGGAAATTTATACAGTGAAACCCCGAAATCTCCAACCCTCGAAAAACTCATTCACTACCCTTAATTAAGAACTAATTCTGTGGTCCCAACTCTTTCCTTCTTAAATTCTATATGTTCAACATCGGATAATTAGACCATGCAAAACTCGAACTCATCTCACCGTCCGCTCATTATTAAAAACAGTAATAAATACCTTTGGTAATCGAACCCTTGTCTTATCTGTATGAATACACGTCAAACTGGAGATTCAAACCTCTTGCCAACAATCTCAGCTTGCGGGTAATTACGTGATTGGTAGACAATGGTTGAATGTATGATGTTTTATCAAGGTGTTAAAATTTAAATGGGTGTGTTTGTGAAGGTTGTTTTGTGCTAATATTGCATCATATCGTAGGTATAACATGATCGAAATGTTCGAACTTCATCATTCACAAAGGCAGAAATAACAGTTGAATGAATATATTTGTTTTCCTCTGTTTTAATCCGTGTATGGTTAACCTTTTCCCTCTTATAAACGCCTTTTCACGCATTTGCAAACAGAGTAGACCCAGATCAGACGGCTCTAAGAGGAGCCGTCTGATCATGGTCTGCTCTGTTTGCTTATGGAATTTGATAGATCTGCATCTTTAGTTTCTAAAATAGCTACAATGTTCCACTTTCCATATTTCATTATACATGTAACTATATTGTCCATGAATATTCAGTAGGTATTGAAATTTGGACTAAATATAGAGCAGGGAACCAGGGTTAACAAATGAGTTATATCCTCATATGCAAATCCACTTACAAATACACAAGCAATAGTTTTTCCCCAAGACTGATCTGACACAACCGTGTTAACAACGGAATTTTACTATTGTTTGTGTGTTCTCGTTAATGAGTTGTAGACTGTTGTACATAAACTGAGATAATGATGACAGGTCAGTCCGTCCCGGTATTTAACCTGACCAAAATGGCGATATGTGTACATAGCAATGATACGTTTATGGTAGAAACACGAACTTAAGAATAATGGGACAATGTTTTTTATAGAATAATGGTGTGTATTAGCAATTTCATTGTATAGCAAAAGCAACAACAAGAGGGCCATGAGACCCTGAAGTGCTCACTTGAGATAACCCCAGGGACGGGGCCATTTTTGACCAGGAAGTCATCATTTGTACAACCTTGGTAGAGAACCACAAGGCAAAGCAGTATGCTATTAATTAAAGGTCTAAGCCTTATGGTTTCAGGGAAAAATAATATTTTATATTTTCCCCATGAAAAACTGATAAGCTCCAAGGCAGGGCCAAGTTTCGCTCAGAGGTCAGGGGCGTAAGTTGAACATTCTTGGCAGAGGACCACAAGCCAAAGCTACATATTTGTAGAGGACCATTAGATCATGTTACATACCAAACATCAAAGGTCTAGGCCTTACAGTTTCAGAAGATTTTTAAAGATTTTCCTATGAAAAACTGATAAGCCCTTGGGCGGGGCCATTTTTGGTCCCAGGGTCATAATTTAAACAATCTTTGTAGAGGACCATTAGATCATGCTACATACCAAATATCAAAGGTCTAGGCCTTACAGTTTCAGAGAAGATTTTTAAAGATTTTCCTATGAAAAACTGATAAGCCCTTGGGTGGGACAATTTTTGGCCAGGGGTCATAATTTAAACAATCTTGGTAGAGGACCATTAGATGATGCTACATACCAAATATCAAAGGTCTAGGCCTTACAGTTTCAGAGAAGAAGATTTTTAAAGATTTTCCTATGAAAAACTGATAAGCCCTTGGGCGGGGCCATTTTTGGTCCAGGGGTCATAATGTGAACAATCTTTGTAGAGGACCATTAGATGATGCTACATACCAAATATCAAAGGTCTAGGACCTACAGTTTCAGAAGAAGACTTTTAAAGATTTTCCTATGAAAAACTGATAAGCCCTTGGGTGGGGCCATTTTTAGTCCAGGGGTCATAATTTAAACAGTCTTTGTAGAGAACCATAAGATAATGCTACATACCAAATATCAAAGGTCTATAACTTCTGTAGAGGACCTGAACATGATGCTATGTGCAAAATCTGAAAGCTGAGAACCTTCCAGTTTCAGAGAAGAAGATATTCAAAGATTTCTCTATTTGTTTCTATTGAAAACTGCCCTTCCCTGGGGCAGGGCCAATTTTGACCCCGCGGCCATAATTTATTTAAATTTTGTAGAGGACCTACACATGATGCTAGGTGCCAAATATGAAAGTTGAGAACCTTCAAGTTTCAGAGGAGAAGATTTTCAAAGATTTCACTATTTGTTTCTACTGAAAACTGCCCACCCCTGGGGTGGGGCCAGTTTGACTCAAAGGGCACACTTTATATAACTTTTGTAGAGGACCTGAACATGATGCTATGTGCCAAATATGAAAGTTGACAGACTTCCATTTTCAGAGAAGATGATTTTCAAAGATTTCACTATTTGTTTCTATTGAAAACTGCCCACCCCTGGGGCCGGGCCAATTTTGACCCCAGGGCCATAATTCATATAAATTTTGTAGAGGATTTGAACATGATGCTCTGTGCCAAATATGAAAGCTGAGAGACTTCCAGTTTCAGAGAAGAAGATTTTCAAAGATTTCACTATTTCTTTCTTTTGAAAACTGCCCACCCCTGGGGCGGGGCCAATTTTGACACAGTCACGATAGCTCATCCTGAGCCTTCGGCTCAGGTGATCTAAAAACAGCGAGTCAAATTCACGCTCAGATAATTTCTGTAGCATGTGCTACCTAACGAATATGAGACTCAGATCTTTCGAACCATCCTTTATTCGAACCAAAATTAATGGTGTTCCAGAGATTGGGGTTTCACTGTAGTTCATATCTTGCAACAAGAGAGCCAAAATGTCACAAGATACGCCCGTCAAATGTCTTCAGTTGAAAGGCCATTACTCCATGTCAGGTGGCAATAGTTCACGGAAATTAATAATTTTTTTACCTTTAATTTATATAAGTCCCTAAACGAAAAAAATGTTACAGAAAAACGATCTATTTTTAGGAAAGGTGACCTTGACCTTGGTTGGGCAAAGCCCATATTCAATAGGGTTCCTGCCCTCATCGATATCAATGCACATGTAAAGTTTCGTGAAGATTGGATATACAGAACTAAAGTTATCATCTGGTAACCTCATCGATATCAATGGACATGTAAAGTTTCGTGAAGATTGGATATACAGAACTAAAGTTATCGTCTGGTAACGGAAAAATTCTACTGAAAAACAATCTATTTTTAGGAAAAGTGACCTTGACCTTGGTCAGGCAAAGACCATATTCAATAGGGTTCCTGACCTCATTGATATCAATGCACATTTGAAGTTTCATGAAGACCCAACATACAAAACTAAAGTTATCGTCTGGAAATAGGAAAATTCTACAGAAAAACAATCTATTTTTAGAAAAAAAATGACCTTGACCTTCGTCGGGCAAAGCCCATATTCAATAGGGTTCCTGCCCTCATAGATATCAATGCACATGTGAATTTTCATGAAGATCAGACATACAAAACAAAAGTTATCGTCCGGAAACAGGAAATTCTACAGAAAAACAATCTATTTTTAGAATGCAAAGGACCTTGACCTTGGTCGGGCAAAGCCCATATTCAATAGGGTTCCTGCCCTCACTAATATCAATGCACATGTGGAGTTTCATGAAGATCGGGCATACAGTTTCAGAACTAAAGTTATCGTCCGGAAACGGAAAAATACTACTGAAAACCTTGGTCTGGTAAAGCCCATAATCAATAGGGTTCCTGCCCTCATTGACATCAATGTGCATGTGGAGTTTCATGAAGATAGGGCATACAGAACTAAAGTTATCATTCGGAAACGGAAAAATACTACTGAAAACCTAGGTCTGGTAAAGTCCATAATCAATAGGGTTCCTGCCCTCATTGACATCAATGCACATGTAAAGTTTCATGAAGATTAAGAGAGGATTCCGGTTTACTGAGAATCTGGTTTGGAGGGGTTATACTGTATATTAACACAGGAATTTTTGGAAAAAGGCAGAGACTGTAGAATCAAATCTATATAAATCCATAATCAAACAGAGTAGACCCTGATCTGGGTCTACTGGTTACAAAGGCATCTACATGTATATCAGGTAACGTATTAACAGGAAACAAACTGAAATAGAGCAATTTTGCTCCAGAATTCAATGCTAGACTTCTTTCATATGAATACCATTTAACACCTTTGCAAACAGAGTAGACCCAGATCAAGAGCTGTCTGATCAGGATCTGCTCTGTTTGTTTATGAAAGTATATAGATCTTGGCCTACAGTTTTGTCTTAGCCAACAATTCCCTTTTAAAGATTCATACATACATATTAATTAGGGAATGGGTTAAGTGAACTGCTCGGCACTGTACTCACTTCCATTCAAGTCCTGACCATTGGCTATGGGGTTTCTGTTGTTGTAAGCCACATGAGCACCTGCTGTGATCTGGTACATCTTGATTGAAATCAGCTGGTGACTGCCAGCTGGACCCCAGCTCTCATTGTAGTACCTGCCCTCTCCTCCATCCATCTTCAGCTGGAACCAGCTGCCAATCCTCTTTACATAGACAGTGTGCCACTGACCATTACTGGCCGGAGCCTTGGTCAAAGAGAGTGACGACTCACCGTCTGTACCACCAAGGTAGAACAGAACCCTAAGGTAGCCATTCTGAATCTGTAAAGTTATAATAAATTCTCCAAACAGTCTATAAGCTGTTGTCAATAACAGATTGTTTTGCATGCTAGCAGCCAATACATGATAACAGTTATAAACAGTTTTGGATCCAGATCAGGTGCTCAATAACTCTGTGTTTCAACTGAATTCAAACTCATTGACACTGCTTCTTTTTTTTAGAAGAAGAAATGGAGGAAAATATAAATTAAAATTATAGCAAACAACATTTTATGCAGATGACAATTATTTAGTACACTAATAGAGAACAAGTAATGGGAGCATTGAAAGCAATGGCATAGTCCCCTACCGGCTGAATTTTATTTCAATCGCTGTAATGCCGTGACAAATCAAGGTAGCATTACAAAATTTAAACTTGACCTGAAGTAGGGGAATAAAATGAGGATCTCTTATTACATACCCATTCAAACATCTGAAGTTTAGCCCTTTGGATGTGGAACATGAGTCTACTGTTATTTGTAGACCATGTAGACCCAGATGAGAGGGCTCCTAGAGGACAGTTTGTCATTCAAATGTTTCTCGCAAGGTATACCTTTTCAAACAGAATGGACTCTGCTGTTAAACAATGACGGACCATTCCACTTTGAAAACTCAGCATTGAAAGGGTTAAGGACTATTATACATACCGGTAGTATTGGCTAAAGTGGAGCTCTACATACAATAGCTTTAATATGAACAAGAGGGCCATGAGGCCCTGAAGCGCTCACCTGAGATAACCGCAGGGGCGGGGCCATTTTTGACCAAGAAGTCATCATTTGTACAACCTTGGTAGAGAACCAAAAGGCAAAGCAGTATGCTATTAATTAAAGGTCTAAGCCTTATGGTTTCAGAGAAAATTAATATTTTATATGTTTCCCATAAAAAACTGATAAGCCCCAAGGCAGGGCCAAGTTTCGCCCAGAGGTCAAGGTCGTAAGTTTGAACATTCTTGGCAGAGGACCACAAGCCAAAGCTACATATTTGTAGAGGACCATTAGATCATGTTACATACCAAACATAAAAGGTCTAGGCCTTACAGTTTCAGAAGATTTTTAAAGATTATCCTATGAAAAACTGATTAGCTCTTGGGCGGGGCCATTTTTGGTCCGGGGTCATAATTTGAACAATCTTTGTAGAAGAGGACCATTAGATCATGCTACATACCAAACATCAAAGGTCTAGACCTTACAGTTTCAGAGAGGAAGATTTTTAAAGATTTTCCTATGAAAAAACTGATAAGCCCTTGGGCGGGGCCATTTTTGGCCCGGGTCATAATTTGAACAATCTTTGTAGAGGACCATTAGATCATGCTACATACCAAATATAAAAGGTTTAGGCCTTACAGTTTCGTCGGAGAAGATTTTTAAAAACTTTCCTATGAAAAACTGATAAGCCCTTGGGCGGGGCCATTTTTGGCACGGGGGTCATAATTTGAACAATTTTTGTAGAGGACCATAAGTTCATGCTACATGCCAAATATCAAAGGTCTAGGCCTTACAGTTTCAGAGAAGAAGATTTTTAAAGATTTTCCTATGAAAAACTGATAAGCCCATGGGCGGGGCCATTTTTGGCCTGGGGGTCATAATTTAAACGATTTTTGTAGAGGACCATAAGATCATGCTACATACTAAATATCAAAGGTCTAGCCCTTACAGTTTCAGAGAAGAAGATTTTTAAAGATTTTCCTATGAAAAACTGATAAGCCCTTGGGCGGGGCCATTTTTGGCCCAGGGGTCATAATTTGAACAATCTTTGTAGAGGACCATTAGATCATGCAACATACCAAATATCAAAGGTCTAGGCCTTACAGTTTCAGAGAAGAAGATTTTTAACAAGAGGGCCATTGGCCCTATATCGCTCACCTGAGTTACACTAATACATGTATATTGACATGTTAATTTTTCAGTGGACAACATTTCTAGCAGATGAAATAAGCTTAGTGCACTGCTTTCACCCTTTCACTGCTGAATAAACTTGAACTGAATTCAGAACTAATACCAAGTGACTGGTTGACCAAGATCTAAACTGTTTACAACTTGTGCCATTTTTGCCTTAGCTCAAAATGCCTAAAACTGGTCTTTGAGAAATTCAAATGACTTCAATAAAGCTATGCAATTATACCTTGACCCAGGTATATAGGCAAATAGAGTGCTAGGCAGTACATAATGCCAGTTTTTGTGTGAAATGACCAATAAGAATATCTTTAAAAATCGTTTAACCCTTTCCCTCATATAAAGCTGTTTTTATGCATTAGCAAACAGAGTAGACTCAGATCAGACGACACCTACGGAAGCTGTCTGATCTGGGTCTTCTCTGTTTCTTTTGACACAATATAGATCGGATTCTACAGTTTTTGTCAAAGCAAAAACTTCTCTTCAGAGAAATAATGTGTTTTACACATTAAAAATAAGAGTAGACTAGATCAGACGGCTGCTATAGAAGCTGTCTGATCAGGGTCTGCTCTTTTTACATTTGACAAAATATAGATTTGATTTTACAGTTTTTTTCAAAGCTAAAACTTCTATTTATGGCATTAACAATTTTTTTAAGCATTAGCAAACAAGAGTAGTCCCAGATGAATTTTTGTCAAAGCAAACAGGTTAAGGGTTAATAGGTGTTTAGAAATAAGTCTAGCTCTAGGTGTGAATATCTCATGATAATTCAATTAAACGGGTCATTAGTATTTTTAACAATTGAAATTGAGAAGAGTTACGTCTACTGTTATAATTAAGTTATATTTACTCAGTTATTTCATTAATATCATACAAGATTCAGACATTTTAGGACTTTTTAATGTGTTGTCATCAAATTTTATAAAAAAAAGTTACATTTAAGATGCTTTTTGGGGCAGCAGACTTAATCCACAGTAGTAAGTTTAACACCTATCATTGTTAGGGGGGGAGGGGGGGGGGTTATCATGTTTTCTTAAGAATTACCATGACTTATATCAGTTGGGCCATTGCATATAATCATGTTTTCACAGTTTTCTTAAACATTACCATGACTTACATCAGTTGGGTTTGGACCCAGATCAAAAGTCTAGATGGTGATCATTTTCCTTGATTGGCTGAATTTTTACTTTCCTATATCTCTCACATCTAATTTGAGAGACATTGGAAGACACCATGTAACATCACTCACACTACACACTGGGGTTAATGGGTCAAAATGCCTTTAATGTTTCGTCTGCAACAAAAAGTTATTGTCATCTGCTTCAATTCTTAAAATAAACTTACTTTCATTTTTTTGCAAAAATATGGTTAAGATGATAAACAGTTTGGATCCTGATGAGATGCCGCAGTATGCGGCCTCTCATCTGGATCCAAACTGTTTGCATAGGTAATCACAGTTTCACCACTAGCATGCAAAGAGTTAAGAGTCATGCATTGACCTGGAGAGATTTTACTGCCCAGCAGCTGTAATCTTTGAACTGCTGCTGGTCTGCAGTTCAGGATCTGGAGTTGATATTTAACCCTTAATTTCTCTCATATAAACTTGTTTTCATGCATCTGCAAACAGAGTAGACCCAGATAAGGTGGCTCCTATAGGATCAAGGTCTGTTATTTGCTAATGGAATTTGATAGATGTTTCTATGCCTTCTAAAACAGCTACACTGATTCACCTTCAACATTTTACTATAAATAGTTATAAATAGAATGATACTAGCACTCCAATGCAGTTATGTCCCTTTGTCCCTTATGGCTATGCTGATGGGACAAGGGAAATAACTGTGAGGAAATTACCTTTTAAGTGTTACAGATTCTGATGTTAAGTAGCATAAAACCCCAGGGTGAGACCATTTATGGCCCAGGGGTCATTATTTGAACACACCTGGTAGTGGTATATTAGGTGATGCTTCATACCAAATATCTTAGCTCTAGATTATGTGGTTTCAGACAAAAAGATTTTTAAAGGTTTCCCTATATAAGTCTATGTAAAAACTACAAGCCCCAGGGCAGGGCCATTTTTGGCCCGGGGGTCATCATTTTAACAAACTTGGTAAAGGACCATTAGATGATGCTATATACCAAATATCAAAGCTCTAGAAATTGTAGTTTCAGAGAAGAAGATTTTTAAAGATTTAAAAAAAAAACCTGTAAAAGTAGTGGGGCGGGGCCATTTTTTGCCCGGGGGTCATGATTTTAACAAAACTGATAGAGGACATCCTAAGGTACATTTCTGTGAAATTTGGTTGAAATCCTCCCAGTGGTTTGGGAGAAGAAGTCATTTGAAATAAAAGTGAACGGACAGACGGACGGACAGACGGACGACGGACGACAGGCGGTCACAATAGCTCACCTTGAGCCTTTGGCTCAGGTGAGCTAAAAATATTCCTATGAACAAGAGGGCCATGAGGCCCTGAAGCGCTCACCTGAGATAACCCCAGGGGCGGGGCAATTTTTGACCACAAGAAATCATGTGGACAACCTTGGTAGAGAACCACAAGGCAAAGCAGTATGCCATTAATTAAAGGTCTAAGCCTTATGGTTTCAGAGGAAAATAATATTTCGTATTTTTCCCATGAAAAACTGATAAGCCCTGAGGCAGGGCCAAGTTTTGCCCAGTGGTCAGGGTCTTAAGTTAAACATTCTTGGCAGAGGACCACAAGCCACAGCTACATATTTATAGAGGACAATTAGATCATGTTAGTCATACCAAATATCAATGGTCTAGGCCTTACAGTTTCAGTAGATTTTTAAAGATTTTCCAATGAAAAACTGATAAGCCCTTGGGTGGGGCCATTTTTGGCCCGGGGGTCATAATTTAAACAATATTTGTAGAGGACCATAAGATCATACTACATACCAAATATCAAAGGTCTAGGCCTTACAGTTTCAGTGAAGAAGATTTTTAAAGAATTTCCTATGAAAAACTGATAAGCGTTTGGGCGGGGCCATTTTTGGCCTGGGTCATAATTTGAACAATATTTGTAGAGGACCATAAGATCATGCTACATACCAAATATCAAAGGTCTAGGCTTTACAGTTTGAGAGAAGAAGATTTTTAAAGAATTTCCTATGAAAAACTGATAAGCCCTTGGGCAGGCCCATTTTTGGCCCGGGGGTCATAATTTGTTCAATATTTGTAGAGGACCATGAGATCATCCTACATATTAAATATCAAAGGCCTAGGCCTTACAGCTTCAGAAAAGAAGAGTTTTAAAGATTTTCCAATGAAAAACTGATAAGCCCTTGGGCGGGGCCATTTTTGGCCTGGGGGTCATAATTTGAACAATATTTGTAGAGGACCATTAGATCATACTACATACCAAATATCAAAGGTCTAGGCCTTACAGCTTCAGAGAAGAAGAGTTTTAAAGATTTTCCTATGAAAAACTGATAAGCCCATGGGCGGGGCCATTTTTGGCCCGGGGGTCATAATTTGAACAATATTTGCAGAGGACCATAAGATCATACTACATACCAAATATCAAAGGTCTAGGCCTTACAGTTTCAGTGAAGAAGATTTTTAAAGATTTTCCTATGAAAAACTGATAAGCCCTGGGGCGGGGCCATTTTTGGCCCAGGGGCCATAATTTGAACAATCTTTGTAGAGGACCATAAGATCATGCTACAAACCAAATATCAAAGGTCTAGGCTTTACAGTTTCAGAGAAGAAGATTTTTAAAGATTTTCCTATGAAAATTCCATATTACCATATATGGAGAAAATGACCACGCCCTCTGGCGGCCATGTTTTTTGCCGGATCAAAATTCTTTAACAACTTTTGAAGTCTATCAACTGAGAAACATTTTGGTGAAAACTATATTCAAATTGGACAAGTCATAATTGAGAAGAAGATTTTTCTAGATATTGTGTACGGTTGCCATGGCAACAAGACCCATGGC
Organism: Azorinus chamasolen; assembly: GCA_963576725.1. NCBI lineage: Eukaryota > Metazoa > Mollusca > Bivalvia > Cardiida > Solecurtidae > Azorinus > Azorinus chamasolen. The sequence goes on along the minus strand of OY755238.1, from coordinate 47,964,998 downwards.
CCCACCCACTATCTTTTTACAACTTTTGAAGCACCCACCCACAGTATGTATCTGACCAAGTTTGGTTACAATTGGGCTGTCGGTTTCAGAGAAGAAGTCGTTTGAAATTGTTGACGGACAGACAGACGGACAGACGTACAGACGGACAGACGGACGCTGGACGCCGGACACAGGGGTATCACAATAGCTCACCTTGAGCACTTTGTGATGTGAACAACATTTCGTTCCCCCTAGCCACTGATGTTTCTGACAAAATTTGGTTAAAATCGGGTCAGCAGTTTCAGAGGAGATGTCGTTTGAAAATGTGGACGGACGCCGAACGACGGACGGATTGCGATCACAATAGCTCATCCTGAGCTAAAAACTATAGATCTGATGTTTGTGCAATGGTAATTTGTTCTGATGTTTGTGCAATGGTAATTTGTTCTGATGTTTGTGCAATGGTAATTTGTTTTTGTGCAATGGTAATTTGTTCTGATGTTTGTGCAATGGTAATTTGTTCTGATGTTTGTGCAATGGTAATTTGTTCTGATGTTTGTGCAATGGTAATTTGTTTTTGTGCAATGGTAATTTGTTCTGATGTTTGTGCAATGGTGATTTGTTCTGATGTTTGTGCAATGGTAATTTATTTTTGTGCAATGGTAATTTGTTCTGATGTTTGTGCAATGGTAATTTTTTCTGATGTTTGTGCAATGGTAATTTGTTTTCCCTTGTTCATGATGCCATTATAAAAATTCTGAAAATTAATATTATTCTAACATGAATATTCATGAAGTAAAGGTTTAACGAGGTTCTGTTGTATAGAACTGCTAAGAGTATCAGCTTCTATACCTCAAGTGTAATGAACTCCTCGGAGTTGGAAGGCAGGTGCAGCAGTATCCCATCTGGATCTCGTGTCCGGAATCTTAACTGGACATCTGTTGTGCGGGGATGCATGTCTGAGTTGAAGAACTCTGGCCTCAATGACCAGCTCATAAAGCTGCTCTCCTGTAGATCCCGAATGGTTGTGACTGTAATATCATTATGTATCATTAGTAGGTACACATTTTTAGCAATGACCAACTGCAGATAGAAACTAAAAGTCTACTTTTAAAACAATTCTACGGAAACTATCCAAGAATGTTTCTCTTGAAATAAATCCTAAACTTTTATTCCATAGAACTGCCTAATGATGCCATTACAAGCAGAGTAGAGCCAGATCAGATGGTTTCTGTAAGAGCTGCCTGATTATAGGCTGCTCTGTTTGCTTATGAAATAACATAGATGTGATTCTACCATTTCTGCCATCATAAAACATTCCCTTATTCATAAAGCCATTTGAAAAATTCATTTAATTAGTATTCATTGCCATTATGTATTACATAAATATTCATTAGGTCAATGATTTAACTCTTTGCACACTTAAGGGGAATTCATGTGTGAATACCTACGAAACACTTTGGATCAAGATGTGATGCCCAGTAACCCAGCCCAGGGCTCTAGAAATCCAGAGAATTGTCGGTCTGAACCGATTTTTAAAATTTGAGACCCATTTTGTGAACCTGGAGCAGACGTCAGAAAATCTAGTAAAATCAACTTACTATCTCTCACTTTATCGTTTGTTTGCACTTTCTAATTGAAAATCATAAACTAGTCTCCCTACAGTTTTTGTTTGTTTTTGAGTTTTTGCAGCTAACCACACAATCATAGTTTTCCAAGCTTGGTATATATCAGAAATTGGTTATGATGTTGCAAATTATAATTCTGGCGACACAATAGCCAATTTGGTTCTAATCACATCACTTCAAAATGTTTATTTGATTACTACAGAATTTGTATTCTCATAATTGAGGTATAAGACGTAGAAAATTTATGCTCCTCTGTTCTTTGTTGATGACTGCTGTGCTTGGCCTTGTTTTGGCAATGGGCAGAAACACTTTAACAAGAGTACCGCATACGGTACATAATACGCCCACTTGCAAACTTTCTCTGATTCAACATGCCTTATAAGTGTTGACATTTTCTAATCTGTGCTTCAGATCTTGATTTCCATATTAAGGTGATACTATTTTTTAAAAAAATGAAGTGAATATCTTATTAAATAAAAAAGTTACAGCTAATCCTCATTTTTGCAGATTTTTGTAACGTGCAACAGCCATAAACTCAGCTTCAAATTTTGTTGCTTAAAACATTTGTGTTAAAAGTTTCATTTATATCATTTTAATAGTTTTCCAAGAAAACAACAAACTAAAAGTTGACAGACAAACAAAGCAACGAACACATAAAGTTCAAGGACCATAACTTTAGAATAAAATGACATATCAAAACCCCCGCAATATATGTCAAAATTCACATTAAGGTTTAACCATATAAAACAATTGAAGTAAATATCATTTCAAATGAAAAAGTTATGGCCATCCTCATATTTGCATAGATTTCCCTTATTTTTTTAAGTGCAAGGGCCATAACTCCGAAACAACAAATCAAATGATGCTCAGAATTGACTTAGCTTCAGGTCTTGATGCATTAAACATGTGTATGAAGTTTCATTAATATCTGTCAAACAGTTTTCCCAGAAAACAGCGGACAAACTATTTGCATATATTTACATTATTTTTTAATTAAAAGGGCCATAACTCCGAAACGAAAAATCAAATGAACCTCAGAATCGACTCATCTTCAGATCTTGATGAATTAAACATTTGTGTGCAGTTTCATTAATATCTCTCAAATTGTTTTCCCAGAAAACAGCGGACAAACTATTTCCATGTATTTGCATTATTTTTTAAGTAAAAGGGCCATAACTCCGAAACGACAAATTAAATGAACCTCAGAATCGACTCAGCTTCAGATCTTGATGCATTAAACATTTGTGTGCAGTTTCAATAATATCTCTCAAATAGTTTTCCCAGAAAACAGCGGACGAACTATTTCCATGTATTTGCATTATTTTTTAAGTAAAGGGGCCATAACTCCGAAACGACAAATCAAATGAACCTCAGAATCGACTCAGCTTCAGATCTTTATGCATTAAACATTAAAATTTTGTATGAAGTTTCATTAATATCTGTCAAATAGTTTTCCCAGAAAACAGCGGACAAACTATTTGCATATTTTTTAAGGACAAGGGCCATAACTCTGAAATGAAAAATCAAATGAACCTCAGAATCGACTCAGCTTCAGATCTTGATGCATTAAACATTTGTATGAAGTTTCATTAATATCTGTCAAATAGTTTTCCCAGAAAACAGTGGACAAACTATTTGCATATTTTTTAAGGACAAGGGCCATAACTCTGAAATGAAAAATCAAATGAACCTAATGAACATAATTTCGTTTTAATAGTTAAAAACAACCATCAGCGAATTTCTCGATGAAACGACGTTCAAAATTATATCAGCAAACTGCCGACGATTTCCTTTGGCATTGGTTCCTTTTTAATAAACAAGAGGGCCATGAGGCCCTGAAGCGCTCACCTGAGATAACCCCAGGGGCTGGGCCATTTTTGACCACAAAGAATTATGTGGACAACCTTGGTAGAGAACCACAAGGCAAAGCAGTATGCCATTAATTAAAGGCCTAAGCCTTATGGTTTCAGAGAAAAATAATATTTCATATTTTTCCCATGAAAAACTGATAAGCCCTGAGGCAGGGCCAAGTTTCGCCCAGTGGTCAGGGTTGTAAGTTAAACATTCTTGGCAGAGGACCACAAGCCACAGCTACATATTTATAGAGGACCATTAGATCATGTTAGTCACACCAAATATCAATGGTCTAGGCCTTACAGTTTGAGTAGATTTTTAAAGATTTTCCAATGAAAAACTGATAAGCCCTTGGGCGGGGCCATTTTTGGCCCGGGGGTTATAATTTGAACAATATTTGTAGAGGACCATAAGATCATGCTACATACCAAATATCAAAGGTCTAGGCCTTACAATTTCAGAGAAGAAGATTTTTAAAGATTTTCTAATGAAAAACTGATAAGCCCTTGGGCGGGGCCATTTTTGGCCCGGGGGTCATAATTTGAACAGTTTTTTGAAGAGGACCATAAGATCATGCTACATACCAAATATCAAAGGTCTAGGCCTAACAGTTTCAGAGAAGAAGATTTTTTAAAGATTTTCCTATGAAAAACTGATAAGCCCTTGGGCGGGGCCATTTTTGGCCCTGGGGTCATAATTTGAACAGTAATTGAAGAGGACCATAAGATCATGCTACATACCAAATATCAAAGGTCTAGGCTTTACAGTTTCAGAGAAGAAGATTTTTAAAGATTTTCCTATGAAAATTCCTTATTACCATATATGGAAAAAATGACAACGCCCTCTGGCGGCCATGTTTTTTGCCGGATCAAAATTCTTTTAACAACTTTTGAAGTCTATCAACTGAGAAACATTTTGGTGAAAACCATATTCAAATCGGACAGGTCATTCTGGAGAAGAAGATTTTTCTAGATATTGTGTACGGTTGCCATGGCAACAAGACCGATGGCCCCACCCACTATCTTTTAACAACTTTTGAAGCACCCACCAACAGTATGTATCTGACCAAGTTTGGTTACAATTGGGCAGTCGGTTTCAGAGAAGAAGTCGTTTGAAATTGTTGACGGACAGACGGACAGACGGACGCCGGACGCCGGACATAGGGGTATCACAAAAGCTCACCTTGAGCACTTTGTGCTCTGGTGAGCTAAAAAGCTGGCAACGGATGGTATGCCAGCAGTTTCTATCGTTTTTCTAACTCTTCCACGCTTAGACTTTGACATTTGTTTGCGGATTTTTCGACCATAACGCTATATGCGGAGAACTCGGATTTTATCGTTCATAAATTTTTGGGTCCGTAACAGTGCGATAATGGTATGAGGTGCAGTTTGTGAGTGCGCAGTAACCTCCCTTTGCTACCGGTGCAATAGTAAACATACGAAAAAAACAAACAAACGAAAACGAATTGCTACCGGTGCAATAGTAAACATACGAAAAAAACAAACAAACGAAAACGACGGTATCTCCGAGCAGGATTCATTTTCCTTTTTTGGTTTTCGTTTTTGAACGATAAGAATTTGAAATCAATTCGTTTTTCCTGCCAATTAATTAGTTAAAACGATAACAAGAGGGCCAGAATGGCCCTAAAGCGCTCACCAGACAATCAGAGGAGAAGATTTTCAAAGTTTTCACTATATGTTTCTGTTGAAAACTGGCTACCCCTGGGGTGGGGCCAATTTTGACCCCAGGGGCTTTTGTAGAGGACCTGAACATGATGCTATGTGCCAAATATGAAAGTTGACAACCTCCCAGTTTCAGAGAGGAAGATATTCAAAGATTTCATTATTTGTTTCTATTGAAAACTGCCCATCCCTGGGGCGTGGCCAATTTTGACCCCAAGGCCATAATTTAAATAACTTTTGTAGAGGACCTGAACATGATGCTATGTGCCAAATATGAAAGCTGAGGGCCCTCATGTTTCAGAGAAGAAGCTTTCAAAGATTTCACTATTTGTTTCTATTGAAAACTGCCCAACCCCTGGGGCAGGGCCAATTTTGACCCCAGGGCCATAATTTATATAACTTTTGTAGAGGACCTGAACATGATGCCTTGTGCCAAATATGAAAGCTGAGAGCCTTCCAGTTTCAGAGGAGAAGATTTTCAAAAATTTCACTATTTGTTTCTATTGAAAACTGCCCAACCCTGGGGCGGGGTTAATTTTGACCCCAGGGCCATAATTTATATAACTTTTGTAGAGGACCTGAACATGATGCTATGTGCCAAATATGAAAGCTGAGAGCCTTCCAGTTTCAGAGAAGAAGATTTTCAAAGATTTCACTATTTGTTTCTATTTAAAACTGCCCACCCCTGGGGCGGGGCCAATTTTGACCCCAGGGCCATAATTTATATAACTTTTGTAGAGGACCTGAACATGATGCTCTGTGCCAAATATGAAAGCTAAGAGCCTTCCAGTTTCAGAGAAGAAGATTTTCAAAGTTTTACTATATGTTTCTATTGAAAACAAGGCATCCATGGGGCGGGCCAATTTTGACCCCAGGGCCATAATTTATATAACTTTTGTAGAGGACCTAAAGATGATACTATGTGCCAAAGGTGAAAGCTGAGAACCCTGTAGATTCAGAGGAGAAGATTTTTAAAGGTTCAAATTGTTGACGACTGACGACGCACGACGCACGCCGACGGACGTCAGGCAATCACAAAAGCTCACCCTGAGCACTTTGTGCTCTGGTGAGCTAAAAACGAAGCTTATCTGTTGCTCTGCACATTAGTTAATCTCACGGCACCGACAGGTCATAATCGAGTCCGAATAGACTATGATTTTCAGCACCTTGCAAGTTTTACTGCCCCAGGCTGTGATTAAGGGATATGTCAAATGACAAGCCCTTAGCCTGCTGTCCGGTATGTAGGGGAAATTTATAGTTCATATCTTTCAAAAATGTTTGAAGATTTGTCCGGTTTCCGAAGTAGAGGGGTTTCCGGTATTGAGAGGAATTTTGTATAGAAATAAAGAAGGAATAAAACGGGACCGAGAAGTTTGTCCGGTTTAGAGAGGATTCCAGTTTACTGAGTGTCCGGTTTGGAGGGGTTATACTGTATTTCTATAGAAAACAAGGGCATGTTGTATTGCTATGCAAGACATGAGTCCCCCACCGGACTGAAAAAAACCCTCCGCTCTCCCCACCCCACCCACCCATGGTGTGGTTGACCATGGTATATACATGACCACCTGAATGGTATTAGTACCTACTTTCATACATTAAATCAGTAAATAAAAAGTTATTGTCCCGACAAGAAAATATGAAAAAGGGGAGTAACTCCAAAAATATTGATGCTAGAGTTATTGCCCTGTTGCATGACACTACACCTCATCATGCTTGTTCCATATGAGAAGTTTCAAATCAATTGAACCAGTACATAAAGAGTTATTAACTGGACAAGAAAATATGAAAATGGGAATAACTCCAAAAATATAGATGCTAGAGTTATGGCCCTTGTGCATGACATTACCCCTCATCATGCTTGTTCCATATGTCAAGTTTCAAATCAATTGAACCAGTAGATAAATAGTTATTGGCCGGACAAAAAATATGAAAAAGGGGAATAACTCCAAAAATATTGATGCTAGAGTTATGGCCCTTGTGCATGACACTACTCCTGATCATGCTTCTTCAATGTGTGAAGTTATAATGAATTTGGCCTAACTTTGTAGGAGATATTGCCCGGACACGAAGCGTGACAGACAGACTGACAAGAAAATATGAAAAAGGGGAATAACTCCAAAAATATCGATGCTAGAGTTATGATCCTTGTGTATGACACTACCCCTCATCATGATTGTTCCATATGTGAAGTTTCAAATCAATTGAACCAGTAGATAAAGAGTTATTGTCCGGACAAAAAAATATGTAAAAGGGGAATAACTCCAAAAATTTTGATGCTAGAGTTATGGCCCTTGTGCATGACACTAGCCCTTATCATGCTCCTTCAATGTTTGAAGTTATAATGAATTTGGCCTAACTTTGTAGGAGATATGGCCCGGACACGAAGCGTGACAGACGGACTGACAAGAAAATATGAAAAAGGGGAATAACTCCAAAAATATTGATGCTAGAGTTATGGCCCTTGTGTATGACACTACCCCTCATCATGATTGTTCCATATGTGAAGTTTCAAATCAATTGAACCAGTAGATAAAGAGTTATTGTCCGGACAAAAAAATATGTAAAAGGGGAATAACTCCAAAAATATTGATGCTAGAGTTATGGCCCTTGTGCATGACACTAGCCCTCATCATGCTTCTTCAATGTGTGAAGTTATAATGAATTTGGCCTAACTTTGTAGGAGATATGGCCCGGACACGAAGCGTGACAGACGGACGGACGGACGGACGGACGGACATACTAACAAATGGGTAGTTGTGTGACTTTTTCCTTTGATCTTTTCTTGTGTGACTAGTCCCACAAGTAAAACTATTTTTGGCTCTAACTTTGGAATAGAATGATCTGGAAGCTAACCCTTACCCTAACCCTATGTCCCACAACTGGCCAGGTTAATGTCACAAGAAATGGCCAGGTTAATGTCACAAGAGATGGCCAGGTTAATGATTTTACTTGTGCGACTAGTTAGAAAAAGTCACACAACTACCCTTTGGTGAGTGCGGACAGACGGACAGACGGACGGACGGACGGACGGACGGACGGACGGAATCGAGCAAACCTATAGTCCCCCAACCGGTAACCGGTGGGGGACTAACAAGGCACCCCTGGGGCGGGGCCAATTTTGACCCCAGGGGCATAATCTATATAACTTTTGTAGAGGAACTGAACATGATGCTATGTGCCAAATATGAAAGCTCTCTGAGAACCTTCCAGTTTCAGAGAAGAAGATTTTCAGTTTTCACTATTTGTTTCTACTGAAACTGACCACCCCTGGGGCAGGGTCAATTTTGACCCCAGAGGCATAATTTATATAACTTTTGTAGAGGACCTGAACATGATGCTATGTGCCAAATATGAAAGCTGAGAACCTTCCAGTTTCAGAGGAGAAGATTTTCAAAGATTTCATTATACAGTCGAGTCTCAGTTTTTCGAAGTGCCGGGGACCAGCAATTCATTTCGAATAAGGCATGTGTTTGAATAAGCCAAATAATCTTGAAAGTATACAAAGGCTTCATGTCAAGTCTAGAGACGGTCCTGATACCTACACGCATATAGTGTTAAGGAAGATTTCGGTTATTTTAAAATAACGAAGAATAATGAAGAGCATTTGTGTCAAAAAATGTAATAAAAACAACTTGTTTGCTTCATAAGCTGTCATTATATCAACAAAATTGACTTAATAAAAGGAAAACAAGTCTATGTTATGCATAGCGTAACTTACATGTACATGAATGGCATAGGCACAACTAAAACCGAGCGAATATCACTACAGAAAAGAATCATCATCGGCTTAAACATGTGTGTAGCAGTTTGGTCTGGGTGTAAACTTTTTAACATAATGAAAAAAATATTAAAAGATTTTTTTAAATACTAATGAGGTAATCATTAAAATTCATATAGGAGATCATTATAAGTCAATTTCCAGGTGTAAATATAGCACTGAATTCCAAAAATGCCGAATTTCCAAGTATGGTTTAGAGAGTACACTGTAAAATAAATTATTTTCACACAACACATTCGTTTTGCTGTCGCAGACTTTAACACACTGCAGGTGGCTGACCTAATTCTACCAAATATAAGCATAAACACCCATTTCCTGTGTTAATTCCTTGGCTTCATGGTTCAGTAAAGCACACGTGTTTGTCTCATGTAATTATCCTTTGACAATGGCTACTCTTGAAACAAGAAATGCAGCGCAGTTTAACTTCGAACTTCAAATCAAAAATGGTAGAATTTGTGTGTGAAAAGGGGAAATCTACAATGTTGTGTTGGTGCCAAAATGAAAACAAAACATCTCATATCTCTTAACATTTGAGAGAAGTTACGGATCCCAGTATCTCATCACAATACAAACTGTTTTACACTCTCAACATTCTAGATCCCTGACCCAGTATCTCATCACAATACAAACTGTTTTACACTCTCAACATTCAGATTCTAGAGCCCTGACCCAGTATCTCATCACAATACAAACTGTTTTACACTCTCAACATTCAGATTCTAGAGCCCTGACCCAGTCTCTCAGAGTCCTGACCCAGCCTCTCAGGCCCTAACCCAGTATCTCATCACAATCCAGGTAGTCACGTGATTTATACCTACTAAGGCGGGTGTGATTTCGTGGACACAAAATTCAAATTTGTTAGAATTTCTGGTGGATATTCACGAAAGGAATTTGGATAAGCGATATAAAAGTGTGTCAAGTAACGCTGTATGATTGAATATTACTGAGAAATGTCTAGAGAAGAAGGATTTTCTGAGACAATGTTAGGTACGGACGAGGCGGGAGACTCTAACGTAAACAAACATGGAGGCGCACCGATTGTGTTCCTACAAGAAAAGAACTTGTTTGGAGATCGGGTACCGCTACGGACCGAATGGCTTGGGCATGAAGAGTTATATGAAAGCATTGGATCAGTAATTGAGGCAACTCATATAACAGGATTGCAAAGAGTTAGAGGTATGTGGAGAATTTATCTTGAAAACCTCAACGATAAAGTATCACTGCTTACACATGGGGTCACCCTAAGGGGGAAAACTATTGACTTGTTATACACAAATCCCCTCAGACTTGATGGAGAAGGCACAACACGCATAAGAATAAAAAACATTCCCCTATCAGTTGATGATAACACCATTACCCATACCTTGATTAAACGTGAGCTTGACATAATAACGATACACAGAGAAAAGCTACGTGTTAAAGGTCAGCTGACCAACTGTCAAACAGGAGACAGGCTGGTCACAGTTAAAACCCTTACACTCAAAGAACCACTTCCTCCGACGATGTACTTCGGACAATTCTTGGCGAGAGTGATCCATTATGGACAACCAAAGAGAAACCCCCAGAAAACGATGACATGCTCGAAATGTCTGGAAACGGGCCACAAAAAAGCAGACTGCCAAAATGATTGGAAATGTCTGTCCTGTCACAAAGTGGGTCATAAAAAAGGTGAATGTCAGATACAGGATCCCCCTATGGACCCCCAACCCTCAATGAATGAAAGCAACGACAACGAAGATAATATACCGGTACCACAGGGTAACACGCACCCGGGAAAGCCGGAAAAGCCGAAAAAGAAAGGCAAAAAAACTGGTCAACAGAAACTAGACAGCTATGTTCAGCAATCCAATTCCATGAAGGCTACACCAAAGTCTGGAAAAACAAGAAATGCACCTGACAGGTCACCCCCAACGCCGGCTGAACTCTTAAACGCCAAATCAAAAAAGGGCAGACATGATACGGACAATGATGCTTCATCCTCGGAATCGGAGAGTGACGGTGATTAACGATTCCTGCTAATAAATGTATTAATGATGGCTACCGACCAATGAATGACTTATGGACCAACGATTCGCGGCTTTGTGAAAACATTACTCGATATGCACCATTTATGAAAAATAGGTGCAGTATACGCGACATATATATGCTAGTGTCATATAGTAATCACATATATGCGCACTGGGCAGAGATGATCAGCAGTATGTTTAACCGTGGTGATAAACTGCTAAACAATAAAAAATATATATATCATTGTCGAACGAACCACAGAATATGAAACGACCTGTACATAATTATACTATACATAAACATCCGTACTATCGTTCCAGCAGTAGCACGAGGAGAACGAGCTGTCAGCTTAAGTGAAAGGTGTAGTCACTGTGCATGTGCCTGAGAAAAATGCGGTCACAATATTTGTTTTGATCAATGTTTCAGTGCTGAGGGTTTAACATACAAAAACTGTGAAGACCTAGATCGGCTCCGCGAAAAGCAGAGCTAATCATGGTCTATACAGTATACCAGGATGGATTACATATACTCATGAATAATACCCAATGCTGCGAAGACCCATTTCGGCTCTGTGCAATGCAGGGCCAAACAGGGTTTACCCAGATTTTATTCTATGGGATCTGTTGAAAACAAGGTCGTATTATAATTCTACTGCCGTACTCGTGTGTTATTTGCTCTTTAATTACGTGTGCTATTGGACACTATACAAAATTGTGAAGACCGAGATAGGCTCTGCGTAATACAGAGTTAGTTGAGATTCTGATCGATGTTCGTAGTAATTTTTGGCGTCGACTTTTGGTGCAGACCTAGATTGTGCTATTGTACACTTTCTAGATGGTATTCTCGGCTTTTGATTCATATGAGATCCAGATCAATGCTCATTGTGCTAATGAGAAACTTACGGACACTTACATGACTTGGATTGCTTATTCACTGAAGGTATTCGTGAATATCGTACAAAACCGTGAAGACCCAGATAGACTCTGTGTAATAAAGAGTCAAATCAGGTATTCTCGGTTTTGAGTCAGTTGAGATCAAGATCAATGTCCACTGTACTCATGGAAATTTTGATCAGCTATTCATTACATGTAATTATGGATAGTATACAAGAAATGGAGACCCAGCTCTACACTGTGTACGACAATGCCAAGCAAGGTATACCCAGTTAGACCTAGGTCGTAGTATAACTATTGCAAACTATACGACACTGAATACACGTATTGATTGGTTACGTACGATATGTACTTATGAATAACATTATGGGTTATATACAAAACTGTGAAGACCTAGATCGGCTCTGTGTAAGACAGTGCCAAGTAAGGTATACCCAGTTTTGAGAAGGTATAGACCTAGGTCTAAGTATGAACTTACTGGTTACATGGTTATAATCTGTTATGTAATATATGTACGTATAGATAGTTTTGGGCTACCAAATACCGATACTTGTTACGTGGTATTAATTGGTTACGTTCTGTATGCACCTGTAAATAGTATACAAAACTGTGAAGACCCAGACCGGCTCCGTGCAAGACAGTGCCGAGTAAGGTATACCCAGGTTTGATAAGCTCTAGACCCATGTCTTAGTATAATTTTACTGCTATATTTAACTGATTACATGTTTTTGATTGGAAATATAGAATATTTACTTGTGGATAGTATACGGAACTGTGAAAGCCCAGATCGGCTATGTGTAAGACAGCGCCAAGTACGACATATGCAGTTTCGAGCATAAATCTACTAATATATAACACTGATTACATGATATTGATTGGTATAACTGATTACATGATATTGATTGGTATAACTGATTACATGATATTGATTGGTATAATTGATTACATGATATTGATTGGTATAACTGATTACATGATATTGATTGGTATAATTGATTACATGGTATTGATTGGTATAATTGATTACATGATATTGATTGGTATAACTGATTACATGATATTGATTGGTATAATTGATTACATGATATTGATTGGTATAACTGATTACATGATATTGATTGGTATAACTGATTACATGATATTGATTGGTATAATTGATTACATGATATTGATTGGTATAACTGATAACATGATTCTGATTGTATTATATATACTTATGAGTAGTATACAAAACTGTGAAGACCCAGATCGGTATAATTATATTACTGTATAACACTGGTTACATGGTATTTATTGGTAATGCACGATGTGTACTTATGAATAGTATACAAAACTGTGAAGACCCAGATCGGCTCTGTGTAAGACAGTGTCAAGTAAGGTATACCCAGTTTTGAGAAGGTTTAGAAATTGACCTTAGCATAAACTTATACTGCTATATATAATACAACCGATTACAAGATATTGATTACGAAGAGTATACAAAAATGTGAAGGCCCAGATCGGCTCTTTGTAAAATCGTGCCAAGTAAGTTTAGACTCGGGTCTTAATAACAAAATGTACGTCTACTGCAATATATCGCTGATTACATGGTTTGATTGGTTACGTACAATGTGCACTTATGAATAGTTTGCAAAACTCTGAAGACCCAAATCGGCTCTGTGTAAAACAGGGTCAAGTAAGGTATATCCAGTTACGTGGTATTGGTTAGATATGTACTATATGTACAAAACTTGGTATACAAAACTGTGGAGACCCAGATCGGCTCTGTGTAAGACAGTGCCAAATAAGGTATACCCAGTTTTGAGAAGGTTTAGACCGAGTTTTTAGTACGAACGTACTGCTATATGCAACCGATTGTGTGGTTTTGATTGGTTACGTACTTTATGTATATGCAAAACTGTGGAGACCCAGACCGGTTTAGACCCAGGTCTTAGTATGGACTTAATGCTGTATAACACTGGTTACATGGTTTTAATGTGTTATGTAATATATATACGTATGGATAATTTTTGGCCCAGGTCTAAGTGTAATTATACATGTAACTGATTACATGATTTTGACTGGTTTTGTATTACATGTACTTATGGGTAGTATACAAAACTCTGAAGACCCAGATCGGCTCTGTGTAAGACAGTGCCAATGAAGGTATATCCAGTTTTGAGAAGATTGTACTGCTGTATGCCACCGATTGCATGGTTTTGATTGGTTACGTAACTTTGTGTAGTTATGGATAGTATACAAAACTGTGAAGACCCAGACCGGCTCTGTGTAAGACAGTGCCGAGTAAGGTATACCCAGTTTTGAGAAGGTTTAGACCTAGGTTCTAGTATGAATCTTATACTATATAACACTGATTACTGGTTAAGTACTATATGTAATATGACTAGTATACACAATTGTGAAGACCGGGATCGGCTCTGTGTAAGACAGTGTCCATTAAGGTATACCCAGTTTTGAGAAGTAAAAAATCTGTTGCTCTATATTGCTGCTTACATGCTTTTGATTGGCAATATACAAAACTGTGGTTAGGTGATTTTGATTGGTTATGCATTATAGGTACTTTTGAATAGTATACAAAACTGTGGATACCCAGATCGGTTCTGTGTAAGACAGTGCCAAGTAAGGTGTACCGAGTTTTAGGAAGGTCTAGACACAGGTCTTAGGTCGCTGATTACATGGTTTTGACTGGCTGTGCGTTTTATGTACTCTTGGATAGTATTATAGATTTTCTGGAGTTATATTTTTTTCAATGCACAGAAATGTGGGCTAATGGGTGTGTCATTCATAAATATGATTTAACCTTTGTAGACCATAAAAGCTAGCTTTCTCCTACCGTAAACGGCCAAAAGTAATTATATCCAAATGTTTTGTAGGAACAGCTTCATCTAATCACTAGACAACTTCTATAATTATATATGATTCAGAATGATTTGATTCATTTCCTATCTCTAAACGCCCAAGGGCTAAGAGATGCAAGTAAACGAGGGCGTCTTCTGCAATGGATAACACACCAAAAGGCAAATATCGTATACCTGCAAGAAACACACTTCACTAGTGAACTAGAACTTACAATAGAAATGGAATTTACAGGATGGAATTGTTATCATGCCTTCGGAAATAGCAATAGTAGAGGTGTTTCGATTATGATACATAATAGTCTATGTCTAGAAATAGAAGACGTCTTGCCAGACAAATTTGGTAGATTCCTCCTATTAAATGTATCAAAAAAACCTGATTACTTAACACTTTTGAACATTTATGCTCACAATAACAGAAAATTACGGGATGCTTTCTTTAAAAACATTTTGTCTTTACTGAAGGATAAAGGGTTTAGTGTTGTAATTATAGGTGGGGACTTGAATGAAGTGTTGAAATGCATCGATCGTGAACCGAATCCCTGTAGTTTAACTAACACCCCCAGTCTTCTAAAATTAATGTCTGACCTTAACCTTAGCGACATTTGGCGAATAAAAAACGATTTAAACAAACAATTTACCTGGAGACGCAAGAATGGAATTGAAAAAAGCAGAATAGACTATTGGTTAATTAATGAAGATATACTCCCGACAGTACATTCATGCGATATTCGCCCGGCATTAATAAAATCAACTGATCATATGGCGATATCGTTAATGATAAGTTTAAGTAATAAACGAGGTCCAGGAACATGGAAATTCAATAACTCCTTAATAGATGATGAAACATTTATAAACAACATGAATACTTTCATTGATTCTACCTGTAAAAACTTAGAAATTTTGAATATCGATCCCCGAGTAAGCTGGGAACTTTTAAAGGCTGAAATAAAATCATTCACTTTAGAATACTCGAAACAAAAAGCGAAAGAAAGAAACAAGATCTTGCGAAATCTTGAAAATGAACTTAATCAAATAAGAAAACAATATGACGATAGTGAACCTACTCCACCATATATTGCATATAGAACCTCCACCATACAAAAGCAAATAGAAGACATTTACTCATATAAATCAAAAGGAGCTATGATCAGAATTCAATTTTTAAACGAAAATGAAAAAAGTACAAAATACTTCTTTAGTCTAGAAAAATCAAGACAATCAAGAACATTATTAACAGACACAAGCGAAATTCTAAAAGCCGAAGCAGACTTTTATCAAAATTTATATACAAAATGCGAAGTTCACCAAAAAGACCTTAATAGTTATTTTGATAATATACAGATACCCAAACTCAATGGAACATCTTCTTCTCTTTGTGATGGATATTTATCTAAAAACGAATGTTATAATGCACTTAAAGAAATGAAGCTAAATAAGAGTCCGGGGAACGATGGTCTCACAGTTGAATTTTATCGAAAATTTTGGTCTAAAGTCGGGCAAATGCTTGTAAACTCTTTAAATCATGCTTATAAAAAAGGAGAATTATCACAATCTCAAAAACACAGCATTTTATCATTAATTTACAAAAAAGGAGATCCTACAAACATAGAAAATTGGAGACCAATTTCACTTCTTAATATAGATTATAAAATTGCTACACGATGTCTATCAAAGAGAATTCAGAAAGTGTTACCATCTTTGATAAGCATGGATCAACAAGGTTTTATCAAAAATAGATATATTGGATTTAATATTAGGCAGATACAAGATATAATTGACTTTGCAGATTTAATGGATATTGAAGGTGTGATTTTATTCTTAGATTTTAAAAAAGCTTTTGATACTGTAGAACATACGTTTATGTTTAAGGTTTTAGAAACCTTTGGATTTGGCGACTCATTTATTAATTGGATAGGAACATTCTATAAAAACACAACTTCTTGTATATACAATAACGGATGGAGATCTCAAACAATATACCCAAGTAGAGGATTAAAACAGGGATGTTCTTTAAGCGCCCTGATCTACATTCTAGTAGCAGAAATAATGGCAATCAAATTAAGAAATGATGAAACATTTAATGGCCTGAATTTTGATATAATTAAACCTGACACTTGTTTTAAACTTACCCAACTAGCTGATGATACCACTGTATTTGCAAGAAATAAAGATGACGCAAAACATGCGCTTCAAATTATTGAACATTTTGGATTGTTTTCAGGTTTAAAGCTCAATAGGCTAAAAACAGAATGCCTTTGGATAGGGAAATCAAAACATTCAACTGAAGATATAGATGACATAAAAAACTCAAAAGAAATTAAAGCACTTGGGATTACTTTTGGACACGATAAATACATATGTGAAGCAAAAAATTGGGATAAAGCATTAAACGCGTGTAGGGATACAATTAAAAACTGGTCCAGGAGAAACATTTCAATTTACGGTAGAATTAAAGTAATAAAAACATTATTAATCTCAAAATTTGTTTACTTGTTTCAATCGCTTATTGTGCCAAAAAAAACTATAAATGAAATAAACTCAATGCTATTCCATTTCTTATGGAATGGAAAACGCGAAAAAATTAAACGCAAAACTTTGATTGGTTCTGAAGAACAAGGGGGGCTCAATATGATAGATCTTGAGTCGTTTATAAAATCAATTAAGCTGAAATGGGTAAAGGCGCTTTTAAATGACGACAAAGCCAATTGGAAAATAATACCGAGTTTTTTATTTAACCAATTCGGCGAAAAACTCTTAATTTTTAACATGAATCTAACAACAGTAAAATGTCTCCCATCCCCGAATATCAAACTTTCCCCCTTTTATGCCGACATTCTTAATGCCTGGATTTCTTTTAAACAAGTGGGCGGGTCTGAACAGATGTTCCCTAAAGATTTCACCGAGATAAGACGGCAGCTCATATGGGGAAATAGACATATACAAATAAACGGAAAATGTTTGGTCTTTAAACAGTGGATAGATTCTGGCATTTTATTTATTAACGACATTTTAGATCCAAAATCAGGGAAAATCGATGAACAAATAGTATTAGAAAAACTTCACAATAAAACAAACTGGATTAGCCAGATAACCATTATCAAAACAGCGATTCCTAAATTATGGATAAAAAATATTAAAACAAATGAATCTGTACTCACTCATGTTAAAACGAAACTAGATATAGAATTCAACAAACTGCCTTTCTTAACCATGACAAATAAATACATTTATAATATCATCACGAAACATATTTTTGTTAAACCATATATCCACAGAAAATGGGATCAAATGTTTAACTCAGAAATTAATTGGCATCGCTTTTATTTGAGTTTAAATGCTACATGCTTTGATAACCGGGTTAAACAATTTAAATATAAACTGGTTAACGACATACTAGCTACTAAAGAAAACTTGTGTAAATGGAAAATTGAAGAAAACTCCAATTGTAACCTATGTAATACACACGAGGACTATAAACATTTATTTATCGATTGTGCTTCATTAACATCCATCTGGGATACACTTGAACACATTTTACATAGATGTGGATTTTCAAATAATATTAAACAGCTTCAGACAGTAATAATTGGGTATAAAACAGGTAATAGCTATTATAACGATATTAACTTGATTATAAACCTTGCGACATTCTGCATGTACAAAGGATATTATGCTAGCGACAAGAGATCAAAATTCTACAATATTTATAATTTATTCCTATATGAATTTAACATTATGTATTCCTACCTACAGTATAAGAAAAACATAACTCCATTAATACAGAATTTCAAGAAATATTTAGAAGTTTAGTAATAAGACTTTATACTATTAATAGCTTATGCTATTATAGACTGTACATACTGTATACATGTATATATATATGTATGAGAGTGTAGAAAAATGAAATAAACGAAGTCGCAAGACTTCACCAAAAAAAAAAAAAAAAGAATTTGTGTGTGAAAAGGGGAAATCTACAATGTTGTGTTGGTGCCAAAATGAAAACAAAACATCTCATATCTCTTAACATTTGAGAGAAGTTACGGATCCCAGTATCTCATCACAATACAAACTGTTTTACACTCTCAACATTCTAGATCCCTGACCCAGTATCTCATCACAATACAAACTGTTTTACACTCTCAACATTCAGATTCTAGAGCCCTGACCCAGTATCTCATCACAATACAAACTGTTTTACACTCTCAACATTCAGATTCTAGAGCCCTGACCCAGTCTCTCAGAGTCCTGACCCAGCCTCTCAGGCCCTAACCCAGTATCTCATCACAATCCAAACTGTATGACACTGTCAACATGGTTTTGACAATAAAATGGAGTAAAATGTGCAAAGTGTTAACTTTTTGCTGTATAAATACAAATGTATGCATTTTATTTACAAACAAAGTAGACCTAGATCAGACAGCTTTTGTGGGAGCCATCTGATCAGGGTCAGCTGCATTAGCTTATGGAACAAAAAAGACCCGATTCTATAATTTCTGTCACATGCCTTATCAAAATTACACCTAATAATTATTCATGTCATTATTTCTTAATGAATATTCATGAAATAAAAGATTAATAAACTCATTGTTTGGCCATGTGTCAGATATGATATAATTTTCTACCTTTGTTACATATCTGACTATTCCCTGTTGGCCGGAAGCCTGGCTTGCAGATACATCGGAATTCTTGGTTGATTGCGTCTCTAACCTCGCAAATGCCGTTCTGACCACAATGTGGACCAGTTCCAAGGGTTTTACCACAGATGTTGTCCTCTCTGGGGCAGCCCTCAGCATGGTTCTCCCCTGGAGAGTACTTCCCTGTGCTCAAGTCGTACAGCTGATACAAATGCACAAACACAACTGCTATAGTACACTGTTTAATTTAAATAAACATTAATTCAATCCTTTATTCATACAAATGTAAACATTTAGCTTATTGATGTCATTATTGCTTACATGAATATTCATGAGGAAAAGGGTTAAGAACAACAACAAAATAGAATGTTCACAAGGTTAAGAACAACAACAAAATAGAATGTTCACAAGGTTAAGAACAACAACAAAATAGAATGTTCACAAGGTTAAGCTCATAGATACACATACACATGTGATGAAACATGTCAATAACATGTTAATTACTTTCTTTTTTAAATCAAGGTAACCATTATTTTTGCTCTGTATCAAACTTTTGTCCGTATTTTCTATTTCAAATTGAAACTATTCCTCGTTTCTTTAAAACAATAACACAACCAGAAGGCCAGAGAAAAATTGTACCCTAATGAGATTACAGAAGAGATTGGCATCTGATTTGAATTGACACTGTTTATCCAGAGTTATAACCAATTCACAGACAGTGTTAGAAATGTCAAAATATACAGTAACAAGGGTGTGGAAAGCAATGGCTGTCACTTTCCAGCAGAAGAACAACGCAAAAAGTCTTACAGACAGACCGATAATCAGACAGACAAAAAGTCTGACAGACCGACCAATAGACAGACTGACAGACCACTAGTTGGACAGACAGATGATGGAGTACTGATCCTTAGTGTCGCCATGTTAACACTTTCCCTGTTCAATAATCAAATAGAACAATGACAATAGGAATATTCATTAGCTGGAACTTTAATAATGTAAGATTTCCAAGGAATGTTTTTGCTTTGGCACAACTGTAGACTCAGATCTATATCATGTCATACACAGACCATGTCATACACAGACCCTCACATATCATGTCATACACAGACCCTCACATATCATGTCATACACAGACCCTCACAAAGTCTTCTCTGTTTTTCAAAGACGTTAACAGGGTTTATATGAAGCAAAGCGTTAAAGAAGGCAACACTTTTAAAAACTTTCAGCAATTACACCTCAAAAGAGGTCTAAGTCTGGGCTTTCAGATTTGTGATAGCTTAATTCAGGACATGAGGGCCAGAATGGCCCTGAAGCGCTCACCAGACAATCAGAGGAGAAATAATTTTCAGAGTTTTCTCTATACATTTCCATAGAAAACTAGCCGGCCCTGGGGTGGGCCAATTTTGACCCCAGGGGAATAATTTATAAAACTTTTGTAGAGGACCTGAACATGGTGCTATGAGCCAAATATGAAAGCTGAGAACCTTCAAGTTTCAGGAGAAGATTTTCAAAGTTTTCTCTATATGTTTCTACTGAAAACTGCCCACCCCTGTGGCGGGGCCAATTTTGACCCCAGGGTCATAATTTATATAACTTTTGTAGAGGACCTGAGCATGATGCTATGTGCCAAATATGAAAGCTGAGAGCTTTCCAGTTTCAGAAAAGAAGATTTTCAAAGATTTCACTGTTTGTTTCTATTGAAAACTGCCCACCCCTGGGGCGGGGCCAATTGTGACACTAGGGTCATAATTTATATAACTTTTGTAGAGGACCTGAACATGATGCTATGTGCCAAAGATGAAAGCTGAGAACCCTGTAGATTCAGAGGAGAAGATTTTTAAAGGTTCAAATTGATGACGACTGACGACAGACGACGGACGACGCACGACAGACATCAGGCAATCACAAAAGCTCACCCTGAGCACTTTGTGCTCTGGTGAGCTAAAACAGTAACTATGTGCACTTACAGATCCCGTGTTCAATCATGAAGTGGTCACTATAGAGAGGTTTTACTGTATTGTGCACTTACAGATCATGTGTTCAATCATTATGTGGTCACTATAGAGAGGTTTTACCGTATTGTGATAGTTAAACTCACCTGTCCATTGTGTATGAGGTTTCTTACGCAGCCTTTGAACCTCTGCGATGGCACACCACCAGGCTGGGAGGGTGTCACATATCTCCCACCTAGCTGCAACAAAGCGTTCACATTCAAGTAGAAGTTTTCCCCTGGGGTTTTACCAGACACTTCACATGGTGTTCTGTCTACAGTGCTGTCTGAATTACTGTCCACACTGGTCATGGCACACCTGTCCACTATCATGGTCACCTCCTGCAACAGGTAGAACTAGAACTACCACTAAAGGTGATGAATACCCCCACTAGCACATTTGACACAGAGATGGGGGTTATAGAAATAAATCACTACAATATCTGCTACAGTTTAGAAAAAAACTCCGGAAAACCTGAAATTTCCTAAAACTTTCTATGTCAAAATGCTGTTATTCCGTTAAAACTCAATGTAGTGTAACAAAATTCAAACTTGATCTGTAACTCATTATTATAAAGCTACATACCAAATATCACATCAATATCTGCAAGGGTTTCGAAAAAAAATCCAGAAAACCTGAATTTCCGGAAAATTTCTAAGTAAAATCACTGTATTTCCGTTTAAAATCAATGAAGCAAAACGAAATTCAAACTTGATCTGTAACTCATTATAATAAAGCCACATACCAAATATCACTTCAATATCTGTAAAGGTGTAGAAAAAAACTCCAGAAAACCTGAATTTCCAGAAAATTTCTAAGTAAAATCACTGTATTTCCGTGAAAAACCAATGAAGCGTAACGAAATTCAAACTTGATCTGTAACTCATTATAATACAGCCACATACCACATCAATATCTGTAAAGGTTTAGAAAAAAACTCCGGAAGACTGGAAAATAACAAAGGGCAATAACTCCAAAAATACTGAAGACAGATTTACAAACCTTGTGCACTGCACTTGCGGTCAATGTGATCTATCTATATAATTATGAAGTTTGAAGTCAATAGCTTTTATACTTTGGAAGTTATGATCTGGACAAGTGTGACGGAAGGACGGACATGGAGACTCCAGTTTACCCCCCAAAACTTTGTTTGTGGGGGTATAACAAGAAATGTGTCACAGTAGGTGACATATACCCCCAAAGCAAGGCACTGACAATGAAATGTGTTTTGTAAGCAGGCCTGTATAATGCAACTGCAAAATAGTGTGGGAGATATGCTCCAGACAAACCTTTTTTGTAAATGAGGTCAAAGGTCATGATCAAGGTAACATGGACCTAAAAAAAATACGCGACACTCTGCCATCCCAAGATAAGCTCACACACCATATTTGGTGATCCTAGCTGATTATATATAGGAGGTATGCTCTGGACAAGGTTTTTTGTAAATGAAGCCCAAGGTCAAGGTCACATTGACCTATAAATAGTATGTGACACTCCGACAACCAAAGATGTACTCACACACCATATTTGGTGATCCTAGCTGAAGTAGTGTAGGAGATATGCTCTGGACAAGCTTTTTTTGTAAATGCCAAAGCCAAAGTAGTGTAGGAGATATGCTCCAGGCAAGCAAAATCTGGACACACACACACACTAACTAACGGACTGACTGACTGACTGACTGATGGACTGACAGACAGATGGTTCAATCACTAAATTCCCCAAAGCCTAGCTTACGGAGCATAAAAATGTCTAAATTTATAGACATATAGTAGTGCTTGGAATCAGTAGAAAATATTCCGTTGATTAATTACCTCAAGTTTTGAGATGATCATCCAGTGAAATTAAACCTTTGAATGTTGAACACTGAATGTTCAATGTGGACTGGTCCACCAGCGTATATAACTATTTTGAATGACAAACAGTGCAAACTCATCTCCTAGATTCCAAAGGTTCCTCTAGGAGCCTTCTAATCTAGGTCTACACTTTTTTCAAATACCAGTACTCTAGCATTCACAGGTTAATTAAGATTTGTGATGAAAGCGTTATTTTAACAGAACATTTAATTCATTTACTTCTATGCAATTACAATTCCGCTGCAACTATATCACTTATTTTTTTAACACCATAATTTTTATCCACGATTCAGGTATCCCAGCATAACATTTAAAACCAGACACACTTATTGGCTTAACTTTTTCCCTGATAGAGAACCCTTCTGATGACTTCTGTTGGAATCATCGGATCAGGGTCTGTTCTGTTTGCTTATGGAAATATGTATATATTTGATACTACAGTTTCTGCCACGGCTAAACCAACATCCTGTTTTCATATATCTCTATAAAAGTTCATCTATTAAATAATCATACAAGAATATCAAACATTTCTTACTAGAATATTCATCAGGGAAAGGAAAGGGTTAACATTCTAGTTAACCAGTAATTCATCTACTAGATGATACAGAACAGGGAAATGCTTAACTAGAACTAATTCATCTACTAGAACTAATTCATCTACTAGATGATACAGAACAGGGAAAGGGTTAACTAGAACTAATTAATCTACTAGATGATTCATATGCTGTATCACAAACTACCTAATCGTAATATTCCTTTCATACACAATTATTACCTACCTTGCCTTTTCTGACAATATCCACATGATGCCAGCGCCCATCATTAAGTTTCTGTAGGTACCGGTCACCTTTCCTGTCCAGTCCATCCAAGGTCAAAGTCACCCTTCCTGTCCCATGATCAAGCTGAAGCATTGGGTAGCCATCAATAAGAGATAGAGCAATGAAGTCTGTTGGATCATCACGACCCAATTCCTCCACAGGACCATTGTAAAAGATGAGACCATTGTCTTTGTCAGTCAGAAACTCAATACTAGTTGTACTGTCTTCACACTGCTCAAATGGGGCAAACAGAGCATAGCCCTCATTGAAGCTATGGCGTGTCATCTGACATCTCGGGCCGTCAAATGCAGAACTGCAAACACACCTGACAAAAAAGAAGACCATGTCAGAATCTGAACATCATCTATATTATTGCATACAGTATATTGGCGATATTTCAAGGACCACGGGAATCAGCAAAAACCTCGGATTATCGCGATGCTCGAAAAAACCGAGAGCTTTTTTTGTCATTTCCTATGAGCATTGTTTGAAGACGACAGTAAGCATATTTCTTCACAGTCGGTGTAACCTTTTTAACCTGTATAATGCATATATAATGCATCGATTCTTTCCTTGTATAAGTGATAAACAGAAAATACCATTCACATAGGCGACGGAGTTTCACTGTAATTTGTATGGGTCCGTTCAACGGACCCTTGACAATAATCTCAAAACTTGTTTCAAACTATTTAGACATATCCCTAGAACAGTCTTAGTGTATATTGTTACGTCGTTTATTTTCCTCGATATTATAATAATATAATAATAATAATAATAATAATAATAATGACTTTATTTAACGAGGCTACACATTTAGGTAAACCCAATCTTCCATGTGGGCCTCAATACATAATATATATACATAGAACAAAAGTTTAGAAATTATACACAGCATAGCATTCAAAAATGTGTTAACCCTTTCCTTCATATAAAAGCATTTTCAGGCATATGCAAACAGACTAGACCTAGATCAGACAGCTCCTATAGGAGCCATCTGATCATGGTCTGCTCTGTTTGCTAATGGCTTTTGATAGAGCTGCTTCTTTACTTCTGAAATGGCTTTAATGTGCCACTTTCCATATATAAATGTATAAATGTATTTCCCAAGAATACTCAGTGGGCATTGAAATTTAGAATAAACAGAGAAAGAGTTAACATAAAGTTTAAACATATATACATCACAAACATTTAGGCATTACCAGAGAACTTCCACTGTAGATATGATTTTTTAAAGGTACTCAAAGTATCGGAGTTTCTTATCAGAATTGGAAGGGTATTCCAAAGTTTTGGTCCAGAGTATGATAGAGACTTGCGAAAGAACTCTATATTAGGTTTGGGCACTTTCAATTCTCCATTTGTTGTGGATCTAAGATTTCTGCCATTGGATGAAAGATGGAATTTTGTAAGCATATATTCAGGGAAATTTTCGCTATGAAGAGATTTGTGAACAAAGATTGCCTTCTTGTAATTAACTCTTTCTGGAAAAGTCATCCAATGTAGTTCCTGAAATAGTGTCTCAGATGGTGCATCAAAATCCTTATCCAAAATAATGCGAGCAGCTCTTTTCTGGAATTTTATTACCCGATTTTGTAGCTCTTGAGAACAATTACCCCAAATCGTACAACAATAGTCTAAATGGGGGAGAATATAAGCATTAAAGAAAAGTTTTCTTGTATGTATATTAAGAAACTGTTTTATCCTTAAAAGTAAATAAAGATTGGAATTACATTTTTTAAGGGTCTTTTCAATATGCTCTTTCCATTTCAGCCCATTGTCTACTTGAACTCCAAGAAGTTTTTCTATTTCACTGTATTCTATATAAATATCATTCAACTGAAGTTTCTCATTTGATGACTTTACTCTATTTGAAACATGGTGAGATGAAGATATGAACATGGCTTTTGTCTTCTGTGTATTGAGTAACATTGCATTGTCTTTACACCAATTTTCTACAGCTACAAGCTCATTTTGCATTACATCCTGAACAGATTTAATCGACTCTCCATGTATAGTAAGAGAAGTGTCATCAGCAAACATATTTGTATTTGAATTATTTAAATGCAAGGGAAGGTCATTAATGTATATGATAAACAGCAAGGGACCTAACACAGACCCTTGTGGGACTCCAGATGAAATATTTAGAGATTCTGAGAGTTGACCAGAGAAATTAACTTTCTGGGATCTGTCCATTAAGTATGACTCAAACCATTTCAGTGAAGATGATGACATATTATAGCAAGCCAATTTTTCTATAAGTAACGAGTGATTAACTAGATCAAAAGCTTTTGTGAGGTCCAGAAAAATTGTACCTACAACTTTGTTATCATTAATGGCACCTATCCAGTTATCTACCATAGAGGTAAGAGCAGTCTCACAAGAATGATTTGACCGAAAACCAGACTGGTGTAAATGCAGTAATTTGTGCTTTTCAAGAAACTGCTTAAAATGATCACAAACATGTTTTTCAATAACTTTTGATATAACGGGTAGAATTGAAATTGGTCTATAGTTATTTTTTTCAGACTTGGAACCATTTTTAAAGATAGGTGTAACTTTAGCTCTTTTGAATAAACTAGGGTATTTGCTATGTCTGATACTGAGATTGATAATTTTTTGAAGAGGCTTTGAAATAACACTGCTGCTGATTTGTAAGAATTTTGCGCTGATTCCATCTAAGCCAGTTGCTTTACCTATATCAATTTTGTCAAGAATATTTTGTATGTATTCATCAGTAATAAGTGGAATATGGAATATATCTTCATGTTTGCACTGACCATCAACTTGATTCCTAATTAATAACCTATGGCTTTCCCGGAGACTAGATACTTGGGGTGACAGTTTGAATACATTTGCAAAGAATTCGTTAAAAGTGTTTGCAGTAGTTTTACTGTCTGATATTGGATTACCTTTCTCATCATCAATGTAGTGTGTTTGTGTCTCAGAAGGCTTTCCAGATAAATTTTTCAAATTCTTCCACAGTTTTTTTGGATCATGTTTACTCCCATTAATTTGTTTATTATAGAATTCTTTTTTAGATACTGCACACAGTCTTTTAACGTCTTTCCTCCATAATTTAAACAACTCAATATCTCGCTGTTTCTTGGCTCTATTTCTCTGCCTGATTGCCTCCTCAATTTCATTATTAAACCAGTCTGGTTGGTTGATATATTTAACCCTCTTTTGTTTTAGGGGTGCATATTTGTTGAGTGCCGCAGTAAAAGTTTGAACAAAGAAATCAAGAGCATCATCTGGATCACTATAAATATCAAGCACTGACCATGGTTGCTTTTCCAGATCTGAGACAAATTCTTGTTCATCAAAATATTTCATACTCCTGTAAGAAATTACAGTATGAGTCGAAACATTTTTTGACTTAGTACTTGAGTTTGGATAATTTGAATATATGTGATCGATAATAGTAGATGTAGTGGAAGTTACTCTGGTTGGAGATTCAACAAGTTGTTTTAGATGGAAAGTATCAGTAATTTGTCTCCAAGAAGTACTTAAAGATTTTGTATCTAAATGATCAAAATTAAAGTCAACAAATAGTATGATTTCTTTATCTTCTATGTACAATCTTTCAAGAATTTGTTCGAAACTGTTACACCAGCTGACTAGAGAGGATGGGGGTCTGTATATATATCCAACTATGAATGACTTTTGATTTGTACATTTCACTTCTAGCCATATCCCTTCTATATCTTCTGTATCCAAGTCACTACGAAGAGCACATGGTATATCTGACTTTGCATACAGAACAACCGCACCTCCATTTGATTGTCTGTCCTTGCGAAATAGCTGGTACACTGGAGACTCGTTACAACGCGGTGGTCCGGGGACATAAAATTCAACCCGCGTTATATACGGAACCGCGTTGTAACGAGTTTTTTATCTCGGTACTTACATAAACCCCCATCTTCCTAAAATAAACTAATTTCGAACGAAACTGACTTGTTTACTTTGTTTCCCCACCCACTCACATAGCTCTTTCAAATTCTGTTAGCAAACAGAGTAGACCCTGATCAGACGGCTCCTTTAAGAGCCGTCTGATCTGGGTCTACTCTGTTTGCAAATGCGTGAAAACACGTTTGTATGAGGGAAAGGGTTATACAAAATTACAAATAAAATCGTGTATGTTTTCAAACAACCAAGTATATTTCATAATACAAGCCTGTTGAAGGGATGTAATTGCCTCTGGGTCTGTCAAACCCCTAATCCGATTAAACCTGCTGTGTAAAACAATAAACATGGCTGTCACTGTTTTCAGAAAATGAAAGGTCACATGTGATGTCGCGTGTGATTTGTTGGGGTTTTAAATTTCATTTGATTGGTCAAAGGGTACACACCCTTTTCTGTATTAGCATATAACCTCCAACCCTGCAGTTAGGGGTTTAGATTTCTAATGATGTTTGTTTTTCATAATTAAAGTTCGAACTTTTGTGGCTTTGACAGTGAAAAAATTCAGTACATGCATATCTCAATTAATACACACAATTAATTTGTAACGAAAGTTATGCAGTTAAGATTTTACTGGTTCCCGTGCTATAAGGGCATCATGCTCATAGTACGAACCGGTAATCAGCTGTGTGTATTACATTCATGGCGGCATATATACGAGTTGACAGTTGTCAGTTTTTCACACGTAAGATTGTCTTCAATTGTTTATGTAGGGACCGATGTTTGTTTTTATCCTTTAGCCTGCTGCGGGCGGATAAGTTTACCTAAGTTTATTTTATGTTTCATTGCGATATTCAATCATATTACTATAAATGAGGTATTTACAAAAAAAAATTCGGGGACACAGATGACCCGCGTTATATCGAATACCGCGGTAAAACGGTCCGCGTTATAACGGATCTCCAGTGTATTTCTTAAGAGAGAACTCACTGTCTGGAAATGAAGAATTGACAAAAGTTTCACAAAATCCTATAAAATCAACTTGAGGTATTTTATCAACTAAACTTCTGATCTCATCAAATTTTGGATAAAGATAATGTATATTTAGGTGTAGAAAATTCAACCCTTTTTCACTAAAATTACTGTCAAGAGAGAGTTCACAGTTGACTGTTGGATCAACGCATTTGTTTCCAGTGTCTTTTGGAAGATGTTTGTTAATGTCTGTTGGAGGAGAGCTGTTTCTAGGAGTTTGTTCATCATCAGTTGGAGGTTGAGTGTCCTGTTGAATTGCATCTGTATGATTGTTTAGTACAATGGATGTGGTATCCATGGTGAGGGAACCTGCCCCAGGCAGGAATTTTCCAATTCCATTGTCCACTGTTGTAGGGATGCCTTCTCTGATATTGCTGGTTTCTCACATTTCTGTAGAGGCTGGCCTGACGAAAATTTCCATGTGATGCAGATGTGGCTACTGGAAAGTTTAGGCTCCTAAACACTGCAGATTTCAAGTTTTTAGCTAGCACAGCTGATCCCCTTTGGGTCAGATGTACTTCGTCATGGTATAGGGTCTTGTCTGTTGTTCCGTTTTTACTGAAGGTCGGTGTATGGTCCACAAAAACACAGTCACTTGTGTTGCAGAACTGTTTCAGTTTGCAATTTGTCTCTTCAATGATACTGAGTGACAGTCTGTCGTGTTTCTTTGGCAGAAGAGATGATATGACCAGTTTTGCTTGTCTGTTGGATTTTCGTATATCAGTAATCAATTGTTTATATTTTTGGACAACTGTGTTTGGTTCTTCAGCATTTGTTATATTGTTTATCCCAAGATGTATCAGTATGATATCACACTCGGATAGACTCAGTCTTTCCTCTAGTGATGGAATGTTTTTGTTAATGTCTTCCACTTTTGCAGAGGGATGAGACTTGATCTTTGTAGTAAAACTTTCTCCTGAGAATTGTTTTGAGCTAAGTAATTTTGTAGCAGAATCTCCAAGGATGCAGATTCTGGGTTTAGTAGTCTGGTTCCCTCCTTTTGTTATTCCCTTGGCGTTTCTCTGTGTTTCTGTACTGCCATTTTCCTTTTGAAACTTGCCATTCCTATGGTCATCCTCAACTATTGGGGTGTCTTCATCATGAGACACAAATGTTTTCTGCTTGTTTTGCTGAGGCTGAGGTTCGCTGGTTGCTTTAACACTGTTATCTGAATTTGTGGTCCAGCTGTTTGCTTCCTTTTTTAGTGAAACAATTTCCTTATTTTGATTTCTAATTTCTTGGTTCAAAAGGGTAATATCAATTTTAGATGGCACTGATCCAAGTTTTTCTTGGATTAGTTTCAGGGTTGATTTCATATCTGACATGTCATCTTTCATTGTTGAAAAATTATTGTTTAGCTCTTCATTTGTATCCACCATTTTTTCCTTCTGACTGAGTTTTTCACGTAGTGACTTGTTTTCCATTTTCAGTGTTTTTGCTTTGTCGATAAGCTTCTTGTTTTCTTCTTCTAGGATTAGTAGCTTTGCTGTGGTATCGGCCAGCAGTTCTTTGGTAGCTTTAATTTTGTTGTGTAGAGAGATGGTGTTGTCATCTAAGTCAACTTGTATTGTCATTGTGTGCTTGTTGTAGCTCACAACATTCTGTGGATGTGTGACTGCGGTCTTGTCACCAGATGTTACACTCTGTATCTTTGCATTCTGTCCATGATCCTCTGTTTCATTTTCTTGCTGCAAATTGTTATCACAGGCATGTCTTATTTCCTTGCGTTCAGTTCTGTCATTATCCTTATCACTTGTATTAGACTCATTGCTAAGAATTGACTCAGTTTCAGTTACTTCAACCTTGTCATTTGCTTGCTGTGAGTCATAACCCTGTATTTTAGATATGTTGTCTTGGCCTATGACTGTAGGCAACACTGCCGGAACCCAGTAGGCTGTTTTAAGGCTTGTCTCGTGCCTATCAACATTTCTTGTCCTCTGTACCTGGAAGTTAACTGGACGGCAGGTTCTTTTTGCATTTTTTCTCATTTTTTTCAGTTCCTTTGCTTGTTTCAGCATTTCACTGGGTATTGGTGGACCAAATAATGTCTTGGATATACTGCCAAATATCCCTGTTGATTTCGATTTTTTCAGTGGTTTTGTCGGAGGGTTTGCTTCACTTAAGGATGAGGTTGAACTGAGTACGTTGCTAAGTTCTGCTTTTGAGAAAGTATATGTATCAGATATTGCCCTAAACACTGTGTTTCTCCACAATTTGGAATCTTTTCCTTGTACAACAATTTTGCATGTGTTGTAACAAGTGATTGCAAGCTTTTCACTGCCAATATTTGTATAGGTTACTATCCCAGTCCCCGGATGATTAGGCACAAAGGCATAGATGTTTGTCAGATGTTCTTTAACTGTATGGAATGCAGATCTGTCCAGGAATGTAACTGTAATGCACTCCCCTAAACAGGTCACCTCTATAGTATAGATTGTTCCATTGTTGCAGTCATCATAATCTCCAGGTATATCACTTTCAGAGAATCCTGAAAACTGGCTTAGGTCTGATGAGCTCATTATTGTATTTGTAGGTGGTTATCAGCTTTTCACACAACTATCAAGTTGTTTGGATAACACTTGTCCACAGTTAATCCGCAGAGTTAATCCTTATGCCTATGTAGCCTAGTAGTTACCCCAGTTTCAAACAATTTAAGATTTTTTCCCTTTTAAATCAGCTCAAATTTTTCTAACATTAATACCACAAAATCAAATTAACTATCAAATCCAAAGAGCACTTTTCTCCAGCTTCATTTCAGTATAATTTTCACAGCACTGATATAAGTCCATCAAAAGATATGAAGGTGTTAAGCAGGAGCTAAAAATCCATGACTGGTCACTTCGAGAAGAGGCTTGGATATCAAGCCGATATTCATTTAGTTGTGGATGTTGAGTTGGGTTCACAAACAAACATTTTCGTTTCCTTCCAGTGCTGTTTCGTAGTGAAGAAAATCAGGGCGAGTGATCCATTTATGAATTTAACACTCGGTTTTTTTCCGTCTGAAATACTCTTAAGTTCCTAAAATGTTGCAAATTTTAAAGTAATACACGAAAAACACTGCACAATTTCAAAATTTAAAGGAGAAAGACGTTATATGCCACACTTTCACCGGTACCGAAAAATCACTACACGTTTGCGAATGTGTGCAAATTACTATTGTGACTCTTTGTTTATTAGACTTTAGTCTATTAAATTCTCATCATTATTTACTCCAAAGTAAAGTCTACATTCAATGAACGTGTTTTTCACACATTAAAAGATCTAATGCCCCACAGATGGATCTTTCAAAAGGTTACCGAGAAGGTGTGAATAATTACCTCGAAGGTGGGAAAACACCGTGCTTGAAATAAACAATCAACAAGAGATGTTTGTAAAACATGTATACCCCCCAGACCCTCTGACCTTTGATCTAGTGACCTCAACTATAGAGGTCATCTAGCGGTCATGACTAATCACCACAGCAACTTTGAAAATCCTAAGCCAAACCACTGATCATTTATTGATCTGAAAACATTTCACAAGTTAAGGTCATGGTGACCTTGACCTTTGACCTAGTGACCTCAACAACTATAGGGGTCATCTAGTGGTCACGACCAACTACCACAGCAAGTTTGAAGATCCCGAACCAAACCATTGAGCCATTATTAATTGGAAACCATTTCATCAGTTACGGTCATGATGACCTTGACCTTTGACCTAGTGACCTCAAAATTAATAGGGGTCATCTAGTTGTCATGGCCAACTACCACAGCAAGTTTGAAGATCCTAAGCCAAACCTTGAGCAGTTATTGATTGGAAACCATTTCACCAGTTAAGGTCATGGTGACCTTGACCTTTGACCTAGTGACCTCAAAAACAATAGGGGTTATCTATCGGTCATGACCAACCACCACAGCAAGTTTGAAGATCCTAAGCCAAACCCTTGAGCAGTTATTGATCTGAAACTATTTCACCAGTTAAGGTCATGGTGACCTTGACCTTTGACCTAGTGACCTAAAAAACAACAGGACTTATCTAGTTGTCATGACCAACCACCTAAGCAAACTTGAAGATCCTAAGCCAAACCCTTGAGCAGTTATTGATCGGAAACCATTAAACCAGTTAAGAGCATGGTGACCTTGACCTTTGACCTAGTGACCTAAAAAACAACAGGGGTCATCTAGTGGTCATTATCAACCACCACAGCAAATTTGAAGATCCTAAGCCAAACCCTTGAGCAGTTATTGATTGCAAACCATTTCACCAGTTAAGGTCATGGTGACCTTGACCTTTGACCTAGTGACCTAAAAAACAACAGGACTCACCTAGTTGTCATGACCAACCACCTAAGCAAATTTGAAGATCCAAAGTCAAACCCTTGAGCAGTTATTGATCAGAAACCATTTTACCAGTTAAGGTCATGGTGACCTTGACCTTTGACCTAGTGACCTAAAAAACAATAGGGGTCATCCAGTGGTCATGACCAACTACCACTGCAAGTTTGAAGATTCTAAGGTAAACCCTTGAGCAGTTATTGATCGGAAACCATTTAACCAGTTAAGGTCATGGTGACCTTGACCTTTGACTTTGTGACCTCAAAATCAATAGGGGTCATCTAGTGGTCATGACCAACCACCACAGCAAGTTTGAAGATCCCAAGTCAAACCCTTGAGCAGTTATTGATCGGAAACTATTTCACCATTTTAGGTCATGGTGACCTTGACCTTTGACCTAGTGACCTCAAAAACAATAGGGGTCATCTACTTGTCATGACCAACCACCACAGCAAGTTTGAAGATTCTAGGCCAAGTCGTTTATTAGTTATCGTTCGGAAACCACCGATCTACCGACCGACCGACAGACCGACCGACCGACATGTGCAAAGCAATATACCCCCATTTTTCCAAAAGGGGGGTATAATAAAAGGAACCAGAATGATCCGCGGGACCAGCACACATGCTCAAATTTTTCGGATTATCGCTATTCGGATTAATGCAGGTATTTTCAATGAGATTTGATAAGAAATTGAGCCGGGACCTCGAAATTGAGCCAAGCCTGATGAGACAATTCCTACATGAGCTGTCTGATCTGAGTCTACTCTGGTCATAAAGGCATTAACAATCGTATCTATGTACATGTAGTCAAGAGTTACTTTCCTTGCTTATAGATCTCTTTATCTGAAAATGCTTACCTGACATCTCCCCATTCATCCTTGATGCATTGCCCACCATTGTAGCAGAACCCTGGCACACAATCTGAGGGGAGCGTGAAGTTCTTGGCCTTACACTGGCACTCAGCCGTTATACTAGTAGCTATACCTATGAATGAAGTTCCATTGGCATTGACATAATTTGGTTCATCTCCAATCTTCAGGATATTTGCACAGCCCCCAGCTTCACACAGCTCCCGTAAACACATATCTATCTTGATCATGGTGATCTCAATTCCAACCTCTCTCATAAACTGAAAACAGGAAGGAAAAATCCATCAGTCTAACCATCATTACTTTTAACCTTCATTCTAATAATTATCACCTGACATGTATTTGCAAACAGATGAGACACCAAGAGACACAGCATCTCCTCAATATGCAAGCTGTTTGACTCTCAGTCAAGAACTTCTCAAAAGTTTGAACAAATTGCAAGTAAAAAATAGAAACAGATTGAAGTTTACATATTTACAATAAGGTAAGTACTAACATGAACACTAACTCCAGGCATGTACCCAGGTGGGGGGGGGGGGGGGGGGCTCGCAGGCCCCCCCCCCCCCCCCCCCCCAGCTGGCTGACAAGATACCATTTTTATTAATGGGCCCTTTTTAGTTTTCAACTAAATCTTTACCAAGGCAAGTTTTTTAGTGAACAATATTTTCCTCCCTGGGGGAGATTATCTGTTAGTTCTCTACACAGACAGGCCACCTTTAGCAAGTTTTCATGCTGTGAGCCACGCTTGGCCTATTTTGGTATAGACCAATCAGGGGGTATCTCCCACGGAGAACACCCGAATTACGTAATCACAAGTTGGTTCCGGTTTTCGCTATACTGGAGTTTAGCAAATAAATTGTTCAGGATACAGTCGTGTCAAAATGCAAATTGCTCAAAAATACCACATGTGGCACGTATATTACTCAAGCTAGGAGACAATGTCGCAAAATTAAGACAAGGGGTGACGTATCAAGATGCTATAGCCTAGCTAGCAGTATGCACTTCGACCGATAAGCGTTTTACTGACATTGATCAATAACTAGTAATGAAAGAATAACTCCGAACATTCCGAATGGCAAAAAAGTACGAATGATTCCTCCCCAGACCGATTGTACTGAATTAACGTTTTTTCTTGTTGTTTCTTTTTAACTTGTGATTGGGAATTTTCCTTACACAAGAGGGCCACGAGGCACTGAAGCGCTCACCTGAGATAACCCCAGGGGCGGGGTCATTTTTGACCACAAGAAATCATTTGTACTACCTTGGTAGAGAACCACAAGGCAAAGCAGTATGCCATTAATTAAAGGTCTAAGCCTTATGGTTCCAGAGAAAAATAATATTTTATATTTTTCCCATGAAAAACTGATAAGCCCTGAGGCAGGGCCAAGTTTCGCCCAGTGGTCAGGGTCGTAAGTTGAACATGTTTGGCAGAGGACCACAAGCCACAGCTACATATTTGTAGAGGACCATTAGATCATGTTACATACCAAACATAAAAGGTCTAGGCCTTACAGTTTCAGTAGATTTTTAAAGATTTTCCTATGAAAAACTGATAAGCCCTTGGGCGGGGCCATTTTTGGCCCAGGGGTCATAATTTGAACAACCTTTGTAGAGGACCATCATACTACATACCAAATATCAAAGGTCTAGGCCTTACAGTTTCAGAAGAATTTTTTTAAAGATTTTCCTATGAAAAACTGATAAGCCCTTGGGTGGGGCCATTTTTGGCCCGGGGGTCATAATTTGAACAATCTTTGTAGAGGACTATAAGATCATGCTACATACCAAATATCAAAGGTCTAGGCCATACAGTTTCAGAGAAGAAGATTTTTAAAGATTTTCCTATGAAAAACTGATAAGCCCTTGCGCGGAGCCATTTTTGGCCCAGGGGTATTAATCTGACCAATCTTTGTAGAGGACCATAAGATCATGCTACATACCAAATATCAAAGGTCTAGGCCTTACAGTTTCAGAGAAGAAGATATTTAAAGATTTTCCTATGAAAACTGATAAGCCCTTGGGCGGGGCCATTTTTGGCCCGGGGGTCATAATGTGAACAAAGTTTCGTTCCCCTTGCCAATGATGCTTTTGACAAAATTTCGTTATAATCGGGTCAGCAGTTTCAGAGATGTCGTTTGAAAATTTGGCCGGACGCCGGACACATCGCGGTCACAATAGCTCATCCTGAGCCTTTGGCTCAGGTGAGCTAAAAAATGAAAGAAAAACACACCTTTTGCCAAAGGGAATATAGCTGAATAAGGGCTATAAAAACATAAACAAGAGGGCCATGATGGCCCTAAATCGCTCACCTGGTTACTATAGACTTATGCATACACTGTATTTCTATGTAAATATAAGTCAGCTTCAGATTGGGGCCAATATGAAACCAAAGGCCATAATTTTAGGCCTGGAGGTTAAAATTTGAACAATCTTAATAAAAGAACTTTAGATGATGCCAAGGGCGGGGCAATTTTGGTCCTGGGGTCATAATTCGAACAATCTTGGTAGAAAACCATTAGATGATACTACATACCAAATTTCGAAGGTCTAGGCCTTACAGTTTTGGAAAAGAAGATTTTTAAAGATTTTCCTATGAACAAGAGGGCCATGAGGCCCTGAAGCGCTCACCTGAGATAACCCCAGGGGCGGGGTCATTTTTGACCACAAGAAATCATGTGTACAACCTTGGTAGAGAACCACTAGGCAAAGCAGTATGCCATTAATTAAAGGTCTAAGCCTTATGGTTTCAGAGAAAAATAATATTTTATATTTTACCCATGAAAAACTGATAAGCCCTGAGGCAGGGCCAAGTTTCGCCCAGTGGTCAGGGTCGTAAGTTAAACATTTTTGGCAGAGGACCACAAGCCACAGCTGCATATTTGTAGAGGACCATTAGATCATGTTACATACCAAATATCAATGGTCTAGGCCTTACAGTTTCAGTAGATTTTTAAAGATTTTCCTATGAAAAACTGATAAGCCCTTGGGCAGGGCCATTTTTGGCCCGGCGGTCATAATTTGAACAATATTTGTAGAGGACCATAAGATCATGCTACATACCAAATATCAAAGGTCTAGGCCTTACAGTTTCAGAGAAAAAGATTTTTAAAGATTTTCCTTTGAAAAACTAATAAGCCCATGGGCGGGGCAATTTTTGGCCCGGGGGTCATAATTCGAACAACTTTTGTAGAGGACCAATAGATCATGCTACATACCAAATATCAAAGGTCTAGGCCTTACAGTTTCAGAGAAGAAGATTTTTAAAGATTTTTCTATGAAAAACTGATAAGCCCTTGGGCGGGGCCATTTTTGGCACGGGGGTCATAATTTGAACAATCTTTGTAGAGGACCATAAGATCATGCTACGTACTAAATATCAAAGGTCTAGGCCTTACAGTTTCAGAGAAGAAGATTTTTAAAGATTTTCCTACGAAAAACTGATAAGCCCTTGGGCGGGGCCATTTTTGGCCCGGGGGTCATAATTTGAACAATCTTTGTAGAGGACCATTAGATCATGCTACATACCAAATATCAAAGGTCTAGGCCTTACAGTTTCAGAGAAGAAGATTTTTAAAGATTTTCCTATGAAAAACTGATAAGCCCTTGGGTGGGGCCATTTTTGGCCCGGGGGTCATAATTTGAACAACCTTTGTAGAGGACCATAAGATGATGCTACATACCAAATATCAAAGGTCTAGGCTTTACAGTTTCAGAGAAGAAGATTTTTAAAGATTTTCCAATATTACCATATATGGAAAAAAAAGACCACGCCCTCTGGCGGCCATGTTTTTTGCCGGATCAAAATTCTTTTAACAACTTTTAAAGTCTATCAACTGAGAAACATTTTGGTGAAAACTATATTCAAATCAGACAAGTCATTCTGGAGAAGAAGATTTTTCTAGATATTGTGTACAGTTGCCATGGCAACAAGACCGATGGCCCCACCCACTATCTTTTAACAACTTTTGAAGCACCCACCCACAGTATGTATCTGACCAAGTTTGGTTACAATTGGGCAGTCGGTTTCAGAGAAGAAGTCGTTTGAAATTGTTGACGGACAGACGGACGGACGGACGGACATACTAACGGATGGGTAGTTGTGTGACTTTTTCCTTTGATCTTTTCTTGTGTGACTAGTCCCACAAGAAAAACTATTTTTGGCTCTAACTTTGGAAAAGAATGATCTGGAAGCTAACCCTAACCCTAACCCTATGTCCCACAACTGGCCAGGTTAATGTCACAAGAAATGGCCAGGTTAATGTCACAAGAGATGGCCAGGTTAATGATTTTACTTGTGGGACTAGTTAGAACAAGAGGGCCATGAGGCCCTGAAGCGCTCACCTGAGATAACACCAGGGGCAGGGCCTTTTTTGACCACAAGAAATCATGTGGACAACCTGGTAGAGAACCACAAGGCAAAGCAGTATGATATTAATTAAAGGTCTAAGCCTTATGATTTCAGAGAAAAGTAATATTTCATATTTTTCCCATCGAAAAAACTGATAAGCCCTGAGGCAGGGCCAAGTTTCGCCCAGTGGTCAGGGTCGTAAGTTAAACATTCTTGGCAGAGGACCACAAGCCACAGCTACATATTTATAGAGGACCAGTAGATCATGTTAGTCATACCAAATATCAATGGTCTAGGCCTTACAGTTTCAGAATTTTTTGAAAGATTTTCCTATGAAAAACTGATAAGCCCTTGGGCGGGGCCATTTTTGGCCCGGGGGTCATAATTTGAACAATATTTGAAGAGGACCATAAGTTCATGCTACATACCAAATATCAAAGGTCTAGGCCTTACAGTTTCAGAGAAGAAGATTTTTTAAGATTTTCCTATGAAAAACTGATAAGCCCTTGGGCGGGGCCATTTTTGGCCCGGGGGTCATAATTTGAACACTATTTGTAGAGGACCATAAGATCATGCTACATATTAAATATCAAGGGTCTAGGCCTTACAGCTTCAGAGAAGAAGATCTTTAAAGATTTTCCTATGAAAAACTGATAAGCCCTTGGGAAGGGCCATTTTTGGCCCAGGGGTCATAATTTGAACAATATTTGTAGAGGACCATAAGATCATGCTACATACCAAATATCAAAGGTCTAGGCCTTACAGTTTGAGAGTAGAAGATTTTTAAAGATTTTCCTATGAAAAACTGATAAGCCCTTGGGCGGGGCCATTTTTGGCCCGGGGGTCATAATTTGAACAATATTTGTAGAGGACCATAAGATCATGCTACATACCAAATATCAAAGGTCTAGGCCTTACAGTTTGAGAGTAGAAGATTTTTAAAGATTTTCCTATGAAAAACTGATAAGCCCTTGGGCGGGGCCATTTTTGGCCCGGGGGTCATAATTTGAACAATATTTGTAGAAGACCATAAGATCATGCTACATACCTAATATCAAAGGTTTAAGCCTTACAGTTTCAGAGAAGAAGATTTTTAAAGATTTTCCTATGAAAAACTAATAAGCCCTTGGGCGGGGCCACTTTTGGCCCAGGGGTCATAATTTGAACAATATTTGTAGAGGACCATAAGATCATGCTACATACCTAATATCAAAGGTTTAAGCCTTACAGTTTCAGAGAAGATTTTTAAAGATTTTCCTATGAAATACTGATAAGCCCTTGGGCGGGGCCATTTTTGGCCCGGGGGTCATAATTTGAACAATATTTGTAGAGGACCATAAGATCATGCTACATACCTAATATCAAAGGTTTAAGCCTTACAGTTTCAGAGAAGAAGATTTTTAAAGATTTTCCTATGAAAAACTGATAAGCCCTTGGGCGGGGCCATATTTGGCCCAGGGGTCATAATTTGAACAATATTTGTAGAGGACCATAAGATCATGCTACATACCTAATATCAAAGGTTTAAGCCTTACAGTTTCAGAGAAGAAGATTTTTAAAGATTTTCCTATGAAAAACTGATAAGCCCTTGGGCGGGGCCATTTTTGGCCCGGGGGTCATAATTTGAACAATATTTGTAGAGGACCATAAGATCAGGCTACATACCAAATATCAAAGGTCTAGGCTTTACAGTTTCAGAGAAGAAGATTTTTAAAGATTTTCCTATGAAAATTCCATATTACCATATATGGAAATATTGACCATGCCCTCTGGCGGCCATGTTTTTTGCCCGATCAAAATTCTTTTAACAACTTTTAAAGTCTATCAACTGAGAAACATTTTGGTGAAAACTATATTCAAATCCAACAAGTCATTCAGGAGAAGAAGATTTTTCTAGATATTGTGTCCGGTTGCCATGGCAACAAGACCGATGGCCCCGCCCACTATCTTTTAACAACTTTTGAAGCACCCACCCACAGTATGTATCTGACCAAGTTTGGTTACAATTGGGTTGTCGGTTTCAGAGAAGAAGTCGTTTGAAATTGTTGACGGACAGACAGACGGACAGACGGACAGACGGACGACGGACGCCGGACACAGGGGTATCACAAAAGCTCACCTTGAGCACTTTGTGCTCTGGTGAGCTAAAAAGTCACACAACTACCCTTTGGTGAGTGCGGACAGACTGACAG
The DNA here is from genome assembly GCA_963576725.1 of Azorinus chamasolen. Lineage (NCBI taxonomy): Eukaryota > Metazoa > Mollusca > Bivalvia > Cardiida > Solecurtidae > Azorinus > Azorinus chamasolen. The sequence goes on along the minus strand of OY755238.1, from coordinate 47,924,372 downwards.
ACGGACAGACGGACAGACGGACGCCGGACACAGGGGTATCACAATAGCTCACCTTGAGCACTTTGTGCTCTGGTGAGCTAAAAACTGATAAGCCCTGGGGCAGGGCCATTTTTGGTCCCGGGGTCATAATTTGAACAATCTTTGTAGAAAATCATTAGATGATGCTACATACCAAATATCAAAAGTTTAGGCTCTACAGTTTTGGAGAAGAAGATTTTTAAAGATTTTCCTATGGAAAACTGATAAGCCCCGGGGCAGGCCATTTTTGGTCCGGGGGTCATAATTTGAACAATCTTTGTAGAGGACCATTAGATGATGCTACATATTAAATATCAATGGTCTAGGACATATGGTTTCAGAGAAGAAGAATTCTAAATATTTTCCTATGAAAAACTGATAAGCCCCGGGGCGGGGCCATTTTTGGTCCGGGAGTCATGATTTGAACAATCTTTGTAGAGGGGCATTAGATGATGCTACATACCAACTATCAAAAGTCTAGGCCTTACGGTTTCGGAGAAGAAGATTTTTAAAGTTTTTCCTATGAAAAACTGATAAGCCCTGGGGCTGGGCCATTTTTGGTCCGGGGGTCATAATTTGAACAATCTTTGTAGAGGACCATTAGATCATGCTACATACCAAATATCAAAGATCTAGGCCTTATGGTTTCAGAGAAGAAGATTTTTAAAGATTTTCCTATGAAAAACTGATAAGCCCTGGGGCGGGGCCATTTTTGGTCCGGGGGTCATAATTTGAACAATCTTTGTAGAGGACCATTAGATGATGCTACACACCAAATATCAAAGATCTAGGCCTTATGGTTTCAGAGAAGAAGATGTTAAAGTAAATTGTTGACGACGCACGACGCCGGACGCCGGACACTGCCCCCTCACAATACCTCACCTGGCACTTTGAGCTAAAAACCCTGAAACTTCTATTGTAAAATAAGATAAAATGGAATATCTGTGTCATTGTATACACTAATCTGTTATAACCAGGTGAGCGATTTAGGGTCATCATGGCCCTCTTGTTAAACTGTAACATTTTATGCTTGTAGTTTTGATCAGAGTTGTTTTCACATTTAGAAGAAAGAACTATTGTGATGCTATGGTTAGTTGAGTGTATATTTACCTGGATATTTTGCTTTTTTTTAATATAATTTGGTGATGTTCAAAAGAAAAAAAACACACTATGTATTTGCATTTCAGTTATTTATACTTTACTTTTTTCCTTTATCCAATCTTGAAAATAATAGTTTTTAGTCATATTGCATAAAATCAATTAATTTTGAAAATTCAAAAGGATTTTCATTTGTGATCAATGAATGAAGGAATTATCAGTTTCTTTTAAAAGCAAATATATTTAAATAGACAACTGATATACATGTACTTATCTCTTAATTTATAAATGAAGATGCTTATAAAAAAAACTGTTTTCTTTATCACTTTTAATTGTGTTCCTGCCAATCTTGGTAGATCAACATGCATGTCCTAAAATAAAGACATATGCAGATGCTAGTTCTGAGATGAATAATGCCGAGTCTGTCCATCGCAAAAACACTTTAATCATTATCAGATATGTCTGTCTGTCAATGGCAAATTTTTTTAAATCATGATCATATGTCTTTCTGTCAATGGCATGATCACATGTCTGTCTGCCTGTCAATGGCAAAAAACCTTTAACCAAGATCACGTCTGTCTGTCAATGGAAAAAAAATCAAGACCACATCATGATATGTCTGTCTGTCTGTCTGTCAATTCAATGACAAAAGACTTTAGCCTTGATCACAACTTTTGTGTTAGGATAATTTATATGAAGTCCATTGAAACATTTGTGGTCATCCATCATGCTTTAGGTCTATACACTGAAACCCAGGTGTAAGGAGCCGATATCCTATATTATAAATTTATAACATAAAATTATATCTTGATAGAGTGATTCAGATAGCAGGAAAATGCACCATTCAATGCGGCACCCCTCCCGTACCCTCCTCAACTGAGCACCCCCAGACAGAATTTTCTGGGTACGGCCCTGAATCTGTGTCTACTCTGTTTGCAAAGACATCAAAATGTGTCTCCATCAGGTAAACGGTTAAAGATTTAGAATGTTTTGCTATTGTCAATACTGACATCATAAACACTATTCTTTCAATGCAGTTCAGATTAATTTGAGAGAGTTTGGCCTCAGAGCTAAATTCTTGTGTCTAATTCTCTTATTCCTGATTATTAAATCTAGTTACCAGCACATTAAGTCTATCTCAAATCTAGTTACCAGCACAGTAAGCCTTTCTCAAATCTAGTTACCAGCACATTAAGTCTTTCTTAAATCTAGTTACCAGCACATTAAGTCTTTCTTAAATCTAGTTACCAGCACATTAAGTCTATCTCAAATCTAGTTACCAGCACAGTAAGCCTTTCTCAAATCTAGTTACCAGCACATTAAGTCTATCTCAAATCTAGTTACCAGCACAGTAAGTCTTTCTCAACTCTTATCAGCTATTAGAAAGCATCTTACTTTTTATCCTTTCCCTGTTGAATATTCAGTAAGAAGTAATGAGATCATCAATTTTTATTAACTGATATTACCGTAAAATCTGTAATAGAGGCCCATACCATAATAAAGCCCCCCCCCCCCCCCCCCCCCCCACCCACACCCCAACACACACACTTTTTGTCAAAAAATATTTGTGTGAAAGTGGAAATTGAACTGGTCACTGAATCCGATATCCATTTTCAAATAATAGCAAATTATAACACTTACAAATGTATTCTTAACCTTCAAATTAAAACCAATTTACAGAGTGCTCATACTGTGTCAGGTCAACTGCACTCATATTTTGTACAGACGAGTTAAAGAGAAAATAGTATTCTAATTAATGCCCTCACTTTACAAAACGCATTACCCACGGGGCCTCTATTACAGATTTTATGGTATGTACACAGGATGTTTTGGTATTTGTAGAGATTATAGAATCAAATCTAAAAACAAATTCTATAAGCAAACAGAGCTGACCCTAATCAGATGGCTCCTACAGGATCTGGGTCCACTCTGTTTGCAAAGGTGTCAAAAGGCACTTGTATGAAGGAAAGTTTAACAATGCATTACAAATTACAGATAGTATGCACAGGATGGATGGACAAAGACTGGCACACTTGACTCCTACACAATCCTTTCTATATTGATACAATTATATAGCTGTAATACAAAGGCATACTGATTTATCTCAAAGTATAAAGTAAAAGTACAAAGTACAAAGGCATACTGATTTATCTACCAAGTATAAAGTACAAGTTCAAAGTACAAATGTGTACTGATTTATTACAATCTCTTACTTCTCAGCCAAACACTATCTCGTTGACACTTAGACTTGTCACAGAGATGCAACTGTGAGAACAAACAAGACATGGTTTTGGCAAAGGAATATATAAAATATTTTGGCAAAGAACTCTATGTATATTTTACCTAGATCTACAGCTCTGCTATTAGAGAAGCAATATTACAGAGCAGCTCTTTATAAAAGCCACTTAATCGTGTACTCCATGAATATCTATGCAAGAACTAATGTAAGTATGGATATCAATAACTTTCATATTTATAATGGCATATGAACAAGAAAAGTTTTGGCCCTGGTAAAAACTAAAACCAGATCTACAGTCTACTCTTGTTATCTCCAATTTCAAAGGACCGTCAAAATTAATTGGAGTTAACGAGAGTTGGAGTTATCCAAAGTCACTTACATACATTGTGTACATGCAATGTGTGCGTATGATGTATGATACAAGTTTACTGAATTACTGGTCTTGAATAAATAAATAATATAAGGATATGGAACAACATTTCATTTCATAAACTTAATGTAATGAATGCACTATGAACAAATAAAAGTAAAAGCTTGAATGATACATGAACTTACCGAACATGCATTTTTATACACACTATGCCAAAGCATAGAGCTAATTTGACCATCAACTAATGGTCACTACGGTAGATGTTCGAACGCAAACTGGTCGAAGTGTGGCTAGTTTGGTTTAGTTCCTCTAGCTCGCTCCTCATGAAAAAGGAGCAAACATTCCAAATTTCAACTTTAGTCCGACCATACCACAACCGTTGGTCTGACCATAGACACTAAACTGACCTCTAACCAGAGATAGTTCGATTAACATTTAGTGGAAGTGTAGTCACAACAGCCGTTGTTCAAACTCGCACTTACAGCTTGTGTTTTATGCAAGCCATCATGTGTAATTTCTTTAAGTTTGGCTATTACTGATAACATCAATGGTGGTTAACGGCGTCTGTGTTTTGATAGTTTGCAAAGACCTGATATCAAATGAGCGTCAAGGCTAGTTCTGATCAGACGGCTCCTACAGGAGTCATCAGGTCTGGGTCTACTCAGTTTGCAAAGGCATTAAAGGCATATATATCGAGTAAATAACAAATAATCATGGGTGTTTTCTAAAGTGTAACTGCTTAATGCAAATCAAAAGTAATGCAAAAAGCTCAAATGGGAGCTGTTTTCCTGTATTAAGCTACAATCTGTATTATGTAAGATTCTGGTTTGATATTACATGTAGTTTCATATTAGTAGCTGTTGTATAGAGAATTTACTGTATGTTCATTGGACTTACAGCTTCTTTGTCCGTGGCAATGACGCTGTCCAGCTTGCTGGCCTGGTACCATGGAGAGCCATGGGCTGCAAATCTCATATCTGTGTACTTGTTGTCCTTTCCATTCATCACACTGAACAGTGATACATAGTTCAGTGGAATGTTTAGCTTTGCAGCAATCATGTCACGGAACTTCTCATACGCACTTCTTTCAACTGGGCTGGGAACTTTAATAAATTCTTCTGCTGTCATACCTACAACATAGAAAGAATATTGAAGGTTTGGTGCAAAGCAGTGGTAACTAGATCTACATTATTTAACATTTATAAGCATTTACAAACTAACTGTTTTCCTAAAATTGTCAGTGGAGTTTCAAAACATGATCAGAGTGTCAACTAGAACACTGACCAAGTCAGAAAGGGCCCCCCCATATGGTGATCAAACTTCGCCAAGGCTGTTTACCTGTAAACATTCTCAGCACATATGGTGTATAGCAGATGAGAAATGTTTGAGTTAAAGAGCAGACAAGGCTGAAATGGCAAATTTTGACTAATTCAGGTGTCACATGCAATTTAGCTGGTAATCGAACATTCTCTGCAGGTTTGGTGAAGATCAGATGAAAACTATTTGAGTTAGACAACAGACAAGGCTAAAATGCCAATTTTGACTGAATCAAGGACCATAACTCAGATGTGTGTTATGCGATTTTTCTGGTAATCAAACTTGGTCAAGAATTTGCAACTATAAACATCCTCTGCAAGTATTATTTGAATCATAGAGCGGACAAGGCTAAAACGGACAATTTTGAGTGAATCAAGGGCCATAACTCAGAGGTGTCTAATGCGATTGGACTGAAAATCGAACTTAGTCAAGATTTTACAACTATTAACATTCTCTGTACAGTAAGTTTGGTGAAGATCAGATGTAAACTATTTGAGTTAGAAGAGCGGACAAGGCTAACACAGCCAATTTTGAGAAAACTGGTTTTTGAGAAATTCAAACGACGTCAATAAAGCTATGCAATTATACCTTGATCCAGGTATATAGGTAAATAAAGTGCTAGGCAGTACATAATGCCAGTTTTTGTGTGAAATGACCAATAAAAATATCTTTAAAAATCTTTTAACTCTTTCCCTCATATAAACCTGTTTTTACGCATTAGCAAACAGAGTAGACCCAGATCAGACGACTCCTATGGAAGCTATCTGATCAGGGTCTGCTCTGTTTGCTTTTGACACAATATAGATCTGATTCTACAGTTTTTGTCAAAGCAAAAACTTCTCTTCACAGAAATAATGTGTTTTATGCATTAAAAATAAGAGTAGACCCAGATCAGACGGCTCCTATAGAAGCTGTCTGATCAGGGTCTGCTCTGTTTGCATTTGACAAGATATAGATTTGATTTTACAGTTTTTATCAAAGCTAAAACTTCTCTTTATGGAAATAACATGTTTTTATGCATTAGCAAACAGTAGACCCAGATCAATTTTTGTCAAAGCAAACAGGTAAAGGGTTAATAGGTGTTTAGAAATAATTCTAGCTCTAGGTGTGAATATCTGATGATAAGTCAATTAAACGGGTAATTAGTTTTTTTAACAATTGAAATTAAGAAGAGTTACTCATTTTTTCAGTAACATTAATTATTGATTGACAATAATTTTGATTAACTTAAGACATTATTTGTTTTAAAAATCAAATTAAAATAAATACAATTAATAGCAAGGAGAAAAGACTTTATTAAACACCTAAATTTCAACTAAATGCAATTAATGAAGACCATATTACATGACTCGCATAATAAAATTTATTAAAATAAATGATCATAATGAAACTAAATAAAAAAAATTCCAATCACATAACTGTAGAAACAAACATAACATTGTGCAAAGACCTATGATAACATCTAGCTGCGAAATTCCCTGTGTAGCACCACAAATCACTCACACTACACACTATGGGGTTAATGGGTCAACATTCCTTTCAAAATGCCTTTAATTTTTCGTCTGCAACAAAAAGTTATTGTCATCTGCTTCAATTCTTAAAATAAACTTACTTTCATTTTTTTGCAAAAATATGGTTAAGATGACAAACAGTTTGGATCCTGATGAGATGCCGCATTATGCGGCCTCTGATCTGGATACAAACTGTTTGCATAGGTAATCACAGTTTCACCACTAGCGTGCAAAGAGTTAAGAGTCATGCATTGATCTGGAGAGATTTTACTGCCCAGTGCTGTAACATTTTAACTGTAGTTTCTGATGTGATGAAGTCTATTTAACCCTTAATTTCCCTCATATAAACTTGTTTTCACGCATCTGCAAACAGAGGAGACCCAGATAAGATGGCTCCTATAGGATCAGGGTCTGCTGTTTGCTAATGGAATTTGATAGATCTGTTTCTATGCCTTCTAAAACAGCTACACCTTCCATATTTTATTATAAATAGTTATAAATAGAATAACTATTCAGGAGGTACTAGAACTCCAATGCAGTTATCTCCCTTTGTCCCTTATGGCTATGCTGATGAGACAAGGGAAATAACTGTGAGGAAATTGCTAAGGGGGGAACTTTTTAACTGTAGTTTCTGATGTTAAGAAGTCTAAAGCCCCAGGGTGAGACCATTACTGGCCCAGGGGTCATCATTTGAACAGACTTGGTAGTGGTATATTAGATGATGCTTCATACCAAATATCTTAGCTCTAGATTATGTGGTTTTAGACAAGAAGATTTTTGAAGGTTTCCCTATATAAGTCTATGTAAAAATTACAAGCCCCAGGGCAGGACAAACTTGGTAAAGGACCATTAGATGATGCTATATACCAAATATCAAAGCTCTAGAAATTGTGGTTTCAGAGAAGAAGATTTTTTTTGCCCAGGGGTCATGATTTGAACAAACTTGATAGAGGACACCCTAAGGTACATTTCTGTGAAATTTGGTTGAAATCATCCCAGTGGTGTAGGAGAAGAAGTCATTTGAAATAAAAGTGAATGGACAGACAGACGGACGGACGGATGGACGACGGACGACAGGCGGTCACAATAGCTCACCTGAGCCTTTAGCTCAGTACTGACGGACGGACAGGGCAATTACTATAGGGCACCCCTAATAAGTCTCATCAGTGTTTCATTGGTGTTGGTGTCTTATCTGTCTCATCAGGGTTCAGACTTTTGAGGGCCCCACACCTTGGTGTGGGTGCCCTATAGTAATCGCCCTGTCCGTCAGTCACACTTTTTTTGTTCGCTCTCTAACTCAAATAGTTTTCATCTGATCTTCACCAAACTTAAGAGAATATTACAGGTGTAAAATACTGAATGAACTCTCTAGTGATACACTGATGAGGCATTCCACTCTCTATTAATACACTGATGAGGCATTCCACTCTCTAGTGATACACTGATGAGGCATTCCACTCTCTAGTGATACACTGATGAGGCATTCCACTCTCTATTAATACACTGATGAGGCATTCCACTCTCTATTAATACACTGATGAGGCATTCCACCCTCTAGTAATACACTGATGAGGCATTCCACTCTCTAGTAATACACTGAGGCATTCCACCCTCTAGTAATTCACGTAAGAGGCATTCCACTCTCTAGTAATACACTGATGAGGCATTCCACTCTCTAGTAATACACTGAGGCATTACACCCTCTAGTAATACACTGATAAGACATTCCACTCTCTAGTAATACACTGAGGCATTCCACTCTCTAGTAATACACTGATGAGGCATTCCACTTTGAAAATACAGCATTCAATGAGTTAACATAGGTGGATGTTAAAATTCATGCTGAGTAAAAGTAGAGTACAAGACCAGATGTTATGTCTCCAATGGAGCAGCTGCTGATCTGAGTCTACACTATATGCACAGCTGTATTTAGAAATTATTAATCAACTATTTCCTATACACGTATTTCTCTGCACAAGCCTTTTAACCCTTTCCTCCATAAATACGCCTTTCTATGCCTCTGTAGAAATCACCTGCTGAAACCATTGTGATAAATACAGCATTAGCTCCTATAGGAGCAAAGTTCTATTTATCACAATGGTTTCAAACTACAAAATTCTAAAATTTTCCTTTTCTCTAGTTAAACCTTTCCTCTATAAATACGCCTTTCTACGCCTCTGTAAAAATTGAAACCATTGTGATAAATACAGCATTTGTTCCTATAGGAACAAATGCTCTATTTATCACAATGGTTTCAAACTACAAAATTCTAAAATTTTCCTTTTCTCTAGTTAATGCTCCTTTTCCGTATTCAAAGCGGTTGGGTCTAACAAGAGCACGGCAAGCGGGTGCCAACGCTCGTCTGTCGTCATTGTCAAGATGAACATGCATACCAAAAATGAAGGTTGTAAATGAAAAATAGAAGAAGTTATGGTCAATGTTAAGATTTCGGACGACAACGACGACGCGGATGCCGGAGTTACGACAATAGTAAACGACAATAGTAATTTCGTAACAGACAAGCTAAAAATAGCCTATGGAGGAATGGGTTAATGCTCCTTTTTTGTAGATTTATTCAAAGAGTTTGGATCTAAAAATAGTCTTTGAGGGAATTGGTTAAGTAGGTACTCAATTAATTCTCCTGCGCTAAGTGATGCTAATGAGCATCAAGAAGATATGTGTTGGCTAAGAAATAAGAGATTTGCATACATCAGTGTGATTTGACCCAAAGAACACACTTTCTTGTGAATCAGTTCATATCTATTGTAGCACATGTACCTGTAAATCTTATAGACCCCGAGCTGAATATGGCTTCATCTGTGATTTCCTCCACAGTGACTCGTACAGTGGCTGTCGCATTGATGTGTGTGAACACACGGAAATCCCAGACCTTGGCACTGAAATCATGCACTCCCTGTGGTGTGTCTTTATTCATGAAGATCTCTCCAGTGTTAAAGTCAACTCTAGAATAAAATACCACATTTACCTGAACTATTAGGTCATCTAATCTCCTCTCTAAACCAGTTGGTAAATTGAACACATTAGTTTATTCCTGACCTGGTGAATACAGTAAAACCTCTCTATAACGACCACTAAATTACATCAAGTATTTTGTGTTAAAAGCAGATGGCTGCTTTAAGCAAGGTGAAAGTAAAACAGAGCGCTCCTATAGGAGCGTTCTGTTTTACTTTCGCCTTGCTTTAAGCAGCCACCTGCCCTAAATACCAATTATAAATTAACCTAATTTAGTGGTCGTTATAGAGAGGTTTTACTGTATTCATATAAGAGAAAATGTCATTATGAGTATTTATTAGATGAATTTGCATGATTGCATATGAGCACAGGACTTCCAAACACTGTTGAATCAGATCTACCGTATATTAGTTTGGTTTGGTTTTTATCGGGTTTTACATTGTTTTAACAGTATTTCAGTCATATCAAGATGTCCAGCTAATTACAGGCAGAGCATGTACAGAAGAACATCTAGATAGAACCATTTATTAATCCACAAGCAAACACAGCAGATCTGATGAGACAGTTCCTATAGGAGTTGTTTGATCTGGTTAACTCCTGTTTGCATAGACATGAAAAGGCCTGTCTATGAAGTAAAGGGTTAACACTGTTTAAACTGAAACTGATTGAGTAGCAAATAGTGAAGATGAGAAACTATTAGACGGTCAGTAAAACAGGACAGGATAAGACAGGACAGGACAGACACACAAACAGGACAGAGACAGACAGACAGACAGATTGAACAGCCAGACTGACAGAACAGCCAGACAGACAGAACAGCCAGACAGACGGAACAGCCAGACAGACAGATAAACAGACAGACAGACAGATAGACAGACAGACAGATAGACAGAGATACGATGCAAAAGTGATCCCTAAGTTTTACCCTGCTGATAGCAGGTGAGGCAAGAACAGTTTTAATATGGACTCGAACCTTTTAATAACTCTGGACATGTTATTATTTTGCCCACCTGAAATACTTGCGCATCACGTCTGGACCAGTGAAGTAGAAATGCTTGTCCACAACATCCCAGTCATCTCTGTCCTCTGCATACACAATGCCAATAATGTACTCATCAGAAATACCTGAAATATACACACAGGTAGGACTACTTCAGTACATATTATCCGACATACACAAAAGGATTTAGTACACAGATCATCAGAACTTCATCAGTATAATCATATCAGTAAACTGAAAGTATGTTCATATGGTTCATGAGAAACTAGAACTACCACTAAAGGTGATTAATACCCCCACTAGCACATTTGACACAGAGATGTGGTTATAGAAATAAAGCTCCCGACGGCTTAATTTTCACTTGTTAAATTATGAAAATGGAGATCATTCATTCAAAACCTTTATCACAGGTGCAGAACTTCAGATGGTGTTCAACAATACTGCAAAATTAAAAAAAAGTTTTGTTGACGTATGACAGAGAAAAGCTTCGGGAAAAAAATTCATTTATTAAAACAAGCCAGATTCAGATACTGAAGACAGAGTATTGGCCTTCTGCACTGCACTTGTGGTCAATGTGATATATCTGTATATGAAGTTGAAGTCAATAGCTTTTATACTTTGAAAGTTATGATCCGGACAAGCCAGATTCTGAGAAAAATAACAAAAGGCAATAACTCCAAATATACTGAAGACAGAGTTATAGACATTGTGCTCTTCACTTGTGGTCAATGTGTTCTATCTGTATATGAAGTTGAAGTCAATAGCTTTTATACTTTGAAAGTTATGATCCAGACAAGCCCGATTTTGAGAAAAATAACAAAGGGCAATAACTCCAAAAATACTTAAGACAGAGTTATGGACCTTATGCACTGCACTTGTGGTCAATGTGTTCTATCTGTATATGAAGTCTGAAGTCAATAGCTTTTATACTTTGAAAGTTAAGATCCGGACAAGCCAGATTTTGAGAACAAGAGGGCCAGAATGGCCCTGAAGCGCTCACCAGACAATCAGAGGAGAAGATTTTCAAAGTTTTCACTATATGTTTCTGTTGAAAACTGGCTATCCCTGGGGCGGGGCCGATTTTGACCCCAGGGCTATAATTTAAAAAACTTTTGTAGAGGACCTGAACATGATGCTATGTGCCAAATATGAAAGCTGAGAACCACCCAGTTTCAGAGAAGAAGATATTCAAAGATTTCACTATTTGTTTCTATTGAAAACTGCCAACCCCTGGGGCGGGGCCAATTTTGACCCCAGGGCCATAATTTATAAAACTTTTGTAGTGGACCAGAACATGATGCTCTGTGCCAAATATGAAAGCTGAGAGCCTTCCAGTTTCAGAGGAGAAGATTTTCAAAGATTTCACTATTTGTTTCTATTGAAAACTGCCCAACCCCTGGGGCGGGACCAATTTTGACCCCAGGGCAATAATTTATAAAACCTTTGTAGAGGACCTGAACATGATGCTCTGTGCCAAATATGAAAGCTGAGAGCCTTCCAGTTTGAGAGGAGAAGATTTTCAAAGATTTCACTATTTGTTTCTATTGAAAAACTGCCCAACCCCTGGGGCGGGGCCGATTTTGACCCCAGGGCAATAATTTATACAACTTTTGTAGAGGACCTGAACAAGATGCTATGTGCCAATTATGAAAGCTGAGAGCCTTCCAGTTTCAGAGAAGAAGATTTTCAAAGATTTCACTATTTGTTTCTATTGAAAACTGCCCACCCCTGGGGCGGGGCCAATTTTGACCCAAGGGCCATAATTTAAATAACTTTTGTAGAGGACCTGAACATGATGCTCTGTGCCAAATATGAAAGCTGAGAAACTTCCAGTTTCAGAGGAGAAGATTTTCAAAGTTTTACTATACGTTTCTATTGAAAACAAGGAATCCCTGGGGCGGGGCCAATTTTGACCCCAGGGCCATAATTTATATAACTTTTGTAGAGGACCTAAAGATGATACTATGTGCCAAAGGTGAAAGCTGAGAACCCTGTAGATTCAGAGGAGAATATTTTTAAAGGTTCAAATTGTTGACGACTGACGACGGACGACGCACGCCGACGGACGACGGACATCAGGCAATCACAAAAGCTCACCCTGAGCACTTTGTGCTCTGGTTAGCTAAAAATAACAAAGGGCAATAACTCCAAAAATACTGAAGACAGAGTTATGCACCTGTGGTTAATGTGTTCTATCTGTATATGAAGTTTTAAGTCAATAGCTTTTATACTTTAGAAGTTATGATCCGGACAAGGCGGATGGATGGGAGGACAGACAGACAGACAGATGGACATGGTGACTCCACTATACCCCAAAAAAACTTTGTTTGTGGGGGTATATTGAAACAAACTAAATTCTTCTTTTGTAAATGTCCAGTTTAGAGGTTTTTTTATTGTATGTACACTTGTTGTACAAACCTTTGAAGTCATACTTGTAAGTCATACTTGTGAAAACCTTTGAAGTCATATTTGTACAAACCTTTGAAGTCATACTTGTACACAAAGATGTCCTTATGTCCCTCACTGTGGGGGTTGTTATTGGTGTCCCCTATTTCTATCTTCAGCTCCCTAACAGCTGATATGCTCTCGGGGCTATTCTTGCCTCGCATGTCTGTCATGATAATGGGCAGGTAGTAGAACTTCTGCTCAAAGCGGTCAAACGTAGCATTCGAAATTACAGTTCCTGTTCCTCTATTGTTATCACCAGCTGAGAGAAAAAAAATCATTAACCTTTTATCTGAGGAATAATCATGGCAGTCTCAATCAGTTTTGTATTTTAATCAACTGATTTTCTTTTATTTATTATAAAACAAGAGATGTTTGTAAAACATGTATACCCCCCCGACCCCCTGACCTTTGATATCTAGTGACCTCAATTATAGAGGTCATCTAGCGGTCATGACTAATCACCACAGCAACTTTGAAGATCCTTAGCCAAACCACTGATCATTTATTGATCTGAAAACATTTCACATATTAAGGTCATGGTGACCTTGACCTTTGACCTAGTGACCTCAACAACTATAGGGGTCATCTAGTGGTCACGACCAACTACCACAGCAAGTTTGAAGATCCCGAAGTAAACCATTGAGCAGTTATTAATAGGAAACCATTTCATCAGTTAAGGTCATGGTGACCTTGACCTTCGACCTAGTGACCTCAAAAATAATGGGGGTTATCTACTGGTCATGACCAACCACCACAGCAAGTTTGAAGATCCTAAGCCAAACCCTTGAGCAGTTATTGATCGGAAACCATTTCACCAGTTAAGGTCATGGTGACCTTGACCTTTGACCTAGTGACCTAAAAAACAATAAGGCTCATTTAGTTGTCATTATCAACCACCTAAGCAAATTTGAAGATCCTAAGCCAAACCCTTGAGCAGTTATTGATCAGAAATCATTTTACAATTTACGGTCATGGTGACCTTGACCTTTGACCTAGTGACCTCAAATACAATAGTGGTCATCCAGTTGTCATGACCAACTACCACAGCAAGTTTGAAGATTCTAAGCCAAACCCTTGAGTAGTTATTGATCGGAAACCATTTGACCAGTTAAGAGCATGGTGACCTTGACCTTTGACCTAGTGACCTAAAAATTGATAGGGGTCATCTAGTGGTCATTACCAACCACCACAGCAAATTTGATGATCCTAGGCCAAACCCTTGAGCAGTTATTGATCGCAAACCATTTCACCCTTTAAGGTCATGGTGACCTTGACCTTTGACCTAGTGACCTAAAAAACGATAGGACTCATCTAGTTGTCATGACCAACCACCTAAGCATATTTAAAGATCCTAAGCCAAACCCTTGAGCAGTTATTGATCAGAAACCATTTTACCAGTTAAGGTCATGGTGACCTTGACCTTTGACCTAGTGACCTCAAAATCAATAGGGGTCATTCAGTGGTCATGACCAACTACCACAGCAAGTTTGAAGATTCTAAGCTAAACCCTTGAGCAGTTATTGATCGGAAACCATTTAACCATTTAAGGTCATGGTGAACTTGACCTTTGACCTAGTGACCTCAAAATCAATAGGGATCATCTAGTGGTCATGACCAACCACCACAGCAAGTTTGAAGATTCTAAGCTAAACCCTTGAGCAGTTATTGATCGGAAACCATTTAACCATTTAAGGTCATGGTGACCTTGACCTTTGACCTAGTGACCTCAAAATCAATAGGGATCATCTAGTGGTCATGACCAACCACCACAGCAAGTTTGAAGATCCCAAGCCAAACCCTTGAGCCGTTATTGATCGGAAACTATTTCACCATTTTAGGTCATGGTGACCTTGACCTTTGACCTAGTGACCTCAAAAACACTAGGGGTCATCTACTTGTCATGACCAACCACCACAGCAAGTTTGAAGATTCTAGGCCAAGTCGTTTATTAGTTATCGTTCGGAAACCATCGATCTACCGACCGACCGACCGACCGACCGACATGTGCAAAGCAATATACCCCCATTTTTGGGGGCGCGATAGCCCACCCAGTGTTACCACACTTTCGAGCTCTAGTGCCTGTTTAACACACCTCGGTTTTTTGGTATAATTATTTTTCTATCGCGTTGTTATATAGTTCTCAACTCTCGCCACAATTACAAATAATTTTAGCCTTCTTGTTTCAAAAGGGGGGTATAACAAGTGAATAGACTACTTTAACAAATAGTATAAACTCAGATCTAAGATATTCTACAAGCTAACAGAGTAGACCCAGCTCTAA
Organism: Azorinus chamasolen; assembly: GCA_963576725.1. Classification (NCBI taxonomy): domain Eukaryota; kingdom Metazoa; phylum Mollusca; class Bivalvia; order Cardiida; family Solecurtidae; genus Azorinus; species Azorinus chamasolen. Next base: position 47,909,117 of record OY755238.1, on the reverse strand, counting down.
GATACTCTACAAGCAAACAGAGTAGACCCAGATCTAACATACTCTACAAGCAAACAGAGTAGACCCAGCTCTAAGATACTCTACAAGCAAACAGAGTAGACCCAGATCTAAGATACTCTACAAGCAAACAGACTAGACTCAGATCTAAGATACTCTACAAGCAAACAGAGTAGACTCAGATCTAACATACTCTACAAGCAAACAGAGTAGACCCAGATCTAACGTACTCTACAAGCAAACAGAGTAGACCCAGATCTAAGATACTCTACAAGCAAACAGACTAGACTCAGATCTAAGATACTCTACAAGCAAACAGAGTAGACCCAGATCTAAGATATTCTACATGCTAACAGAGTAGACCTATATCTAAGATACTCTACAAGCAAACAAAGTAGACTCAGATCTAAGATACTCTACAAGCAAACAGAGTAGACCCAGATCTACGATACTCTACAAGCAAACAGAGTAGACCTATATCTAAGATACTCTACAAGCAAACAAAGTAGACTCAGATCTAAGATACTCTACAAGCAAACAGACTAGACCCAGCTCTAAGATACTATATAAGCAAACAGACTAGACCCAGCTCTAAGATACTCTACAAGCAAACAGACTAGACCCAGATCTAAGATACTCTACAAGCAAACAGAGTAGACCCAGCTCTAAGTAACTCTACAAGCAAACAGAATAGACCCAGCTCTAAGTAACTCTACAAGCAAACAAAGTAGACCCAGATCTAAAGATATTCTACAGGCTAACAGAGTAGACCCAGATCTAAGATACTCTACAAGCAAACAGAGTAGACCCAGATCTAAGATACTCTACAAGCAAATAGAGCAGATTCTGATCAGATGGCTCATACATTGGTATTGGTAAACATGATAGAAATGTTCTGTGTATTTTCTGTTAACTCTACTTCTATAGACTCGTTTTCACCCCTTTGCAGAGTAGACCCAGATCAGACAGCTCCTGTAGAAACGGTCTGATCAGTCTGTTCTGCTCTGTTTCCTTATGGAACTATACTGGTGTGATTCTGTAGTTTCTGCCAAATAATCATACATGTATGTTCATATAGCATTATAAAAATTCAGCTGATAGGGTAAAGTGATATTAAATCGGACACGATTGAGAGTCCGACGTTTTTCAACACCTTTATACACTGCTTGAAAGCATCGTAACTAGCACAATTTTTACTTTGTCGGGTACCTTAATGCTTATTTTCACCAGAGTTACCTACCTTGAACTCATTTACTTGCATACATTCTTCACAACAACAACGCTAGAAACCACCCAAAAGCACCAACTTTTAAATGCTAAAGTCGGAGAAAACCACATTCGGTTTTAGTTTCTTGAGTAATAGCGACATTATACGAGTGTTACAAATGGTGGAAATCATGTTTTTGTTGAAGAAAAATAAATATACATTTAAAAGACATCTGTTATTCAGGTTTTTAGTAAACAAGAAGTGCCTCGCTCTCAAATTATATAGAATATGTCAAACTGATTTTGAGTCGGACACTGACACATAATACTATGAAATCTTACAATTCGGAGCTTAATTAACGTATCACACATGAATATTTCAAGAAAATGAAACCGTCCGACTCAATATCGAAAGTGTCCAAGTCACGATCAAATTAGGGTTATCTAATTTCCATACTTTTTGGCCCTGTTACATGAGTGTTTGATGCATATAAAGCACTAGAAGAGCTTAAAAGAGATCAAGCCAGGTACCAGTGAGCACCGGAAGTGTCTAGCTGAACGCACGGACGCTTGACATGAGGAAAAGTGAAATAGGTGTCCGACTCACGATCAGTTTACCCTAAGTGTTCATGATATCATTATTTCTTATGCAAAATATTCATGAGGGAAAGGGTTAACAATAAGTGTTTAACCCCTCTGTTACAGATGCCTTTTAGTGCCTTTGTGAACAGATAAGGAGACGTCTGATTAGGCTCTGCACTATCTATTTATGGAACAATATACATGTAAATCAGATTCTACAGTTTCCGCTATGGCGACACTTTTATATGTTCATATGCCATAATAAGTGAGTGAGTTGGGTTTTACGTCCGACCAACAGTATTTCAGTTATTTGCAGACGGCACCCGCATGAGACAAGTTATAGTGCTGCCTCACTGGAATACTCCTGCCGCAGGTACATGGCAAGGGCACCCCACCCAGTCACATTATCCTGACACTGGGCCGACCAGTCCTAGAACTACACCTTTATTGTCGAGCGTAGACAAGGGAGCTACTAGTACCAACTTTTAACGACTTTTGGTCTGTCGCGGCCGGGGATCGAACCCACGACCTTCCGTACTGCAGGCGGACGCTCTACCACTGAGCCACGCTGCCGGTATATGCCATAATAAAATTTCTTACATAAATATTCATGAGGTAAAGGGTTACTTTGGTTATGCATGGTATGTTAATGCAACAATGTGTATAAAACTATAAATGCAATAATAACCAGTTTCCACAGTCTCAAAGATTAAATGCATAATTAAATTTTACATCAAATTCATAAGAATCATTATACAGTTGTCGAGTATTTAGGATATACAGTAGAAACCCCTATAAAGTAACCACTTAACAAATAAACAGGAGTATCTTAACAAGAGGCCCATGAGGCCCTGAAGCGCTCACCTGAGATAACCGCAGGGGCGGGGCCATTTTTGACCAAGAAGTCATCATTTGTACAACCTTGGTAGAGAACCAAAAGGCAAAGCAGTATGCCATTAATTAAAGGTCTAAGTCTTATAGTTTCAGAGAAAATTAATATTTTATATTTTTCCCATAAAAAACTGATAAGCCCCAAGGCAGGGCCAAGTTTCGCCCAGAGGTCAAGGTCGTAAGTTGAACATTCTTGGCAGAGGATCACAAGCCAAAGCTACATATTTGTAGAGGACCATTAGATCATGTTACATAGGCGTTACAGTTTCAGAAGATTTTTAAAGATTATCCTATGAAAAACTGATTAGCCCTTGGGCTGGGCCATATTTGGTCAGGGGTCATAATTTGAACAATTTTTGTAGAGGACCATTAGATCATGCTACATACCAAACATCAAAGGTCTAGACCTTACAATTTCAGAGAGGAAGAGTTTTAAAGATTTTCCTATGAAAAACTGATAAGCCCATGGGCGGGGCCATTTGTGGCCCGGGGGGTCATAATTTGAAGAATCTTTGTAGAGGAACATAAGATCATGCTACATGCCAAATATTAAAGGTCTAGGCCCTACAGTTTCAGAGAAGAAGATATTTAAAGATTTTCCTATGAAAAATTTATATGTCCTTGGGCGGGGCCATTTTTGGCCCCAGGGTCATAATTTGAACAATTTTTGTAGAGGACCGTAAGATCATGCTACATGCCAAATATCAAAGGTCTAGGCCTTACAGTTTCAGAGAAGAAGATTTTTAAAGATTTTCCTACGAAAAACTGATAAGCCCATGGGCAGGGCCATTTTTGGCCTGGGGGTCATAATTTGAACAATCTTTGTAGAGGACCATAAGATCATGCTACATACTAAATAGCAAAGGTCTAGGCCTTACAGTTTCAGAGAAGAAGATTTTTAAAGATTTTCCTATGAAAAACTGATAAGCCCTTGGGCGGGGCCATTTTTGGCCCAGGGGTCATAATTTGAACAATTTTTGTAGAGGACCATTAGATCATGCTACATACCAAATATCAAAGGTCTAGGCCTTACAGTTTCAGAGAAGAAGATTTTTAAAAAAAATCCTATGAAAAACTGATAAGCCCTTGGGAGGGGCCATTTTTGGCCCGGGGGTCATAATTTGAACAATATTTGTAGAGGACCATAAGATCATGCTACATACCAAATATCAAAGGTCTAGGCCTTACAGTTTCAGAGAAGAAGATTTTTAAAGATTTTCCTATGAAAAACTGATAAGCCCTTGGGCGGGGCCATTTTTGGCCCCAGGGTCATAATTTGAACAATCTTTGTAGAGGACCATTAGATCATGCTACATACAAAATATCAAAGGTCTAGGCCCTACAGTTTCAGAGAAGAAGATTTTTAAAGATTTTCCTATGAAAAACTGATTAGCCCTTGGGCGGGGCCATTTTTGGCCCGGGGGTCATAATGTCAACAATATTTCGTTCCCCCTAGCTACTGATGCTTCTGAAAAAATTTGGTTAAAATCGGGTCGGCAGTTTCAGAGGAAATGTCGTTTGAAAATGTGGACGGACACCGGACGCCGGACGGATTGCAATCACAATAGCTCATCCTGAGCCTTTGGCTCAGGTGAGCTAAAAACAGGTGGCTGCATTAATCCACTCCCTCTTTTAGACTCTCTTTGGTGGCTGCATTAACCCACTCCCTCTTGCACATCCCTTTTCAAATAGAGTATGCCCAGATAAAATGGCTCCTGCAGGAGCCATCATTACAGGGTCTGCTCTGTTTGCTCATGAAATTATAAAAGATCTTTCTCTACAATTTTTACCTATACCAAAACCTCCTGTGTACAAAGACAGTAACAGGGAAAGGGTTAAGTGGTTACAGTTTACTGTATAGATATCTTATATGTAAATCTTACTGTATAGGTGAAGGTAACTTACATGTTAAGGTAAATTTTATGCAAAGTTATCAGGTAAATTACAATTAGAGGTAACTTACATCTACAGGTAAAGTACATCTACAGGTAAAGTACATGTATAGGTAAAGTACATGTATAGGTAAAGTACATGTATAGGTACATTTCTCCATCAAACCCTATCTTGATGGTACTCATTAACCCTTTACTCCATAAATACACCTTGATCAGATGGCTCCTGCAGTAGCAGGGTCTGCTCCCTTTGCTTATGAAATTATAACCGATCTGATCTTTCTACCACTAACACAAAATCCTGTTTACATACAAAATCCTGTTTACATAAATTATGCTTCTATAAAAATTCAGTTAATAAATAATCACGATGTCATTTATTTCTTACATGAATGTTTATGGAGTAAAGGGTTAATAAATATCAACAATATATTGCTTAGCTAAGAAATAGTAGATTTAAGTAGATCAAGCACTGCTCCTATGTACAGATCTATCATAATCCTCTTTCACACAGCTTACTGGGATTGAAGGTCATGAGAAAGTCCTGTGCTCCATCATTGCATGTTGGGTTTTTGGAGCAAGGAGGCAGGGCAAACTGGAAAGGTGGGCCATATTTCGCTGTGTCCCTGTCTAAAGCACTAAATGTGACCACGTGCTGTTTTGGTGGTTCTCCTTCCATGACAACAGGTGGATAGGGGAGGACAAAGTCTGGAGCATTGTCGTTAACGTCATCCACAAACACCCTCAACACTGCAGTCCCTGTCTTTGGTGGATAGCCTACACAAAAAAATGATTATCAATGATTTTACTGTATGGAAATTCATGTGGATCTCTTATTCTAAAGCCGCAAAACTGAAAAGGTAACTAGTACCGTTCAGTATAAGCAATATTGTTTGGTATATAATGAATATATAACATAAGATCTGTCGCCTATGGGATAACTAATGCCCCTACATCTGCCTCCTCGATACAGCATGTCAAACTTTGGAACATAACACCACAAACAAAACAACCGATGACCTGATAGTAATACTCTTGGTATGTATTCATTCTGATTAATTAATTGACATCAAGGACCATGCCTCTGGTAACAAGAAGTCCATAATCTTTGCTTCGGTCACTACAACTTTAAATACATGCATTTGCATGCCTATACAACAAGAGTGCCAAAATATAAACAAGGGGGCCATGATGGCCCTGATATCGCTCACCAGGCAATCAGAGAAGATTTTCAGTTTTCACTATACGTTTCTATTGAAAACTGGCCATCCCTGGGGCGGGACCAATTTTGACCCCAGGAGCATAATTTATATAACTTTTGTATTGGCCCTAAACATGATGCTATGTGCCATATATGAAAGCTGAGAACCTTCCAGTTTCAGAGGAGATGATTTTCAAAGTTTTCACAATACGTTTCTATTGAAAACTGGCCATCCCTGGGGCGGGGCCAATTTTGACCCCAGGGCCATAATTTATCTAACTTTAGTAGAGGACCTGAACATGATGCTATGTGCCAAATATGAAAGCTGAGTACCATCCAGTTTCAAAAAAGAAGATTTCAAAGTTTTACTATATGTTTCTATAGAAAACAAGGCATCCCTGGGGCTGGGCCAATTTTGACCCCAGGGGCATAATTTATACAACTTTTGTAGAGGACCTGAACATGATGCTATGTGCCAAAGATGAAAGCTGAGAACCCTGTAGATTCAGAGGAGAAGATTTTTAAAGGTTCAAATTGTTGACGACGGACGACGAACGACAAATGATGAACGACGCACGCAGACGGACGACGGACAACGGGCGATCACAAAAGCTCACCCTGAGCACTTTGTGCTCTGGTGAGCTAAAAATATGCCCGTCAAATGTCTGGAAGTTGGAAGACCATTACTCCATATCAGGTACATGCCGAACAAATTTGAAAAGGTTTAGATTACATTTGTTTGAGTTAGAAAGCAGACATGCAAACATTCACGGAAATCCATAAAATAAGGGGAGATAATTCTGTAGTGTCAGGGTCAATCTTGCTAGTTATCAAACTTGACTGAGACATTATGGTAATATAAATGCTTACTAAATTTGAAAAGGATTGGATTATGTTTGTTCGAGTTAAGACAGCAGACAAGCAAAAGTTCATAAAGTAAGAGGAGATAATTCTGGAGTGTTTGGGGCAATCTAGCAGGTTATCGAACTTGACAGACATTATGCTAATATACATGCTGACCAAATTTGAAAAAGATTGGATTACACATTTTTGTGTTAGTGAGCAGACAAGCAAAAGTTCACGGATGGACTGACAGATGAACAGATGAACGGATGGACAGTGCCACAACATAATATGTCTCGTCTGAAGAAGGGCATATAAAAAGTCAACAGTTTTGAAATAAATGGGGATTTATCTGGATTCAAACTGACTGAAATGCAATTAGTGATTAATCTATAGCATTTAAATGCTTTAAGCATTTCAGTGCAGAACACAAACAACTAATATCAATTTGAGGAAATAGGTTCCTATGATTTATTGCCCCCTCCCCCATTATAATATAAGTGCCGGGCAAAAGTAATGCAGAACGCTCCTATTGGACATTTCAGCTTAACGTTCGTATTAAATTAAGCTACAATCTGTCTTAAAACCCCAGAGTTAGACATTCATAACTGTTTTTAAGTGGTCATTAAAGAGAGGTGTTACTGGATTGTGTGTCAAATTCTGATCTTGTAACACAGTAAATACCTACCGAGTAGTGTGTATCTGACGATTAGTTATCAGCTTCCATCAGTTACGCTTTGTGATATGACAATGGATGGATCGGACTAGATTTAGGGCGCTATTGTACGGGTGTATGGGGTGGAATCGCTATATCAAGGTGTTAAATATACTTTGTCTATATCAGCAGATATTCACATAAACTACGCGACTTCATGGCCGGGAGAAAAGGAACAGGTTTATTATGGAGAGATCGGTAAGTGTATTTCTAAGGTCATTTGTCACTCCATTTAACCTTATTTTCGACCTGACACGCATTGGCAAAGAGCTTAGATCCAATCGGCACGCCGAGTGACTCGGCGTCTTATTAGGATCCAAGCTATTGGACCGTCGAGTGTTAGTTTCACAATATGATGATCGAATCGGAAGTAGTCAGTCTTGCACCAGATCCATTTTGAGCTGTCATGTGCACATCACAACAGGATAAGAGTTTATTTAATATTGCCATGAACATGTACTATTTTCAATTATTTATTTTCACGTTGCAACAACGGCTGGTTCAATGGATACTAAATTTACACGACCCATTTGTCGTCGCCTTGTGATCGCTGGGCATGGCGGCTTTACACGAATTTCCAATCACTTCTGAAGTATCGTCCCTCCGTAGATGGTTGCATATTGAACCGAATTTCTTTCATATTTTCTCAGGGTAATGCAATATATTGAAAATGTTACATAAGCATTATTAATGTTTTATAGTAAACGAATTTCAACCCACACCCTCCATCCTATTTCATTTTCTTTTCTATTTGGGCTTTTAAGATCAATTTGGTGAATCCAAATAATCACACATCATGGGAAGTCCTCATCACTGTCTCTGTATGCTTCTGCTAAGAATAATTTTACTTTTCCTATAATACAAAATAGAAATTAAATTCTATTACTGCAGCAGAGATGAGCGATATTGGAGGACAACACGGCCCAGACCCCAGCTGCACCATTGAGAATAAACATTACCCATTTATCTCATGAAGATAAGGAGATAAAATTGTATCTGTGGTGGAAAGGGTTAATCTTTCAGTTTTTCTGTGTAAGCTGAATTTTAAAATGGTACATACATTGTGTAAGACACGGATATAGCATGCTATTAAAATTGGGTCAAAATTGGCCCCGCCCCAGGGCCAGCTAGTTTTCTATAGAAAGACATAGTGAAAACTTTGAAAATATTCTCCTCTGATTTGCTGGTGAGCAATATCAGGGCCTTTCAGGCCCTCTTGTTTTGTAATTTAATCAAAATTTTGCATCACTTGGGATGTTTTTCCCAAATTGGGAAAAATAGGTCCTTTTAATGGGCCTCTGTAGACGCCAGAAAAGGGTCTGCATTTTCACTGTTTATAATAATAATAGCAGACCAAATATTGCTGCCCTTACAAGTGAAGACAGTACAGTAGAATGTCCAATATCTAGTACTGCTGCCCTGCAGCCTGTCCTAACAAGTGAAGACACTACAGTAGAATGTCCAATATCTAGCATTCCTGTCCTATTCTAGCACTGCTATCAAAATGGAGGCTGGAGTCTTGCAGAGGTGCCAGAATTCTCCAATGATTTTGACAGACTTCATGACAGATATACTATAAAAATTGGATATAGAATATACAAAGCTAATCAAAGATGTATAAAGACGTTTGGTTTAGTCAAAATTGAAGAAACTGCCTTAGCCTTTTATTTTCATTCTTTCTCCTTTTTGACATATTTCCTCAGCCCTCATCCTTTGGTTCCAAATTTCCCTGACTTTTCCCTGACTTTTGCTAAATTTCAAATTTCCCTGACCAATTAAAAAATTCCCTGACTTTTCCCTGACCTTGAAAAAAAATCTTTTTTCCCTGACTTTTCCCTGTCCGTGGGAACCCTGCAAATATCTCAGCTCTGGGCCCTTCAGTTTCAGACATGAAGATTTTACTATATATTCCAATTTAAAACTTGTGACCCCCAGGGTGAGGACAATTTTAACCCCTGGGCATAATTTGAACAATCCTGGTAAAGGTCCACCAGATGATGCTTAGTACCAAATATCACAGCTCTAAGCTTTTCGGTTTCGGGCAAGAAGTTTTTTAAAGTATTTATTATATAATCCAATGTAAAATTATGTGACTCCCATGGTGTGGCCGTGTTTTGACTCCAGGGGCATAATTTGAAGAAACTTAGTAAAGGTTCACCAGATGATAATACATACCAAATATCACAGCTCTAAGCTTTTCAGTTTCTGACAAGAAGATCTTAAAGTTTTTACTATATAATCCTATGTAAAACTTGTGATCCCCGGGGTTGGGCCATATTTGACCCCAGGGGCAAAATTTGAACAATCTATGTAGAGGTCCACTAGATGATTCTGCATACCAAATTTGGTAGCCCTAGGCCTTACAGGTTTTTACAAGAAGATTTTTAAAGTTTTCAGTAAAATTTGTAACCCCAGGGGTGAGGACAACTTTGAACCCCGGGCATAATTTGAACAATCATAGTACTAAAGGTTCACCAGATGATGCTTCATACCAAATATCACAGCTCTAAGCCTTTCATGTTTGAGACAGAAGATTTTTAAAAGTGTTTACTATATAATCCTATGTAAAACATGTAACGCCAAGGGTGTGGCCGTGTTTGACCCCAGGGGCACAATTTGAAGAATCTTGGTAAAGGTTCACCAGATGATGCTACATACCGAATATCACAGCTCTAAGCTTTTCGGTTTCAGACAAGAAGATCTTTAAAGTTTTTACTATATAATCCTATGTAAAACTTGTGATCCCGGGGTTGGGCAAATTTTTACCCCAGGGGCAAAATTTGAACAATCTATGTAGAGGTCCACTAGATGATTCTACATATCATCTGGTAGCCCTAGGCCTTACAATTTTTGACAAGAAGACTTTTAAAAATTTTACTTCTTTTTGGACATTGGTTGTCATAGCGACCAGTTTTGCATGGAATCGAATTTTTTGATCAACTTTGAAAGAGATTGACCCAAGGAACATTTCTGCCAAGTTTGGTAAAAATCCAGCAAGTAGTTTAGGAGAAGATGTCATTTTAAGAAAAAGTTGATGACAGACGACTGACGACGCACGACGAACACAGGGCGATCACAATAGCTCACCTTGGCACTTCGTGCCCGGTGAGCTAAAAATATGCAAACATGTATTACTGATGTCAGAGGAATTGTAATGTTTCTTCAGGTGTGAGGCCTGTGGAAGGAAAGCAAATGTAATCATACAGAATCTAATAGTGAACCCACCTTTGTCAATGGCCAGGATGTGTACTTCATATTTCTCCTCTGGAAGCCCTGCTAGAGCCTCTCTGTCAAGAGTTTCCCCATCAAGACCCCGTCTGATCCTAACATTACACAGGGAATCCACAGTGAACCTGCGACCTTCATCAGTACGTCGGTCAACTGAATACCTAAAATACATGACTTCAATGTATGTCGCCCCATAATTCATTCTCAGTGTTGTTATACTTTCTGGTCATTCGGGATCATTAGTTTTGATGTTATTTGTTTTGAAAATTAAATACAGCATAAGCTGGTGCAAGGGGCGTGAGTAGTGTTGCACTCGTAATAACAGCTCATGAACAGACTCAATAAAACCAAGTCTGCAATTTTTTCTTTTTGCATTGCTGCTTTTGCTCTAGAAGGATCTCCTAATTTCAAAATTCAACATGAAACATGTATGTATAATAATTTTCACATTTTCACCAAACAGAAGACTTGGCTTGCCTAAAACTGAGGCATACAAATTTACACACAAGTCTTCAGTCAAATGGTAGATGAATCCTTATCCCATTGAATGTGAAAATGTGTTAACTGGCACCCTCTGATAACTTGTTAACTGGCACCCTCTGATAACTTGTTAACTGGCACCTCTGATAACTTGTTAACTGGCACCCTCTGATAACTTGTTAACTGGCACCCTCTGATAACTTGTTAACTGGCACCCTCTGATAACTTGTTAACTAGCACCCTCTGATAACCTGTTAACTGGCACCCTCTGATAACTTGTTAACTGGCACCCTCTGATAACTTGTTAACTGGCACCCTCTGATAACTTGTTAACTGGCACCCTCTGATAACTTGTTAACTAGCACCCTCTGCTAACCTGTTAACTGGCACCCTCTGATAACTTGTTAACTGCCCCCCCCCCCCTGATAACTTGTTAACTGGCACCCTCTGATAACCTGTTAACTGGCACCCTCTGATAACCTGTTAACTGGCCCCCTCTGATAACTTGTTAACTGGCACCCGCTGATAACTTGTTAACTGGCACCCGCTGATAACTTGTTAACTGGCACCCTCTGATAACTTGTTAACTGGCACCCTCTGATAACCTGTTAACTGGCACCCTCTGATAACTTGTTAACTGGCACCCTCTGATAACTTGTTAACTGGCACCCTCTGATAAATTGTTAACTGGCCCCCTCTGATAAATTGTTAACTGGCCCCCTCTGATAAATTGTTAACTGGCACCCTCTGATAACCTGTTAACTGGCACCCTCTGATAACTTGTTAACTGGCACCCCCTGATAATTGCCTCTACTGTTTGCCATTCAGAACACAGTAGAAAATTTACTCTTTTCAAACTGGATGAACTCCATTGCTAAATAATGATAGGTCAACCCCAGAAATCAGCTTTCAGTGAGTGAACACAGCTGGCACAATGCCTGCCCCACTAGTTGCAGGTTTGTGTATAGACGATGCTAGCTGTATTGACCCTTTACACCATACTCCTGCCTTTTTATGCCTTTGCAAACAGGGTAAACACAGATAAAAGGGCTTTTGAAGGAGCCATCTGATCAAGGTCTGCTCAGTTTGCTTTTAGGTCATAAATCTGATTCTGTGTTGCCATGGCAATAAATTTCCTTATTTAATATATTTAATACAATACAAGTAGTTCATCTAAATTATATTCACAATAAGCATTTGTCTTGCAAGTATATGGTATTCATGAAATAAAGGGTTAGTTCTGGTAACAAAATACAATCTGTGTAAAGTATTTTTTATCTACATGTATATGAAATGCCAAGTTTCTCAGCGTCCTAGCTGGTTTCTGTGTGTGTTAACCTTTAAATAATGATTATTGAAGTAAGAAATAATGACTGTATGGAAGCAAGTCCCACGCTAGAGCTGCTTCAAACGAAGCAAGTTCAGCCCTTATGCTGCTTCTATCAACAGATTTGTGAATTATCATTGCCATGGAAACAATGCCAACATGCTGACGTAACAATTGAATTGTGATCGTACCTAAACAAAATATGTGTACACATAGGTCAAAACAACATTTGACCATTCCTAAAGATATAAATTGAGCTGCAAAACCTTCACCAGCTCATTACATTCTGAAGAGTTTAATGAAAGACTAAACAAATACTGTATAATGGCGTTATTTTGACTCTCGTTTTTCCGAGATACCCGCCTATTCCGAGGTCCAGGCTCATTTCTATCAAATCTCATTGAAAATACCTGCATTAGTCCTAATACAGATAATCGGAAAATTCAAGCATGTGTGTTGGTCCTGCGGATCATTCTGGTTCCTTTTATCGAGCATGGTGTTTTCAAACCCTTGAAGGTCTTTTCACACATTCTCGATACCTTTTGAAAGACCCGTCTGTGGGGAATTAAATCTACTAAATTTGTGAAAAACACATTCATCGAATGTAGACTTTACTTTGCAGTAGATAATGATAAGAATTTAATATACTTAAGTCTAATACTTAAATACTTGAATAGCTCTGATCTAATATTTCGACCATTAAGTGCTTTTTCAAAGATTATCATGTTAAAATAGGCCCTTAGTGGTCGAAATATTAGATCAGAGCTATTAAAGTATTTATGTATTATATCAATTCCCTTTTTGGAATATTTTCATAATTGTAAAGTCTAATAATCTAAGAGTAACATTCATAATTTGCATACATTCGCAAAGGTGTAGTGATTTTTCTCAACATTTTTTCAAATGGATCGGTACCACTGAAAGTGTGCCATTTCACGTCTTTCTCCTTTTGAAATTGTGCAGTGTTTTCGTGTAATACTTTGAAATTCGCAACATTTTCAGTATTTTTAGACAGTCTCCTTCAAGCAGGCTCTTGCTACAAGAGATAAACGAGAATATTTTTGTAAGAGTATTTCAGACGAACATAGCCGAGTGTTCCAATTATTAATTAATTTCACAAATGGTTCACTCACCCTGATTTTCCTCACTACGTAACAGCACGTGAACGAAACAATAATGTTTGTTTGTGCATCCAACTAAACACCCACAACTAAACGAATGTCGATGAATGGAAAATTATGCAAAATAAATTACATAACGATATATGCTACGACTGTTCTAGGTATATGTCTAATGGTTTGAAACAAATTTTGGGTTTATTGTGAAGGATCCATTGAATGGACCCATACAAGGAAAGAATCGGTACATTATATATGCATTATACAGGTTGTACTTTATGAGAATGTTAAAAAACGTTACACAGACTGTGAAAACATACGCTTCCTGATGTTATCAAACAATGCCTTTAGGAAATGACAGTCAGAAAATGCTCTCGGTTCTTTCGAGCATCGCGATAATCTAAGGTTTTTACTGATCCCCAGCGGTCCTCGAAATATCGCAAATATACTGTAAATGTTTTCCACCATACTGTATGGATATTAATTAGATAAATGTTTATATTATCATATGATGAAAGTAAATGTTTACATTATCATATGACAAGAGGGCCAGAATGGCCCTGAAGCGCTCACCAGACAATCAAAGGAGAAGATTTTCAAAGTTTTCACTATATGTTTCTATAGAAAACTTGCCTGCCCTGGGGCAGGGCTAATTTTGACAAGTGGCACAATTTATATAACTTTTGTAGCGGACCTGACCATGATGCTATGCGCAAAATATGAAAGCTGAGAACCTTTCAGTTTCAGAGAAGAGAATATTCAAAGATTTCATTATTTGTTTATATTGAAAACTGCCCATCCCTGGGGCTGAGCCAATTTTGACCCCGGGGTCATAATTTATTTAACTTTTGTAGTGGACCTGAACATGATGCTATGTGCCAAATATGAAAGCTGAGAGCCTTCCAGTTTCAGAAGATTTTCAAAGATTTCAGTATTTGTTTCTATTGAAAACTGCCCACCCCTGGGGCGGGCCAATTTTGACCCCAGGGCCATAATTTATACAAATTTTGTAGAGGACCTGAACATGATGCTATGTGCCAAATATGAAAGCTGAGAACCTTCCAGTTTCAGACGAGAAGATTTTCAAAGTTTTCACTATACGTTTCTATTGAAAACTGCCCACCCCTGGGGCAGGGCCAATTTTGACCCCAGGGCCATAATTTATACAACTTTTGTAGAGGACCTGAACATGATGCTATGTGCAAAATATGAAAGCTGAGAGCCTTCCAGTTTCAGAGAAGAAGATTTTCAAAGATTTCACTATTTGTTTCTATTGAAAACTGCCCACCCCTGGGGCGGGCCAATTTTGACCCCAGGGCCATAATTTATATAACTTTTGTAGAGGACCTGAACATGATGCTATGTGCAAAATATGAAAGCTGAGAGCCTTCCAGTTTCAGAGGAGAAGATTTTCAAAGATTTCACTATTTGTTTCTATTGAAAACTGCCCACCCCTGGGGTGGGGCCAATTTTGACCCCAGGGCCATAATTTATATAAAACTTTTGTAGAGGACCTGAACATGATGCTATGTGCAAAATATGAAAGCTGAGAGCCTTCCAGTTTTACAGAAGAAGATTTTCAAAGATTTCACTATTTGTTTCTATTGAAAACTGCCCATCCCTGGGGCGGGGGCAATTTTGACCGCAGGGCCATAATTTATATAACTTTTGTAGAGGACCTGAACATGATGCTATAGAGGACCTGAACATGATGCTATGTGCCAAATATGAAGGCTGAGAGCCTTCTGGTTTCAGAGGAGAAGATTTTCAAAGTTTTACTATATGTTTCTATTACAAGAGGGCCTGAAAGGCCCTGACATCGCTCACCAGACAATCAGAGGAGAAGATTTTCAAAGTTTTCACTATGTGTTTCTATAGAAAACTAGCCAGCCCTGGCGAGGGCCAATTTTGACACAAGGGGCATAATTTATGTAACTTTTGTAGAGGACCTCAAGTGAAGAAAATTTAAGAAAATGTAAATGAAAACATATAACAATGCAAATCTAAAGAAGGGCATGTACAAAAGTATGTATACCCTTTCCCTGGGCAAATTGGTTGAATTTTAGAAAGAATAAATTAATCTATACATGTACTTATAAATAATATTCAAAATTTCAGATATTTTCATTACACCTTCATGAGTTATTATTATTCATATCTTAATTTATTTTCAACCCTTCCCCTGTTCTATGTTTATTCAAAATTTAAATACCTACTGAATATTCATAGACAAAACAGTTATAATGAAATATGGAAAGTGGGACAGTGTAGCCATTTTAGAAAGTAAAGAAACATCTTTCAAATTCCATTGACAAACAGAGCAAACCCTGGTCAGACAGCTGCTATAGGAGCCGTCTGATCTGGGTCTGTTCTGTTTGCAAATGTGTGAAAAAAGTGTTAACACGAGGGAAAGGGTTAGCAAACATATTATAAGTATATTGTACACAAAATGAAAATAATGTAATGCACTTGGCACTATATTATATCATAAGCAAACAGCAGACTGATCAGATGGCTACTACATGAGCCATCTGATCTGGGTCTACTCTGTTTGCAAAGGTGTAGAAAGGCATATTAATGGAGTAAAGGGTTAATTGTCTGATTTACTGTGCAAAAAGTTTCATTGTTTGGGTCTGCAATATTACTGCAGAGTTACTACCAACAAGGGAGACAATCCAGTTGTTATAAAAACAAGAGGGCCATTGGCCCTATATCGCTCACCTGAGTTACAGTAATACATGTATATTGACATGTTAATTTTTCAGTGGACAACATTTCTAGCAGATGAAATAAGCTTAGTGCACTGCTTTCACCCTTTAACTGCTGAATAAACTTGAACTGAATTCAGAACTAATACCAAGTGACTGGTTGACCAAGACCTAAACTGTTTACAACTTGTGCCATTTTTGCCTTAGCTCAAAATGCCTAAAACTGGTCTTTGAGAAATTCAAATGACTTCAATAAAGCTATGCAATTATACCTTGACCCAGGTATATAGGCAAATAGAGTGCTAGGCAGTACATAATGCCAGTTTTTGTGTGAAATGACCAATAAGAATATCTTTAAAAATCGTTTAACCCTTTCCCTCATACAAAGCTGTTTTTATGCATTAGCAAACAGAGTAGACTCAGATCAGACGACTCCTACGGAAGCTGTCTG
The DNA here is from genome assembly GCA_963576725.1 of Azorinus chamasolen. Lineage (NCBI taxonomy): Eukaryota > Metazoa > Mollusca > Bivalvia > Cardiida > Solecurtidae > Azorinus > Azorinus chamasolen. The sequence goes on along the minus strand of OY755238.1, from coordinate 47,892,478 downwards.
ATCTGGGTCTTCTCTGTTTCTTTTGACACAATATAGATCGGATTCTACAGTTTTTGTCAAAGCAAAAACTTCTCTTCAGAGAAATAATGTGTTTTACACATTAAAAATAAGAGTAGACTAGATCAGACGGCTGCTATAGAAGCTGTCTGATCAGGGTCTGCTCTTTTTACATTTGACAAGATATAGATTTGATTTTACAGTTTTTTTCAAAGCTAAAACTTCTATTTATGGCAATAAAAATTTTTTAAGCATTAGCAAACAAGAGTGGTCCCAGATCAATTTTTGTCAAAGCAAACAGGTTAAGGGTTAATAGGTGTTTAGAAATAATTCTAGCTCTAGGTGTGAATATCTGAAGATAATTCAATTAAACGGGTCATTAGTATTTTTAACAATTGAAATTGAGAAGAGTTACCTCTACTGTTATAATGAAGTTATATTTACTTAGTTATTTCATTAATATCATACAAGATTCAGACATTTTAGAACTTTTTAATGTGTTGTCATCAAATTTTATGAAAAAGTAATATTTAAGATGCTTTTTGGGGCAGCAGACTTAATCCACAGTAGTAAGTTTAACCTATCATTGTTAAGGGGGGGGGGGGGGGGGGGGCAAATGCATTATCATGTTTTCTTAAGAATTACCATGACTTATATCAGTTGGGCCATTTCATAATCATGTTTTCACAGTTTTCTTAAACATTACCATGACTTACATCAGTTGGGTTTGGACCCAGATCAAAAGTCTAGATGGTGATCATTTTCCTTGATTGCCTGAATTGTTACTTTCCTATATCTCTCACATCTAATTTGAGAGACATTGGAAGACACCATTTAACATCACTCACACTACACACTGGGGTTAATGGGTCAAAATGCCTTTAATGTTTCGTCTGCAACAAAAAGTTATTGTCATCTGCTTCAATTCTTAAAATAAACTTACTTTCATTTTTTTGCAAAAATATGGTTAAGATGACAAACAGTTTGGATCCTGATGAGACGCCGCAGTATGCGGCCTCTCATCTGGATCCAAACTGTTTGCATAGGTAATCACAGTTTCACCACTAGCATGCAAAGAGTTAAGAGTCAGCATTGACCTGGAGAGATTTTACTGCCAAGCAGCTGTAACTTTGACCTGCTGCTGGTCTGCAGATCTGGAGTTGTTTATTTAACCCTTAATTTCTCTCATGTAAACTTGTTTTCATGCATCTGCAAACAGAGTAGACCCAGATAAGGTGGCTCCTATAGGATCAAGGTCTGTTATTTGCTAATGGAATTTGATAGATGTTTCTATGCCTTCTAAAACAGCTACACTGATTCACCTTCAACATTTTATTATAAATAGTTATAAATAGAATGATACTAGCAATCCAATGCAGTTATCTCCCTTTGTCCCTTATGGCTATGCTGATGGGACAAGGGAAATAACTGTGAGGAAATTACCTTTTAAGTGTTACAGATTCTGATGTTAAGTAGCATAAAACCCCAGGGTGAGACCATTTATGGCCCAGGGGTCATTATTTGAACACACCTTGTAGTGGTATATTAGGTGATGCTTCATACCAAATATCTTAGCTCTAGATTATGTGGTTTCAGACAAAAAGATTTTTAAAGGTTTCCCTATATAAGTCTATGTAAAAACTACAAGCCCCAGGGCAGGGCCATTTTTGGCCCGGGGGTCATCATTTTAACAAACTTGGTAAAGGACCATTAGATGATGCTATATACCAAATATCAAAGCTCTAGAAATTGTGGTTTCAGAGAAGAAGATTTTTAAAGATTTAAAAAAAAAACCTGTAAAAGTAGTGGGGCGGGGCCATTTTTTGCCCGGGGGTCATGATTTTAACAAAACTGATAGAGGACATCCTAAGGTACATTTCTGTGAAATTTGGTTGAAATCCTCCCAGTGGTTTAGGAGAAGAAGTCATTTGAAATAAAAGTGAACGGACAGACGGACGGACAGACGGACAGACGGACAGACGGACAGACGGACAGACGGACGACGGACGACAGGCGGTCACAATAGCTCACCTTGAGCCTTTGGCTCAGGTGAGCTAAAAAAAGGGGGCAATAGACACCAGCAAATGTTTATAAATAGCTATGTAAGTCAGCTTTGAAAAACTTGCTACCCCTGGGGTGGGGCCAATTTTGACCCTGGTGGCATGATTTATATAACTTTTGTAGAAGACCTGAATATGATGCTATGTGCCAAATATGAAAGCTATGAAGCATTTCAGTTTCAAAGGAAGAAGATTTTCAAAGTTCACTATATGTTTCTATTGAAAACTCCCCACCCCTGGGGCACGGCCAATTTTGATCCCAGGGCCATAATTTATATAACTTTTGTAGAGGACCTGAACATGATGCTATGTGCCAAATATGAAAGCTGAGAGCCTTTCAGTTTCAGAGAAGAAGATTTTCAAAGTTTTACTACATGTTTCTATTGAAAATAAGACACCCCTGGGGCGGGGCCAATTTTGACCCCAGGGTCATAATTTATATAACTTTTGTAGAGGACCTAAAGATGATGCTATGTGCCAAAGATGAAAGCTGAGAACCCTGTAGATTCAGAGGAAAAGATTTTTAAAGGTTCAAATTGTTGACGACTGACGACGCACAACGGACGACGCACGCCGACGGACATCAGATGATCACAAAAGCTCACCCTGAGCATTTCATGCTCTGGTGAGCTAAAAAACAAGGAACCCCTGGGGCGGGGCCAATTTTGACCCCAGGGCCATAAGTTATATAACTTTTTTAGAGGACCTAAAGATGATACTATGTGCGAAAGATGAAAGCTGAGAACCCTGTAGATTCAGAGGAGAAGATTTTTAAAAGTTCAAATTGTTGACGACTGACGACGCACGACGCACGCCGATGGACGACGGACATCAGGCAATCACAAAAGCTCACCCTGAGCACTTTGTGCCCTGGTGAGCTAAAAAAAGGAAATGTTTATATCATCATGTGAAGAAAGGAAATGTTTATATTACAGTCTAATTGCGATAAATAGGATCTGGTTTTCTCGTAATGACGGGATAACTCATAAGTATTGCAAGGTCCCAGTACACTGCCTATGTTTTCTATATACAAAAGATGCAAATATTAGGAAATGTCAAACTCGGAAAATTCGAAAAGATGAGCAGACAGGCCCCTACCTTCATTAATCCCATTGTTTATGTCAGACTTACTCGGATCGGTGAGATTGGCAGTGCTTAAGATTATCGCACATCGTATTTTTCACACCTTTATGCTACAGCGTTCCTGCTCTATTGTTAATTTCTCACCTATATCAGTAGTTACACAATGTGACACAGCTTGTCAGCAATAAGCTGTCCATTTCTTTTCAGGTTCGAAATGTTGCCGAGAAAACTAGCAAAGTGTGTCACTGGTCAATTTTAATTCACTCATACTTACGAGTCTCCTAATGTGAAACTAGGTGTAGGAAATATTTGACCGATTTGAATTACTGAGGAAACTTTTTTTACTGAATTAAGAAAGAAAGAAAAAAGAATGAACTGCACCAATATTCTACTGACTTTTTGTATTGCATATTCCTCAATTCCGTCGACATACATGAGCGTGTGTGTAATTCACCTCCAGCATCACATTTTGTTTCATTTGTGTTATGTTTATTTCACCATGGCTAAATGACACTTTTAACCCTTAATCTGCTGGTCCGCAAGCGTCATGCCATGTATGCAAACAAATTAAATCCGGATGAGAGACTGAGTAACTCGGTGTCTGATCCAGAGCCAAGATATTTGACACTCAGTCAACATTTTTACAAGGAATAAAAGCGAATTTGTGAAGTTTTAATAAAGACATTAGAAGCAGACGGAATTCTTCACATGTGCAAATTTTCATAACAGGCAAAGGGTTACAGGATGTTACTCGAGGTCAGTGAGGGTGTCAACAACCATCAGAAATCACTCGTTTTATTTATAACCCTTATCACTCAAAATGCGACTGTTATTCAATATGCACATAGCTTTTAACAATCATTCACCAGGGCTGTGGGGAAATTTGGGCAATATTTCAAAACATATGAGCAGATAATTTTTGTGTGCGTCACCATTGTAAGTGTTAAGAAACTGAAATGACAAGGAGTTTAATGTCGTAATTTGTTCCAAGATAAGTGCAGGTAAGGTTTGATACATCGAAAATTACGACAGACAAGTCATGGCCGACCTGTGAAGTGAAAATGCAATTACTCGAAACATTTGATAATTCGGATTTTAAATGCGGTCCGGCAAGCATCCGAGTGCTGTATCATGTGAAGAAAAGAAATTTTCTTGAAGTTGTGATTGTCGTACATGTTAGAATTTATGATAATTTCATCTTTAGTAAAACCAGCGTCTGGACTTACTCAAATTCAGCATTAATCCCATCATCCCTATCTGTAGCACTGCAGTTCCAAAGACTGGTGCCTTCTGGGATATTCTCTTTGTGGCGGATGGTTTTGACTTTGGGGAAGAATTTAGGGGCATTGTCATTGTAGTCCTCCACTGTAACCTCAATATATGCCACATCCTTGTGCTGGGGGTTGCTATCCTGGACATACACCGTTAGGTTGAAAAACCTCTGTACCTCATAGTCTATTGCCTGTAACAGAGCAAAGGTCAAGGTCAAAGCATACTGTGCAGCTTATAGCAGCTTGATTAATAATTTGCCTGATGAATATTCATCTAAGAAATATTGACATCATAATAATTAGTTGCTAATTTTTTAAAAAGAACACTTGATATTTTGGCTATGCTAAAAACTGCAGAATCAGATCTATATAATTCTAGAACTGTTAGCCAAAGGCTAACGAATACCCCCACCTGGCTGCTTGTCAGATCATCTATATCAATCTGAACATATGTACATACAGAAACATGAAGAGATTTAAAAACAATACATGCCCATACCCAATTTATGTAATAAAAATGACAAGGTTTTATCCACAAAACATATTTTTCTCATATTCTAAGAAATAAGTTATGTGAGCATTGAAAGCAATGCCATAGTTCCTAACCGGTTGAACTCTGTCACAATTTAACGAAAAGCACTTATGTGCCGCACATTCATACAAGAACCTGTATATCATACTTATTGATTCAAATATATCACTTCTAACATGTAATTTCAATCCAAGATCAATCACAAACATAAATAAAGCAACTTTTACCGAATATTGTCAAGTCCAGAAAGGCAGATAAGTCTGTTTAACTTCATAGAAGTGTTATAACTTCAGCTGTAACTCATCTAGATTTAGCTTTATGACAAATATAAAGTTAGTATCTCCAACCACTTCCAAAGAAAGACTGGAAAATTGAAAATTTGACAAAAAAATAAATTTCAAGGGCCATAACTCTGGCAACAAGAGCACCGCTGTGCAGCAAAATACGCCCGTCGGCAAAGTCAGTGATAAGCCAATTTAATAGGAAATTGAATCTGTTACAATGTGAAACTATCATTGGCAACTGCCTAGTAGAGCTATATATATAATATAGACCTGTTGTAACCAAATTAAATACTTAGCTTCATCACCATACAGGGAAGACAGCTATTGATTTTGTGACAAGTCCAATGACTTTTCCTGCAGTAACCCCCCTTTTCATACATAGATTTTTAAAAGAAAATCATATTTCTTTCTTCTTATCCGAAATTCTTGAGGTTACAAAATCAAATGCACGCATGGGCCGAGATATTATGACCATAAACATGCTGACAAAATTTCAAAAGGATTGGATTAAATTTGATTACATTTGTTCACCCCATAACAGACAAAAAAAAACATAACAATTCCACTTAAATATATTAAAAAAAGGGGAGATAATTTAGTAGTGGGTGGGGCAATGTTGGTGATTATCGAACTTGACCAAGTCATTTTGACTATATACATGCTGACTAAGTTTGATGAGGATTGGATTTTATTTGTTTGAGTTAGAGAGCGGACAAAAAACGAATTTTGTTTAAAATTTGTTAAAAAGTTAATAAAAAAGGGGAGATAATTCAGAAGTGTGCAGGGCGATGATGCTGATTATCGAACTTAGCCGAGTCATTTTGGCCATATACATGCTGACCAAGTTTGAAAAGGATCCGATTCAATTTGTTCGAGTTAGAGAGCGGACAAGAGAATTTTGTTAAAAATTTATTAAAAAAGGGGAGATAATTCAGAAGTGTGCAGGGCGATGTTGCTGATTATCGAACTTAGCCGAGTCATTTTGGCCATATACATGCTGACCAAGTTTGAAAAGGATCCGATTCAATTTGTTCGAGTTAGAGAGCGGACAAACAAAAGTTCACGGACGGACGGACGGACGGACGTACTAACAAATGGGTAGTTGTGTGACTTTTTCCTTTGATCTTTTCTTGTGTGACTAGTCCCACAAGTAAAACTATTTTTGGCTCTAACTTTGGAATAGAATGATCTGGAAGCTAACCCTTACCCTAACCCTATGTCCCACAACTGGCCAGGTTAATGTCACAAGAAATGGCCAGGTTAATGTCACAAGAGATGGCCAGGTTAATGATTTTACTTGTGCGACTAGTTAGAAAAAGTCACACAACTACCCTTTGGTGAGTGCGGACAGACAGACAGACAGACAGACGGACGGACGGACGGACGGACAACGCCACGACATAATACGTCCCGTCTGAAGACGGGCGTATAAAAATTATTCAACCAGACTGAGATTCGAAATTAAGCTGAAAGTCATCTAGATTTAGCTTTACGCCAAATATAAAGTTAATATCTCCATCCACTTCCAAAAAAAGTCTGGAAAATTCAAAAATTTGAAGAAACAAGAAGGCCAGAAGGAGAAGTCAGAGGAGAAGATTTTCAAAGTTTTCACTTTATGTTTTTATTGAAAACTAGCCATCCCTGGTGCAGGGCAGGGCAGGGCTTATTTTGACCCAATGGGCACAATTTATATAACTTTTGTAGAGGACCTGAACATGATGTTATGTGCCAAATATGAAAGCTGAGAACCCTGTACGTTTCTATTGAAAACTGAACACCACTGGGGTGGGGGCCAATTTTGCCCCAGGGGCATAATTTATATAACTTTTGTAGAGGACCTGAATATGATGCTATGTGCCAAAGATGAAAGTTGAGAACCCTGTAGATTCAGAGGAGAAGATTTTTAAAGGTTCAAATTGTTGACGACGGACAACGAACGACGCACACCGATGGACGACGGACAACGGGTGATCACAAAAGCTCACCCTTAGCACTTTTTGCTCTGGTGAGCTAAAAATTGCGTCTTGCACATCTACCATTAGTGGTTATTATGTATACCAAATATTAATTCAATAACTTTAAAATGGAAGGAGGAGTTTGTGACACCAACAACCAATGATTTATGCCAAAATGACAAAAAAAAAATTCAGGGGGAGCTGCAATGCCCAGCACTAAAACCCATGAAAATTAAGTGTTGCACATCTGCCATTCATGGTTATTATGTATACATACCACTTATACACTAATAAATTTCAAACTGATGGAGGAGTTTGTGACACAAACTCCACATGTTTCATGACAGAAAATACTCTAAGTTCAAGGGGAGATAATTCTGCAATGCCCAACAGTAAACACATGAAAATTGTGTCTTGCACATCTACCATTTGTGATTTTTATGTAAACCAAATCTAAATTCAACTAGAACACTGACCAAGTCAGAAAGGGCCCCACATGATGATCAAACTAAACTATAAACTTATAAATCTATAAACATTCTCAGCACATATGGGAAATGCGTTAAAGAGCAGACAAGGCTGAAATGGCAAATTCTGACTAATTCAAGGGCCATAACTCAGGTGTCACATGCAATTTAGCTGGTAATCGAACTTGACCAAGATATTACAGCTATGAACATTCTCTGCAGGTTTGTTGAAGATCAGATGAAAACTATTTGAGTTAGAGAGCAGACAAGGCTAAAATTGTCAATTTTGACTGAATCAAGGACCATAATTCAGAGGTGTGTTATACGATTTGACTGGTAATAGAACTTGGTTAAGAATTTGCAACAATAAACATCCTCTGCAAGTTTGGTGCAAATAAAATGAAGACTATTTGAACTAGAACTGTAAGCCAAAGGCTAATGAATACCCCCCACCTGGCTACTTGTCAGAACACCTACATGTATCATGAATCTGAACATATGTACATACAGAAACATGAAGAGATTTAAAAACAATTCATGCCCCAACCCAATTTTATGTAATAACCAGAAATGGTGTCAAAGCCACCTGATGCTCGCCTGTTTAAAAGTTAAGTCTTAAACGTGTCATATTGAACTAAAAAAAAATCATTCAATTTTCAATTTAAACTTAACTGCATCAATATCACAACCAAAAGGCAACCAAATACCAATTTTCATCAATTTAAAAAGATTATCAAACAAAAAAGATACATACCAAATATGAAAGCCCTAATACCAAATATGGAAGCCCTATGTCTACTGGTTCCAATGTAATAGGCAGTTAAAGAGTTTTGCAAAAGTAGGTCAAAGTGAAGGTCAGAAGGGTAAAATTGTTGGCATGGTCATACCAAGTATAGAAGTCCTATGCCCATGGCACCCAATATTATAGGAATTTAAAGATTTTTGCAAACAAAGGTCAAAGGTCAAGGTCACATGGTCAACACATTGGTATGTTTGGAATCTTAAGACAGGAAATATACATACAAAGTATGGAAGCCCTACGCCTATTGGTTCCAAAGTTATATGCATTTAAAGGCTTTGCAAAAGTAGGTCAAATGCTAAGGTCAAGGTCAGAAGGGCAAATATGTTTGCATGGTCATACCAAGTATGGAAGTCTTAGATATATTGGTTCCAAGTTATAGGCACTTACAGATTTTTGCAAAAATAGGTGAATTGTCAAGGTCATATGGTAATCAAAGTACTGACAGTACTGAAGGTTTCGGACATAATATATATATTATATTGATTGTTTGCTTTGAACTTTTCTGAAAATCATGTCAGTAGATTGGAAGACATTAAAATAATTGTTTTATGAACATGTCACACACAGGGCGATTCCAATAGTTCAACTTGCCGCTTTGTGCCAATAGAGCCAAAATTGATAGTTTAATGTAGTAAAGAGCCATCACTCCATTATTTGAAAGTAAGGGTCATACTTCTGCTACTATCTGGTGGATCTTAACAGTAATTAGCATGCATCATTCACTTATCCATATACAGTGCTCCCTCCATTAACGTCACCTCTCAACAACGGTTCCCTCCCCATAGCGACAACGTGTATTCCCCCCGGAGGATTTTCAAGTAAAACTCCCTCCCGCGAACGATACCTCTCTACAACGGCTAACGACATGTATATTTGTAGCCGGACGGTAACATTTACCTCCCTTCAACGGTACTTCAGCTGAACGTAATTTTCTGAACACTGAACAAAAGCAACCAAGCATGTGAAAGATGATTGGTCCCTATGACACTAATCTTTATGTAATTAACGGCCGCCTGTTACCTTACTAGCTCCGAGCAATAATTCAGTCAACCATAGCTAATCCGTTGTGCGACTCGAGCGACAATTCGTGTGTAAATCCATTATGACACACTGACACCTATATGCTGTTGTGTATGACTGATTAGGAGAATACTGAATTTCAATTGAGAAACACGTTTTCTATATTTATAAAGTAAAAGAAATATTGTCGGTTAAATTCTTTTATTTCTCTCTTGTTCCAGAACGATAACCATAGGCGCGTTCGATTTGTCACTTCTAGAAAAAGATCGTGTGACAGAAATGAATTTCAATCGAGTTCGGTCATAAACTGAACTTAGAAACTAAAAATTCTTCACAGAAACAGTACTCTTATCAAATTTGATCATAAATGCGTAATGATTTTTATTCCGTTTTCCTCTAGTTTTCTCAGAAGGAAACGGTGAATAAAATAGAACATGTTCTTCCGAACAATTCTACTCCTGGTGGACCTAATCGCACACGTTCATTTTTCAACTTGCGGATTGCGATTCGTGGACGTAGGGAAACATTTTGTTATGCATTCTAAACAGGTCTGTCTGTCTGTTAATCTGTCTATCTATCTACCTATTTATTAAATCATCAACGCATACATTCATCTGTCAAAATACGTCTGTGTAGTGTTCCCTTCCAACAACAAACCCTCCGCACAACGGCACTTTTATGTGTTTCCGTAAAGTGTCGTTGTTCGGAGGGAGCACTGTATACACTTCCACCAATTTTAGACATATTCCTTATGATTCTAAATATCCTATAAATAATTGCCAAATATACTGTGGGGTGATATTAACATGACAAATTATAAAGTAACAAATATATTTCAACTTAGCATGGCAGGATACAATAGGGAAAATAAAATTAACTAGAAAATTGTTTCCAAGACACTGATGCACCCCTCCCCCTAACAATATTGTCTCTATATCAAGCACTTTTGGCTATGTGTAATATAGTGAAGAAAACTTCAGAGTCCCATAACTCTGGTAACAAGAGGGCCAGAATGGCCCTGAAGCGCTCACCAGACAATCAGAGGAGAAGGTATTCAAAATTTTCACTATATGTTTCTGTTGAAAACTGGCTACCCCTGGGACGGGGCCAATTTTGACCCCAGGGCCATAATTTATATAAATTTTGTAGAGGACCTGAACATGATGCTATGTGCAAAATATGAAAGCTGAGAACCACCCAGTTTCAGAGAAGAAGATATTCAAAGATTTCACTATTTGTTTCTATTGAAAACTGCCCACCCCTGGGGCGGGGCCAATTTTTACCCCAGGGCCATAATTTATATAAATATGTAGCAGACCTGAACATGATGCTCTGTGCCAAATATGAAAGCTGAAAGCCTTCCAGTTTCAGAGGAAAAGATTTTAAAAGATTCCACTATTTGTTTCTATTGAAAACTGCTCAACCCCTGGGGCGGGCCAATTTTGACCCCAGGGCCATAATTTATATCACTTGTGTAGAGGACCTGAACATGATGCTCTGTGCCAAATATGAAAGCTAAGAGCCTTCCAGCTTAAGAGGAGAAGATTTTTAAAAGATTTCACTATTTGTTTCTATTGAAAACTGCCCAACCCCTGGGGCGGGCCAATTTTGACCCCAGGGCCATAATTTATATAACTTTTGTAGAGGACCTAAACAAGATGCTATGTGCCAAATATGAAAGCTGAGAGCCTTCCAGTTTTAGAGAAGAAGATTTTCAAAGATTTCACTATTTTTTTCTATTGAAAACTGCCCAACCCCTGGGGCAGGGCCAATTTTGACCCCAGGGCCATAATTTAAATAACTTTTGTAGAGGACCTGAACATGATGCTCGGTGCCAGATATGAAAGCTGAGAGCCTTCCAGTTTCAGAGGAGAAGATTTTCAAAGATTTCACTATTTGTTTCTATTGAAAACTGCCCAACCCCTGGGGCGGGGCCAATTTTGACCCCAGGGCCATAATTTATATAAATTTTGTAGAGGACCTGAACATGATGCTCTGTGCCAGATATGAAAGCTGAGAGACTTCCAGTTTCAGAGAAGAAGATTTTCAAAAATTTCACTATTTGTTTCTATTGAAAACTGCCCACCCCTGGGGCGGGGTTAATTTTGACCCCAGGGACATAATTTATATAACTTTTGTAGAGGACCTGAACAAGATTATATGTGCCAAATATGAAAGCTGAGAGCCTTCCAGTTTCAGAGGAGAAGATTTTCAAAGATTTCACAATTTGTTCTATTGAAAACTGCCCACCCCTGGGGTGGGGCCAATTTTGACCCCAGGGCCATAATTTATATAAATTTTGTAGAGGACCTGAGCATGATGCTATATGCCAAATATGAAAGCTGAGAGCCTTCCAGTTTCAGAGAAGAAGATTTTCAAAGATTTCACTATTTGTTTCTACTGAAAACTGCCCACCCCTGGGGCGGGGCCAATTTTGACCCCAGGGCCATAATTTATATAACTTTTGTAGAGGACCTGAACATGATGCCCTGTGCCAAATATGAAAGCTAAGAGCCTTCCAGTTTCAGAGGAGAAGATTTTCAAAGTTTTCACTATTTGCTTCTACTGAAAAATGCCCACCCCTGGGGCGGGGCCAATTTTAACCCCAGGGCCATAATTTATATAACTTGTGTAGAGGACCTGAGCATGATGCTATATGCCAAATATGAAAGCTGAGAGCCTTCCAGTTTCAGAGAAGAAGATTTTCAAAGATTTCACTATTTGTTTCTACTGAAAACTGCCCACCCCTGGGGCGGGGCCAATTTTGACCCCAGGGCCATAATTTATATACCTTTTGTAGAGGACCTGAACATGATGCTCTGTGCCAAATATGAAAGCTAAGAGCCTTCCAGTTTCAGAGGAGAAGATTTTCAAAGTTTTCACTATTTGCTTCTACTGAAAAATGCCCACCCCTGGGGTGGGGCCAATTTTAACCCCAGGGCCATAATTTATATAACTTTTGTAGAGGACCTGAGCATGATGCTATATGCCAAATATGAAAGCTGAGAGCCTTCCAGTTTCAGAGAAGAAGATTTTCAAAGATTTCACTATTTGTTTCTACTGAAAACTGCCCACCCCTGGGACGGGGCCAATTTTGACCCCAGGGCCATAATTTATATAACTTTTGTAGAGGACCTGAACATGATGCTCTGTGCCAAATATGAAAGCTGAGAGCCTTCCAGATTCAGAGGAGAAGATTTTCAAAGTTTTACTATATGTTTCTATTGAAAACTTCCCACCCCTGGGGCGGGGCCAATTTTGACCCCAGGGGCATAATTTATATAACTTTTGTAGAGGACCTAAGGATGATGCTATGTGCCAAAGATGAAAGCTGAGAACCCTGTAGATTCAGAGGAGAAGATTTTTAAAGGTTCAAATTGTTGACGACGAACGACGCACGACGCACGACACACGACGCACGACGCACGCCGACGGACGACGGACATCAGGCGATCACAAAAGCTCACCCTGAGCACTTTGTGCTCTGGTGAGCTAAAAATGGTCAGAGCAATAATTACATTTCTTAAGAAAATCTTCACATCAAGGTCGACAGCTTATCATGGGTGAAAATTTGAAGTAAAACTTCCCATTGGTATATGGGTTGTTAGACACATACTATTGTTTCACTTTATATTATATTGTGAAGACGATTTCAGAGTTCCATAACGGGTACAATTCGTCTGAGCAAAAATAAGCCTTTCTATGCTTTTGCAAACAGAAAAGACCCTGAAGTTCATGGAATAGTTTATCCTTGCCTATACTTTGTCTTTTTGTGTGATTGCATTGTATTTTCTTACTTTTTCCTGAAGAGACTGCGAGTGTGAGTCTGTTCAGGGCCAATTTGTGAGTCTGTGCTGCAAACAATACAGACCCAAATCAGTTACCACAACTGGTCAGGGTCTTCGCTATTTGCAGTATCATACATGTAACAAGTATATCAATAAATGATATAATTAAAAACAAGAGGGCCAGAATGGCCCTGAAGCGCTCACCAGACAATCAGAGGAGAAGATTTTCAAAGTTTTCACTATATGCTTTTATAGAAAACTAGCCGGCCCTGGGGCGGGCCAATTTTGACCCCAGGGCCATAATTTATATAACTTTTGTAGAGGACTTGAACATGATGCTATGAGCCAAATATGAAAGCTGAGAACCTTTCAGTTTCAGAGGAGAAGATTTTCAAAGTTTTCTCTATATGTTTCTACTGAAAACTACCCACTCCTGAGGCGGGGCCAATTTTGACCCCAGGGCCATAATTTATATAACTTTTGTAGAGGACCTGAACATGATGCTCTGTGCCAAATATGAAAGCTGAGCGTCTTCCAGTTTCAGAGGAGAAGATTTTCAAAGATTTCACTATATGTTTCTATTGAAAAGTTCCCACCCCTGGGGCGGGGCCAATTTGAACCCCAGGGCCATAATTTATATAACTATTGTAGAGGACCTAAACATGATGCTATGTGCCAAATATGCAAGCTGAGAGCCTTCCAGTTTCAGAGGAGAAGATTTTCAAAGATTTCACTATTTGTTTCCATTGAAAATAGCCCACCCCTGGGCCGGGGCCAATTTTGACCCCAGGGCCATAATTTATATAACTTTTGTAGAGGACCTGAACATGATGCTCTGTGCCAAATATGAAAGATGAGAGCCTTTCAGTTTCAGAGGAGAAGATTTTCAAAGATTTCACTATTTGTTTCTATTCTGAAAACTACCCACCCCTGGGGCGGGGCCAATTTTGACCCCAGGGTCAAAATTAATATAACTTTTGTAGAGGACCTGAACATGATGCTCTGTGCCAAATATGAAAGCTGAGCGCCTTCTAGTTTCAGAGAAGAAGATTTTCAAAGATTTCACTATATGTTTCTAGTGACAAGAGGGCCATGAGGCCCTAAAGCGCTCACCAGATATAACCCCAGGGGCGGGGCCATTTTTGACCACAAGAAATCATGTGTACAACCTTGGTAGAGAACCACAAGGCAAAGCAATATGCCAGTAATTAAAGGTCTAAGCCTTATGGTTTCAGAGAAAAATAATATTTATATTTTTCCCATGAAAAATTGATAAGCCCTGAGGCAGGGCCAAGTTTCGCCCAGTGGTCAGGGTCGTAAGTTAAACATTCTTGGCAGAGGACCACAAGCCACAGCTACATATTTGTAGAGGACCATTAGATCATGTTACATACCAAATATCAAAGGTCTAGGCCTTACAGTTTCAGTAGATTTTTAAAGATTTTCCAATGAAAACCTGATAAGCCCCTTGGGCGGGGCCATTTTTGGCCCAGTGTTCATAATTAGAACAATATTTGTAGAGGACCATAAGATCATGTTACATACTAAATATCAAAGGTCTAGGCCTTACAGTTTGAGAGAAGAAGATTTTTAAAGATTTTCCTATGAAAAACTGATAAGCCCTTGGGCGGGGCCATTTTTGGCCCGGGGGTCATAATTTGAACAATATTTGTAGAGGACCATAAGATCATGCTACATACCAAATATCAAAGGTCTAGGCCTTACAGTTTCAGAGAAGAAGATTTTTAAAGATTTTCCTATGAAAAACTGATAAGCCCTTGGGCGGGGCCATTTTTGGCCCGGGGTCATAATTTGAACAATCTTTGTAGAGGACCATTAGATCATGCTACATACCAAATATCAAAAGTCTAGGCCTTACAGTTACAGAGAAGAAGATTTTTAAAGATTTTCCTATGAAAAATTGATAAGCCCTTGGGCGGGGCCATTTTTGGCCCGGGGGTAATAATTTGAACAATCTTTGTAGAGGACCATAAGATCATGCTACATATCAAATATCAAAAGTCTAGGCCTTACAGTTTCAGAGAAGAAGATTTTTAAAGATTTTCATATATTACCATATATGGAAAAAATGACCACGCCCTCTGGCGGCCATGTTTTTTGCCGGATCAAAATTCTTTTAACAACTTTTAAAGTCTATCAACTGAGAAACATTTTGGTGAAAACTATATTCAAATCGGACAATTCATTCTGGAGAAGAAGATTTTTCTAGATATTGCGTACAGTTGCCATGGCAACAAGACCGATGGCCCCGCCCACTATCTTTTAACAACTTTTGAAGCACACACCCACAGTATGTATCTGACCAAGTTTGGTTACAATTGGGCAGTTGGTTTCAGAGAAGAAGTCGTTTGAAATTGTTGACGGACAGACAGACGGACAGACGGACGACGGACGCCGGACACAGGGGTATCACAATAGCTCACCTTGAGCACTTTGTGCTCTGGTGAGCTAAAAAATGCCCACCCCTGGGGCGGGGCCAATTTTGACCCCAGGGGCATAATTTATATAACTTTTGTAGAGGACCTGAACATGACCATCTGTGCCAAATATGCAAGCTGAGAGCCTTCCAGTTTCAGAGGAGAAGATTTTCAAAGATTTCACTATTTGTTTCCATTGAAAACTGGCCACCCCTGGGGCGGGCCAATTTTCACCCCAGGGCCATAATTTATATAACTGTTGTAGAGGACCTGAACATGATGCTCTGTGCCAAATATGAAAGATGAGAGCCTTTCAGTTTCAGAGGAGAAGATTTTCAAAGATTTCACTATTTGTTTCTATTGAAAACTTCCCACCCCTGGGGCGGGGCCAATTTTGACCCCAGGGTCATAATTTATATAACTTTTGTAGAGGACCTGAATATGATGCTATGTGCCAAATATGAAAGCTGAGAACCTTCTGGTTTCAGAGGAGAAGATTTTCAAAGTTTTACTATATGTTTCTATTGAAAACTTTCAACCCCTGGGGCGGGGCCAATTTTGACCCCAGGGGCATTATTTATATAACTTTTGTAGAGGACCTATAGGTGATGCTATGTACCAAAGATGAAAGCTGAGAACCCTGTAGATTCAGAGGAGAAGATTTTTAAAGGTTCAAATTGTTGACGCGGGACGACGGACGACGGACATCAGGCGATCACAAAATAAATCATAGTCATACATGTAAATTACAGTTAGTGCTGTAAACACTACAGATCCTGATCAGTAACCGGCGTCATAGAAATAAAGGATATGAATTAGATTTTTTTTTACATACATTACTATAAGATACTATAAGACACTATAAGATACTATAAGCCTGACACGTAAATCATTAAATGATGAAATGTATATAAATTCAAAGATAAGAATTGTTTTGTCTCATTTTGTTTGCCTTTCTCCTTTTTTCCTTTTAATGATTTTTTTTAATAATATGAAGGATACAAAAACCCTTGTTTCCTTTTAATAGTAATTGTTAATACTACCATCCAAACTACTTAAACAATAGAGGTTGGCAAAGTGGGACACACTGTTTGGATTCAGATCTAATATCAAGTAACTGTCTGACCATAATCTAAACTGTTTACAACTTGACACCAGTTTGCCTTAGGTCAAAATGCCTAAAACTGACTTTTTAGAAATTCAAATGTTGACAAACCTGAAGCAGATTTTTGATTAGGTGGTAATCGAACTTGGTCAAGATTTTACACCTATAAACATTCTCTGAAAGTTTGGTGAAGATCGAATGAAAACTATTTGAGTTAGAGAGCGGACAAAAAAGTGTGACGGACTGATTGACGGACTGACGGATAAGGCGATTACTATAGGGCACTCACACCAAGGTGTGGGGCCCAAATAACTTTAAAACTGAATGAGGAATTTGCAACACCAACTACCCATGTTCAAATGCGGACGCACCGACCAACCGCATGACCGACTGATCGACCAACCGGCTGTTTCCAGTATACCCCTCAAACGAGTTTGCGGAGGTATAATCACACAGCTCCTACAGCAGTCATTTAATCTGGGTCTACTCTGCATATGGTATGAGGTTGTGTCTCTATCAGGTAATGGGTTAACTCCTATTGTTCTGTAACAACTAGTGCTGAAACGGTTACTGGAAATTTGTAACCATTTAATCTGGAGTATAAACCGTGATTAAACCAGTTAATCAGGCTCTGTCACACAATCATTCCAACCTGGTACATGGTAAATCTTTGAACTAAATGCATTGTTTGCAACTGCATATATCAAGGCATATGAAAGATCAATGATATAGACCATTGTTATTATTGATATATTCTCATGATAATTACCTCGGTGCTAATATTGATATGCTTCTGCGCACAAGAAATGTCACAAGATTTCAAACTTCAAACACATGTCCTTCTGCCAACTATCAGCTGGTAAAATACTGCATCTCGTGAGAATACAGAATAGTTGTCATGGCTGCAGGGACCTTCTCAAAATACTATATTGCGGGAAGCGCTCAAGCTTGTGTTGCACATAGAACGAGCGTGACTTCAAACTTACGAAAAGAAACTGAATTTTGATAAGACATCTTTCATCAATATAACGTCTATAAAACATTGATATATCTAACCCGCCTATCACTGCCGTTATATAATTATCAGTTTGACAAACCCACTTCTCGCTTACTATATAAATTCAGTTTGACAACAGTTTTACGATACCATTGTAATTCTATTAGGATAACAGAATAAAAATACTTTTAGGAAAAGTATTTTACATAGAATCTAACCTTTATTTTCTACAACTCATTATTTCATTGGGTTCATTATTATTAGAGTTCTGGAAATAAACAGGCAGAACTTATTGCATGACTTTGATTTCCGGGTGATTTTCATGAGTACCAGGCGTTGCAAGCTTTCGATAGCTTTAAAATTGCCGATAACCTCACATAATATATTGTAGCCTTTGTACAGCATTTTTAAAACATGCATTTATGGCATTTTATGCATGTATTATGTATCTATCAACAATTTATCAGCCATTTATTCTCAGGCTGACCAGACGCTGTACTGTAGTTAATTCAAAACAAAGCCTCACCTAACAGCCAGAGGGTGTCTGAACTTCATGTCACTGCACATGTTTGGTGTCCCCTCTTTTTCAAGATGTGACTGCATAATGCACATTTCACGGATTTGTCGTTTATTAATTTAAAATGTCTCCACATTGGAATGTACATTGTGACAAATAACAGAACACATAAGGGGCATATGTTACTGATTAATGTGCTACTTAAATGGGAGGACACTTGCTGTTACGGACAACAACCAAGGAAAGTGACCAATCCGGTTAACCAGTTATGGATTTTGTAACCGGTTAATTGCCATTTCGTATTCGGCAACGATTAAGTGGGTAATCGTTTCAGCACTAGTAACAACATATGTATGTTCCTACTCTGATCTGCTGTTTATGCTTTCTTCTCATTTGTTTAGGAGTTTTAAGAAACTACTGAAAGAGCTTGGAACCCGATGAAAAACTGAGTTACTCAATGTCTCATGTGCGTCCAAGGAGATTGCAAATGCCAGTCACGTAAGAGTTTGATAAGGATTATGGATAAGAATACTGTAAGAAAGAGTGAAGCTTCATGTAATACGTACTCAAAGTATACAAAAACCAGCTATTTAACCCTTCATTTGTTCAATATTTGTAAGAAATAATGACATCTGGTTTTAGATCACTTTAACAGTATTTTAGTCATACCGCCATATCCAGCTAATTACAGGTGGAGGAAGACCCAAGAGGTTTCTCCATGCATGGAGCAATTCGTCCCTGTGCTGACAAAACCTCGTATATGCATCTTGGCCGAAAATCGTTTCTTCACGATTTCTGATTTAAATGTACAATGCCCACATCTTGTCAAAATTTCAGCGCAATCGACCAATGAAAAGTGTCAAAACTTGCCCGTGACTGAACCTCGTATATTTATGAGTGTAGGGTGACCCCCCCCATAGGATGATTGCCCTATGGGCCATTGCCCCTTAGGATAATAACCCTTTAGGATTATTGCCACATAGGCTGACTGCCCCTCAATATAAACAAGAGGGCCAGAATGGCCCTGACATCGCTCACCAGACAATCAGAGGAGAAGATTTTCAAAGTTTTCACTATATGTTTCTATTGAAAACTTAACATCCCAGGGGCGGTGCCAATTTTGACCCCGGGGACACAATTTATATAACTTTTGTAGAGGACCTGAACATGATGCTAAAAGAATGTAGTGAAAGAATGGATAGAGCATTAGACC
The DNA here is from genome assembly GCA_963576725.1 of Azorinus chamasolen. Taxonomy (NCBI): domain Eukaryota; kingdom Metazoa; phylum Mollusca; class Bivalvia; order Cardiida; family Solecurtidae; genus Azorinus; species Azorinus chamasolen. The sequence goes on along the minus strand of OY755238.1, from coordinate 47,872,949 downwards.
ACTGGAACTTGTATTCTTTGGATGCTAGAGGCGGATTCTCTAACCACTAATGACCTATGCAAACAGTTTGGATCCAGATCAGGCCCCACATAATGTGGGGCCTGATCTGATATCCAAATTGTTTGTAAATGAGACTGAACTTCTGTGTGTAGTGGGATTCTCCCGCCACTAATGACCTATGCAAACAGTTTGGATCCAGATCAGGGCCAACATAATGTGGTGCCTGATCTGATATCCAAACTGATTGTCAATGAGACTGAACTTCTGAAAAACTTAGAAAGAAAGTGTGTAGTGGGATTCTCCCACCACTAATGACCTATGCAAACAGTTTAGATCCAGATCAGGTCCAACATAATGTGGTGCCTGATCTGATATCCTAACTGTTTGTCAATGAGACTGAACTTCTGAAAAACTCAGAAAGAAAGTGTGTAGTTAGGATAACTTGTGAATATGCTGCAGACAACAATTTAGCAGATGACAAAATTACCCAGCATGCAAAGAGTTAAGCTGAAATTCACAACAGATATGCTCTATATTGATAGCTGGTAGCTTAATGCAGGGCATAGGTATGAAAAAAAGCTTTAAGAGTATTCTGCATTTTGAGAATTATCCACAGTTTTCTCAATCTTAAATGAGTGTGTGTTATTTGTCTAAACACAATTTCTACTCTACTGATCAGGCTAAGGGTGATTATATAAGAACTCCCACAGACTGGTCTCAGCTAAGAGTGATATTAAGGAGAAACCTTTAGAATGTAATTTCTGGTGTAAAGAAGTATATACACACAGGGCAGGGCAAATTTTAACCCCAGAACTATGATACTTATAAAACTCATAAAGTTATGCTAAGTAAATCTATACACCAAATATCTAAGCTCTGGGACATGTAGTTTCTGACAAGAATATTTTTAAAGTTTTTCCTATGCATAACTAGTGATCCCATAGGCTGTTTACGCAGTCAGCTATTAAAAACTGGAAATCCCTGGGGTGGGACCAATTTTGACCCTAGGGGCATAATTTATATAACTTTTGTAGAAGTCCTGAAGTTGAAGCTATGTGCCAAATATGAAAGCTGAGTACCTTCTAGTTTTAGAGGAGATGATGTTCAAAGTTTTCACTATATGTTTCTATTGAAAACTGAAAACCCCTGGGGCAGGGCCAATTTTGACCCCAGGGGTATAATTTATATAACTTTTGTAGAGGACCTACATATGATGCTATGTGCCAAAGATGAAAGCTGAGACCCCTGTAGATTCAGAGGAGAAGAACTTTAAAGGTTCAAATTGTTGACGACGAACGACGCACGACACACAACGCACGCCGACGGACGACGGACATCAGGCGATCACAAAAGCTCACCCTGAGCACTTTGTGCTCTGGTGAGCTAAAAATATATTATTATTTTGTAAAAAAATAATATATAAGTAAAATTTAATAACTTATATGATGAAAATAAATTGGTAGAAGGCTGTGTAGACCAATTGGAACTCTTGTATGTATTGTATTGACTCCAAATATTTGGACATGTAAACCTAAAGAAAGGGCACAATCCCCATTAGAAAGTACACACTAAGAAATTTTTTGTACAACTTAAATGAAGAATTAATAATTCTTTAATCCCTTTGCCTGCTAAGTGCAACCTAACTGGTATTTGCTAACAGTTTGGATCCTAATCAGGCGCTGATTAAGATAGCGTTTCATCACAATGCAAGCTGTATGATCAGTCATTATCATTTTACAAACCTGTCCAAATTAATCAATTAAAAGTTTGCACATTTATTATTACTGCACATAATTATTGGTCCGAGTTTTTCAATATCAAAACCACGTATAAATTTTACTCTTCAAGCATGCGGAGCAATGACATTAAACATTAAAACACATGCAGATTAAGTCAGTGCATGTATTGTGGTACATAGAGCATAGGTCTGTCCTTTTCTTGGTGTGTCAAGGTACAAAGCTTAGACCCAAGTGAAATGTAAATTGTTGTATATCATGACCGCCAGATAAAAAATAAACGACGAAATATCGTATAAGTGGTAAAAGCTCGTATATACATAAGGTGAACAAAACTTAGTACAAAAGTATCGTACATTTAAAAAATAGTCATACCAAATGATAGAATAAACTAGAACTATCACTGAAGGTGATTGATACCCCCACCCGCCACAATGTCAAAAGATCCAAGGACTTCAATACAAAAGGCAATAGTTCAATAAACCTTTCATCCACACTTGTGGGAAAAAAAAAAATTAAAATCCAATCAAGGAATGACTCGCATGAAAATTATGTCACACACATCTACACCTCATTATAAATGCATATGCAAAATCTGAGGTTCATTGGTGAAGAAAATGTAGAAGTAGTACTTGAGAAGTGAGTGAGTGAGTGAGTTGGGTTTTACGTTTGACCAACAGTATTTCAGTTATTTGCAGACGGCACCCACATGAGATATAGTGCTGCCTCACTGGAATACACCTGCCGCAGGTACATGGCAAGGGCATCGCACCCAGTCACATTATCCTGACAATGGGCCGACCATTCCTAGAACTACCCTTTTAATGTCGAGCATAGACAAGGGAGCTACTAGTACCAACTTTTAACGACTTTTGGCCTGTCGTGGCCGGGGATCGAACCCACAACCTTCCGTACTGCAGGCGGAGGCTCTACCACTGAGCCACGCGGCCAGTTACTCGAGAAGTTATACTCTGGACAAAAATTTACTTATGAAAAGTAAAAAAGGGAAATAAATCCCTCAAAATTTAAAGTTACAGTCCTTGTAGACTGCACATCCTCTCATCACCCTCTATCCATATATAAAGTTTCACAGTTGTACACAGAAGTTATGCTCCAGACAAAAAAATGCTTCTGAAAAGTAACTAAGGGGAATAACTCCCATAAAAATGAATTTAGAGTTACAACCCTTGTTAACTACAAAACTCTTATCACCCTCTACCCATACATAAAATTTCAGTTGTGCCTACAATACTTGAGAAGTTATGCTGCGGAGAAAAAATTGTTTCTGAAAAGTAACAAAGGGGAATAACTCCCTCAAAAATGAATTCAGAGTTACGACCTTTGTTGACTGCACATTCTCTCATCACCTTCTGTCCATACATAAAGTTTCACAGTTGTGCCTACAATACTTAAGAAGTTTTGCTCCGGACAAAAAATTGCTTCTGAAAAGTAACTAAGGGGAATAACTCCCTCAAAAATGAATTTAGAGTTACAATCCTTGTTGACTGCACGTCCTCTCATCACCCTCATAATGTGTACCAAATTTGGAGACAATGTCAGAAATAAGTTTCAAGACAAGAGGGCCAGAATGGCCCTGACATCGCTCACCAGACAATCAGAGGAGAAGATTTTCAAAGTTTTCACTATATGTTTCTATTGAAAACTTAATATCCCAGGGGCGGTGCCAATTTTGACCCCAGGGACACAATTTATATAACTTTTGTAGAGGACCTGAACATGATGCTAAAAGAATGTAGTGAAAGAATGGATAGAGCATTAGACTACTGGAACTTGTATTCTTTGGATGCTAGAGGCGGATTCTCCCACCACTAATGACCTATGCAAACAATTTGGATCCAGATCAGGCCCCACATAATGTGGGGCCTGATCTGATATCCAAATTGTTTGTAAATGAGACTGAACTTCTGAAAAACTTAGAAAGAAAGTGTGTAGTGGGATTCTCCCACCACTAATGACCTATGCAAACAGTTTGGATCCAGATCAGGGCCAACATAATGTGGTGCCTGATCTGATATCCAAAATGTTTGTCAATGAGACTGAACTTCTGAAAAACTTAGAAAGAAAGTGTGTAGTGGGATTCTCCCACCACTAGTGACCTATGCAAACAGTTTGGATTCAGATCAGGGCCAACATAATGTGGTGCCTGATCTGATATCCGAACTGTTTGTCAATGAGACTGAACTTCTGAAAAACTCAGAAAGAAAGTGTGTAGTTAGGATAACTTGTGAATATGCTGCAGACAACAATTTAGCAGATGACAAAATTACCCAGCATGCAAAGAGTTAAGCTGAAATTCACAACAGATATGCTCTATATTGATAGCTGGTAGCTTAATGCAGGGCATAGGTATGAAAAAAAGCTTTAAGAGTATTCTACATTTTGAGAATTATCCACAGTTTTCTCAATCTTAAATGAGTGTGTGTTATTTGTCTAAACACAATTTCTACTCTACTGATCAGGCTAAGGGTGATTATATAAGAACTCCCACTGACTGGTCTCAGCTAAGAGTGATATTAAGGAGAAACCTTTAGAATGTTGTTTCTGGTGTAAAGAAGTATATACACACAGGGCAGGGCCAATTTTAACCCCAGAACTATGATACTTATAAAACTCATAAAGTTATACTAAGTAAATCTATACACCAAATATCTAAGCTCTGGGACATGTAGTTTCTGACAAGAATATTTTTAAAGTTTTTCCTATGCATAACTAGTTATCCTATAGGCTGTTTAAGCAGTCAGCTAGAAAAAAACTGGCAATTCCTGGGGTGGGACCAATTTTGACCCTAGGGGCATAATTTATATAACTTTTGTAGAAGTCCTGAAGTTGAAGCTATGTGCCAAATATGAAAGCTGAGGGCCTTCTAGTTTTAGAGGAGATGATGTTCAAAGTTTTCACTATATGTTTCTATTGAAAACTGAAAACCCCTGGGGCAGGGCCAATTTTGACCCCAGGGGTATAATTTATATAACTTTTGTAGAGGACCTACATATGATGCTATGTGCCAAAGATGAAAGCCGAGACCCCTGTAGATTCAGAGGAGAAGAACTTTAAAGGTTCAAATTGTTGACGACGAATGACGCACGACACACGACGCACGACGACGGACATCAGGCGATCACAAAAGCTCACCCTGAGCACCTTGTGCTCTGGTGAGCTAAAAATGGCATGTTCCAAAAATATGTCCCAATTAAGAGACAAAATAACCAAAAATATGTCCCAATGGGCGTCTTTTGTGGGTTAACTCCCCAAATTCAATTTATAGGTGGCGCTCGCACCGAGTAGGTCCCTCATCCGGATAACTTCTGGTTTTATCGATCGCCATTGTATGTGTTTACTGAATTTATTCATGATAAGATTGATAAAAAAAATGATTTAAATCATATAGAAGAAATGAAGATTCCTTACATTTTGAACATAAATATTGTTCTTATAACTATTTTGCACAAACAGAGAAGTGGGTAGACATTACACTTTCAGGACCAGTCATTGCACTTCCCCTGTCATAATGTAAAATCTAACTTCAATGATATTGTGTATATGCCCTTGACAGTTGTTTGTTCGATATAGTTTTAATTTTAATATTTCTTCCTTTTTTTTCATTTGATAGTCCATACTTACTTTAATTATATAACTGCAAGCAAAAGTTTGCCTTTGCATACAGGGTAGACCCAGATCAGATGGCTCCTGTACAGTGTAGGGGCTTTCTGATCAGGGTCTTCTCTATAGTTCTATAGTTCCTACTTTTGCAAAAAATTCGTGTGTTAATCTGCCATTTTAAAAAAATATCTAATTAATATTCACGATGCCACCATTTCTTACATGACATGGATTAAATGGTTAACACATTCAAGCAGTTTGATCCAGATTGAATTGTAAAAAAAGTTTAATAACTGATTAGAATTCACACTATTTGACCGTACACTGTGCTTTTGTTGTGTTCCGAGTATAGTTTTTATTTATATCAGAAATCACCTCAGATATCAAATAAAATTAAATATTTAACCCTTACAAAATGTAGGAGACCAGTCTATAAGACATCAGCTAATTGTAATGACTGTGACCGTGTTTGTTTTTAGAGGTTTTCTCATCAGCGTCTGCAATGTTTTATTTTTGCAAACATCATTCGGTTGCACCACTGTAGGTTAAATCTAAACTCTTTCAGTCAGAAATTTGACAACTTCAATTAAAAATTAAGCCTTCAAGACATTGAACTTCTCTTGCAAATTTCAGTGACTAAATAAAACGGTATGGACCCAGATAAGACGTTTATTTATTAAAACAGAACAGACTAGTATTCTTACTAGTGACATTCATTTATATAACAGCTTCTGATCAGTATCCAATCTGTATTGTTTGTTTCTAATTTTTGTATAGTCTGTTTTTGTTTGTTTAAATCGGACAATCAAACTTTAATTGCATAAGTAAAACGAAATATTAATAAAGCTAAAGTTTTGTTGTTTTTTTAATTCTGATATATGTCAAGTAGATACCATTGTTCCCTGATTGATTGGATTTCCGATTTAGCCCCTTTCTCCTCATGATTGCATAATAAACAATACCTCCCTAATTAAATTTGGAGGTTATGACACAAAAGGGTCTCAGCAGGGTGTGATATATGGTGATAACTTATCTATGACACTGGTAGACTGCTAGACTGTTACACAAACAATATTGAACGTCCCCTCCCCTCGATTTTATTAACCCTTCACTCTATGAATATAAATGTAAGAAATAGTGTGATCGTGAATATCAATTAAACTATTTTTATAATGATATATTAACACAGGAATTTCGGGGCATAGCAGAAACTGTGGAATCATATCTATATTTATCATAAGCAAACAGAGCAGATCCTGATTAGACGGTTCCTAGAGGATCTGTCTGATCAGGGTTTACTCTGTTTGCAAAGGTATTAAAAGGCATTTTATCTGTTAAATGATATAATAAAGACATTTTAATATTTAAGTAGCAGTCTGAAATGTAGCCATGTATTTCTATCGGTTTCTTAGGGTTAGGGTAAACTTATCATTTATCTGCATTATTGTTAAAGAAAAGTGCAAAATAAAACAAAAATAAAACTTCAAAATGCAAACAATATATTTCCACATGCTTCGTTATTCTCGATTTAAAAAAACTTGTGTAATCAAAGTGAAAACATTCAATAATGGTTTTCAACAAAAGTGTAACAAAGGACTAGAGACATATACATGTAGGTTTGAGAAAGGACCTACTCGGTGGCAGCACCACCTGGTTTGACAGGGGCAGATAACCGACAAAAGACGCTCATTAAGAGACAAAATATGAAGTTAACAAGAAACCGCCAATGTCGGTATGGCCGGATTGTCGATTAAAGTGATATAGATGAAGTCAATCATTATACATTTCTGCATCAGCAGATGCTGAAGGCATAATAAATAGTTAAACATATTCCAATTGCATTTAATGAGGTCCTCATTATGACTCCACATGTTGAAAAGGTCAATCTAGAAATTCATTGAAGCATAAAAACAAGAGATGTTTGTAAAACATGTATACCCCTAGACCCCCTGACCTTTGACCTAGTGACCTCAACTATAGAGGTCATCTAGTGGTCATGACTAATCACCACAGCAACTTTGACAATCCTAAGCCAAACCACTAACCATTTATTGATCTGAAAACATTTCACAAGTTAAGGTAATGGTGACCTTGACCTTTGACCTAGTGACCCCAACAACTATAGGGGTAATCTAGTGGTCACGACCAACCACCACAGCAGGTTTGAAGATCCCCAACCAAACAATTGAGCAGTTATTAATCGGAAACCATTTCATCAGTTACGGTCATGGTGACCTTAATCTGTGACCTAGTGACCTCAAAAACAACAGGGGTCATCTAGTTGTCATGACTAACCAACACAGTAAGTTTGAAGATCCTAAGCCAAACCCTTGAGCAGTTATTGATTGGAAACCATTTCACCAGTTAATGTCATGGTGACCTTGACCTTTGACCTAGTGACCTAAAAAACATTAGGGGTCATCTAGTGGTCATGACCAACCACCACAGCAAGTTTGAAGATCCTAAGCCAAACCCTTGAGCAGTTATTGATTGGAAACCATTTCACCAGTTAAGGTCATAGTGACCTTGACCTTAGACCTAGTGACCTCAAAATCAAGAGGGCTCATCTAGTTGTCATGACCAACCACCACAGCAAATTTGAAGATCCTAAGCCAAACCCTTGAGCAGTTATTGATCAGAAACTATTTTACCAGTTACGGTCATGGTGACCTTGACCTTTGACCTAGTGACCTCAAAAACCATAGGAGTCATCCAGTGGTCATGACCAACTACCACAGCAAGTTTGAAGATTTTAAGCCAACCCCTTGAGCAGTTATTGATCAGAAACCATCTCACCATTTAAGGTCATGGTGACCTTAGCCTTTGACCTAAAAAACATTAGGGGTCATCTAGTGGTCATGACCAACCACCACAGCAAGTTTGAAGATCCTAAGCCAAACCCTTGAGCAGTTATTGATCGGAAACCATTTAACCAGTTAAGGTCATGGTGACCTTGACCTTTGACCTAGTGTCCTCAAAAACTATAGGGGTCATCTAGTTGTCATGACGAACCATCACAGCAAGTTTGAAGATCCCAAGCCAAACCCTTGAGCAGTTATTGATCGGAAACTATTTCATCAGTTAAGGTCATTCTGACCTTGACCTTTGACCTAGTGACCTAAAAAACAATAGGGGTCATCTAGTTGTCATGACCCAACCACCACAGCAAGTTTGAAGATTCTAGTCCAAGTCGTTTATTAGTTATCGATCGGAAACAAAAAGGTCAACCTGGAAATTCTCTAAGTCAATGAAGTGTAAAAACTAGGTCAAAAAGGGGCCATAGTAACCTGCTAACCTATGACATGTAATGTGACCCTTATTCTGAACCCACATGCCAAGTTTGGTTACTGTAGGTATTATACTTTGGCTATAACTAACTCAAACAAAAAGGTCAACCGGACAGCCGGCCGGCCGGCATTCGCCAATCTATAAGCCTGGATTGCGAGCAATCCGGCCAAAAAGGGGCATAATTCTGTCAAATTTTGTGCAAGAGTTATGAAACATCAAGAAGACTGTCCCTATATAACACTTATAATATGTATTAAGTTTGAAGGTGGTATCGAAAGTAGTTTTCAAGAAAAAAGCAAATGTCCCGGAAAAACGTGACGGACAGACGGACGGACTGAAAGACGGACAGACAAGCTGATTCCTATATAGTCCCCACCACAGGTGGTGGGGGTATAATTAAGTTTTATCAATGATAGAATAAATACAGTTTTATCAATTAATTTGCGTTTTAATATGGTATCAGAATATAGACCTTATTTGTCACATAAAGACGCATTCATAAAAAAATCAATTTTTTGCTTCTCCTGAAAAGTAATTATTTTCATTATACAAGGTTTTGTCAGCAAAGCGACAAATTGCATTTATAATGGTAAATGAACACATGATTTTTCACCCTGGCAGATATTGTAGAATCACATCTATACAAACCCATTAGCAAACAGCAGATGCTGATCAGATAGCTCCTACAAGAGTCGTCTGATCTGGGTCTACTGTCTGCAAAGAGGTGTGAGGCGGCGTTTTTATCAGGCAATGGTTTAAAAGTTGATCACTCTGATCTGTGGCACAAGACCAATTTCAAAACATGAAATTTAAGATTAATAACCAATTGGGTGCTGGAAGCAAACTAAAAACAGGGTAGATCCAGATGAGAGGGCTTCTAGAGACACACCCTGATCAGAATCTACATTGTTTGTCATTCAAAAATCTTTTCAGCCATGTTTACCCTTTCATATTACTGGAGTATAACTGTTAATAACTTCCCCTCATTATGCGCTTTCCACACCACATTTTTCAAGAAGAAAATGATAACAGCCAATAACTCTAAAAATATTGATACCAGAGTTATGGCCCTTGCGCATGACACTTACTTCCATCATGCCCTTTCCATAAATGAAATGTCATTCCAATAGCATCAGTCGAACAGGAGTTATTGATCGGACAAAAAATGTAACAAAGGGCAATAATTCCAAAAGTATTGAAGCCAGAGTTATGGCCCTTGTTCATGACACTTTCTCTCATCATGCTCTTTCCATGTATGAAGTTTCAATACAATGGCAAGAGCCATGTAGGAGTTATCATCCGGACAAGAAAGCGTTAAACAAATGTAAAAGGGGCAATAACTCTCAATTTATTGAAGCCAGAGTTAAGGACCTTATGCATGACACTTTCTCTTATCATTATCTTTCCATGTATGAAGTTTAACTCCAATGGCATGTGCCATATAGGAGTTATCATCCTGACAAAAAAATGTGATTTTTTAACAAAGAGCAATAACTCCAATATTAGTGAAACAAGAGTTATGGACCTTAAGCATTACACTTTCTCTTATCATGATCTTTCCATGTATGAAGTTTCAATCCAATGGCATGAGCCATATAGGAGTTATCGTCCGGACAAAAAAAGTAAAAGTAAAGTACCTAGTTATAGTCTACTTTCAGTCCGAATGACCGTTCAGCCGACTGTACATTTACTCCCCTGATCATTGAGTCATTGGCCTACAATATTGAGCACTGCTAACATATGGCGCAATCATGCAGCCGCAGTACCGGCGAGTGACCCTTACAGGTACCCATTTTAACCACTGGGTGGAGAGTATATGCGGGTGGGAGACACGGAAAAGCGTCTCTGAAATTTCCGGGTGGGACCGGGATTTGAACCCCGGACCTCCGGACTGATAGTCAAGCGCGTTACCACTAGACCACCGCCACCTACAAAACATTATGAAAAAACATTACAAGGGCAATAACTCCATTATTAGTGAAGCCAGAGTTATGGACCTTGTGTATGACACTTCCTCTTGTCATGATCTTTCCATATATGAAGTTTCAATCCAATGGCATGAGCCATATAGGAGTTATCGTCCGGACAAAAAATTGTGAAAAAAAATTACAAGGGCAATAACTCCATTATTAGTGAAGCCAGAGTTATGGACCTTGTGTATGACACTTCCTATCATCATGATCTTTCCATATATGAAGTTTCAATCCAATGGCATGAGCCATATAGGAGTTATCGTCCGGACAAAAAAGTGTTGTTTTTTTTTACAAGGGGCAATAACTCCTATATTAGTGAAGCCAGAGTTATGGACCTTGTGCATGACACTTCCTCTCATTATGCTCTTTCCATAATATTATATGAAGTTTCAATCAACTGGCATCAGGCATATTGAAGTTATCGTCCGGACAAAAAGTGTGACTGACAGACGGACAGATGGACAGACAGACAGACAACTCTCACGAAAACAATATGTCTCCCCCATATAAATATGGGGGGGGGGGAGACATAATGATGAGGCATTCACCATTCAAAAGATTAAAGTGTAGCTCTTACTCTGAACACAGCACACCAGCATTGGGAGGAATGGTTTCTATAGAGAAATAGCTACTCTGAACACAGTCAGCACACCAGCATTGGGAGGAATGGTTTCTATAGAGAAATAGCTTACTCTGAACACAGTCAGCACACCAGCATTGGGAGGAATAGTTTCTATAGAGAAATAGCTTACTCTGAACACAGTCAGCACACCAGCATTGGGAGGAATGGTTTCTATAGAGAAATAGCTTACTCTGAACACAGTCAGCACACCAGCATTGGGAGGAATGGTTTCTATAGAGAAATAGCTTACTCTGAACACAGTCAGCACACCAGCATTGGGAGGAATGGTTTCTATAGAGAAATAGGTTCTGTCGCTTTCTTTTAGTGTATAGGTCAGTCTGGCATACTCATCTATGTCATTGTCTGTTGCCGACACAGTAACCACTGACCCTGCTTTCTGGTTTTCAGACATGCTTACTCTGTAGATTTTCTGAAAATCAAAGAATTATATAATACCTTGTGAAACTTCACAAAAACAATTATGCAATTCATGATGAGATGTTGAAGAGTGTCAAACAACAAAGAGAAGATGTGTCCTCTTTGTAAAGTAATCAAGATATTTTTTACGTTATGCTTAATCTACAAATATTCATGCCAAAAATAATAGCATCATGAATTAATTGAATTTTTATAATGGCACTATCAACAAGGGAACTTTTATAATGGCACTATCAACAAGAGGGCCATGATGGCCCTAAATCGCTCACCTGGTTACTATAGACTTATGCATACACTGTATTTCTATGTAAAAATAAGTCAGCTTCAGATTGGGGCCAATATGAAACCAAAGGCCATAATTTTAGACCTGGAGGTTAAAATTTGAACAATCTTAATAAAAAGAACTTTAAAAGATGCCAGGGGCGGGGCAATTTTGGTCCTGGGGTCATAATTTGAACAATCTTGGTAGAAAACCATTAGATGATACTACATACCAAATTTCAAAGGTCTAGGCCTTACAGTTTCGGAAAAGAAGATTTTTAACAAGATGTGTTTGTGAAACACTATGCCCCCTCGATATGATATTTGACCCTGAAGGATGACCTTGATCTTGACATGTCACCCCTCAAACTGTGCAACTTCGTGGGGTACACATGCATACCAAATATCAAGTCTGTATCTCTAATGGTTCAAAAGTTATGGCCAATGTTAAAAGTTGGTGACCTTTGACCATGAAGGATGACCTTGACCTTGACATGTCACCCCTCAAACTGGGCGGCTTCATGAGATACACATGCATACCAGTATCAAGGCTGTATATCTACTGGTTCAAACGTTATGGCTAATGTTAATGACCTTTGACCTTCAAAGATGACCTTGACATGTCACCCCTCAAACTGTGCAGCCAAATGAGAAACACATGCATACCAACTCGAGGGCTTGGTGCAAAACTATTCTAACTCCTTCACAATAGTTTTGCACCAAGCCCTCGAACTATCAAGTCTATCTCTACTGGTTCAAAGTTATGGCCAATGTTAAAGTCGGTGACCTTTGACCCTGAAAGATGACCTTGACCTTGACATGTCACCCCCAAACTGTGCAGCTTCATGAGATACACATGCATACCAAATGTCAAGTCTGTATCTACAGGTTCAAAAGTTATGGCCAATGTTAAAGTCGGTGACCTTTGACCCTAAAAGATGACCTTTACCTTGACATGTTGCCCCTCAAAATGTGCAGCTTCATTAGGTACACAGTACACATGCATACCAAATATCAAGACTCTATCTCTATTGGTTCAAAAGTTATGGCCAATTTGAAGTTGGTGACCTTTGACCCTGAAGGCAGACCTTGACATGTCACCCCTCAAACTGTGCAGCTTCATGAGATACACAAGCATGCCAAATATCAAGTCTCTATCTGTACTGGTTCAAAAGTTATGGCCAATGTTAAAGTCGGTGATTTGACCCATTTGTTTGACCTCTGACCTTTAAGGGTGACCTTGACCTTGACATGTCACACCTCAAAATGTGCGGCTGTATGAGATACATATGCATGCCAAATATCAAGTCTCTATCTGTACTGGCTCAAAAGTTATGACCAATGTTAAAGTTACAGACAAACAGACAATTTGACCTTTGACCCTGAAGAATGACCTTGACATGTAACCCTCAAAATGTGCAGTTTCATGAGATACACAAGCATGCCAAATATCAAGTCTCTATCTCTACTGGTCCAAAAGTTATGGCCAATGTTAAAGTCAGTGATTTGACCCATATATTTGACCTCTGACCTTGAAGGATGACCTTGACCTTGACATGTCGCCTCTCAAAATGTGCGGCTTTGTGAGATACATATGCATGGCAAATATCAAGTCACTAGCTGTACTGGCTCAAAAGTTATGACCAATGTTAAAGTTACAGACAAAGAAACAGACAATTTGACCTTTGACCCTGAAGGATGACCTTGACCTTGACATGTCACCCCTCAAAATGTACAGCTTCATGAGATAGACATGCATACCAAATATCAAGACTCTATCTCTATTGGTTCAAAAGTTATGGCCAATGTTAAAGTCGGTGATTTGACCCATATATTTGACCTCTGACCTTGAAGGATGACCTGGACCTTGACATGTCACCCCTCAAAATGTGCGGCTTTATGAGATACATATGCATGCCGGCTTTATGAGATACATATGCATGCCAAATATCAAGTCTCTATCTGTACTAGCTCAAAAGTTATGACCAATGTTAAGGTTGCGTTAAAGTTACAGCCAAACAAGAGGGCCATGATGGCCCTGAAATCGCTCACCAGAGGGAAAGATTTTTAAAGTTTCAACTACATGTATGTTTCTAACCAAACTGGACACCTGTTTTGTGGGGTGTTATTTGACTCTCTCTCTGTATAATTATAATGGCAAGCTTTCTGGGATGATTTGCTTTATTATAAATATTTTCTAAGTCCAGTACCGAACGTTTACCGACCGTTAACTTGGAAAGCATATTTCGCACAAAAAATATGTGGAAAAGTTTCATTTTCCATTACATATTACTACGCATAACCTAACAACTCCTTGATATATTGCGTATTTAGAAATGAACGACAACTCTAGTAGAGCACGTTTCGTAACAAAACCAGTTCACACCTGAACGTTTCGAACCCCTTCAGAATTAGAGTACTGATGATTGTTTCAAAGCAGAAATTGTATAAAAATCGCGATTTCAACAATTTATACAAACGGAATTGTTATGGAAATGGAAAATTAAAACTTGTTAACAATAACTGGTGATATTAACCATTGTGATAAATAGAGCATTTGCCTTAGTGATAAATAGAGCATTTGCTCCATAAGAGTAAATGCACTATTTATCACAATGGTTTCAAATCTACACAATTCTGAAATTTTCCTTTTCTCTAATTAACCCTTTTCCTCATATAAACATGTTTTCACGCATTTGCAAACAGAGTAGACCCAGATTTACCTCTTTGAATAAGCAGACAACATTTCTAACAGATGACAACCCTATCACAGCTTAGCAGGACTTAACCAAAATTAGCACACAGTTTGAACTCAGATCTGACACATACCGGTATGTAACTTTATATGTGGTTTGTATATGAGTTAATTTACTCCTATGGAGCAAATGCTCTATTTATCACTATGGTTTGAAATCTACACAATTCTGAAATTTTCATCTTCTCTAATTAATGCTCCTTATCAGTAGATTTATTCAAAAAAGTTGGATCTGAAAAAAGCCTTTGTGATAAATAGAGCATTTGCTAACCATTGTGATAAATAGAGCAAAAGCTCCATAGGAGTAAATGTTCTATTTATCACAAAGGTTTCAAATCTACACAATTCTGAAATTTTCCTTTTCTATAATTAATGCTCCTTATCAGTAGATTTATTCAAAGCGGTAGGATCTGAAAAAAGCCTTTGTGATAAATAGAGCATTTGCTCCATAGGAGTAAATGCTCTATTTATCACAATGGTTTCAAATCTACACAATTCTGAAATTTTCCTTTTCTCTAATTAATGCTCCTTATCAGTAGATTTATTCAAAGAGGTATAATAGTCACTTTATGAAACCATTGTGATAAATACAGCATTTGCATTTGTGATAAATAGAGCATTTGCTCCATAGGAGTAAATGCACTATTTATCACAATGGTTTCAAATCTAAACAATTCTGAAATTTTCCTTTTCTCTAATTAACCCTTTCCTCATATAAACCTGTTTTCACGCATTTTCAAATAGAGTAGACCCAGATTTACCTTTTTGAATAAGCAGACAACATTTCTAACAGATGACAACCCTTTCACTGCTTAGCATGACTTGACCAAAATTAGCACACAGTTTGGATTCTGATCTGACACAGACCGGTATGTAACTTTATATGTGGTTTGTATATGAGTTAATTTACTCCTATAGAGCAAATGCTCTATTTATCACAATGGTTTGAAATCTATACAATTCTGAAATTTTCCTTATCAGTAGATTTATTCAAAGAGGTCGGATCTGAAAAAAGCCTTTGTGATAAATAGAGCATTTGCTAACCATTGTGATAAATAGAGCAAAAGCTCCATAGGAGTAAATGTTATATTTGTCACAATGGTGTCAAATCTACACAATTCTGAAATTTTCCTTTTCTATAATTAATGCTCCTTATCAGTAGATTTATTCAAAGAGGTAGGATCTGAAAAAAGCCTTTGTGATAAATAGAGCATTTGCTCCATAGGCGTAAATGCTCCTTATATCTAATTAATGCTCCTTATCAGTAGGTTTATTCAAAGAGGTATAATAGTCACTTTATGAAACCATTGTGATAAATAGAGCATTTTCTCCATAGGAGTAAATGCTCTATTTATCACAATGGTTTCAAATCTACACAATTCAGAAATTTTTCAAGAGGCAGATTCTGAAAATATCCTATGAGGGAATGGGTTAAAAACAATGTGAACAAACAGAGACTAATTCTGAAGCAGACAACTTGATAGAGTTTTGACCAGGAACTTGACCTATCAAGTGATTATGCAACACAGATGGAGCGACCTCAATCCCTCTAGTTCAGAGGAACCTTTATAGTGTAAAATACTATTTTAAAGTATAACCAACAGGGCAGGGCCTATTTTAACCTGAGAACTATGATATTTACCAATGTCAATAAGGTATACTAAGTAAATCTATACACCAAATATCTAAGCTCTGTGACATGTAGTTTTTGAAAAGAAGATTTTTGAAGTTTTCCCCATGCCTAACCTAAGTGAGCCCAGCATTCTGCTACTTGTACAGAAACAACAGTCAGCTAGAAAAAACTGGCCACCCCTGGGACCGTGGCGGGGCCAATTTTGACTCCAGGGACATAATTTATATAACTTTTGTAGAGGACCTATAGGTGATGCTATGTGCCAAAGATGAAAGCTGAGAACCCTGTAGATTCAGAGGAGAAGACTTTTAAAGTTCAAATTGACGACGCACGACGCACGACTAACGCCGACAGACGACGGACATCAGGCGATCACAAAAGCTCACCCTGAGCACTTTGTGCTCTGGTGAGCTAAAAAACAGACAATTTGACCTTTGACCCTGAATGATGACCTTGACCTTGACATGTCACCCCTCAAACTGTGCAGCTTCATGAGATACACAAGCATGCCAAATATCAAGTTTCTATCTCTACTGGTCCAAAAGTTGTGGCCAATGTTAAAGTCGGTGATTTGACCCATATATTTGACCTCTGACCTTGAAGGATGACCTTGACCTTGACATGTCACCCTCAAAATGTGCGGCTTATGAGATACATATGCATGCCAAATATCAAGTCTCTATCTTTACAGGCTCAAAAGTTATGACCAATGTTAAAGTTGCTGACAAACAGACAAACAGACAAACAGACAGGGAAAAAACAATATGCCCCCCAGATTTTGATCTGGGGGGCATAAAAATTTACCTATAAAAAACCTGAAAAGCCATGGGGCGGGACCACTTTTGGCTCTTGGGGTAACAATTTGAAAATCTTTGTAGAAAATCATTAGATGATGCTACATACCAAATATCAAAGGTTCAGGCTTTACAGTTTTGGAGAAGAAGATTTTTAAAGATTTTCCTATGAAAAACTGATAAGCCCCGGGGCGGGCCATTTTTGGTCCGGGGGTCATAATTTGAACAATCTTTGCAGAGGACCATTAGATGATGCTACATATTAAATATCAATGGTCTAGGACATATGGTTTCAGAGAAGAAGAATTCTAAATATTTTCCTATGAAAAACTGATAAGCCCCGGGATGGGGCCAATTTTGGTCCGGGAGTCATGATTTGAACAATCTTTGTAGAGGGCCATTAGATGATGCTACATACCAAATATCAAAAGTCTAGGCCTTACGGTTTCAGAGAAGAAGATTTTTAAAGATTTTCCTATGAAAAACTGATAAGCCCTGGGGTGGGGCCATTTTTTGTCCAGGTGTCATAATTTGAACAATCTTTGTAGAGGCCCATTGGATCATGCTATATACCAAATATCAAAGATCTAGGCCTTATGGTTTCAGAGAAGTAGATTTTTAAAAAGAATTCCTATGAAAAACTGATAAGACCCGGGGCGGGGCTATTTTTGATCTGGGGGTCATAATTTGAACAATCTTCGTAGAGGACCATTAAATAATGCTACACACAAAATATCAAATATCTAGGCCTTACCGTTTCAGAGAAGAAGATTTTTAAAGATTTTCCTATGAAAAACTGATAAGCCCTGGGGCGGGGCCATTTTTGGTCCAGGGGTCATAATTCGAACAATCTTTGTAGAGGACCATCAGATGATGTTACATACTAAATATCAAAGATCTAGGCCTTATGGTTTCAGAGAAGAAGATGTTTAAGTAAATTGTTGACGACGCACGATGCACATACGCACGACGCCGGACACTGCCCCATCACAATACCTTACCTGGCACTTTGTGCCAGGTGAGCTAACAAGGGAACTTTTTTAATCATGACAGAAACTGAAGAGTTATTTCATAAGCAAACAGAGTAAACTCTAATCAGACGTCTTCTTCAAGAGCCATCTGATCTGGGTCTACTCTGTTTGCAAAGGTGTAAAAAGGTGTATCTATAGAGTAAAGGTTTACATATGGTACATACTTTGACAAACTTGGGGACTTGGTCATTTATATCTGAAATACTGATGATCACTGTTGCTGTAGAGCTTCGCTGTTCTTCTCCCATATCCTTGGCAACTACAGGTACAAAGTACTGGGCCGTCTTTTCTCTGTCTAGTGAGTCTGAAATCTTTGTCTGTATGAGGCCTGTATCTCTGTTAATGGTAAAGAGATAGTCACCATTGGGATGAGCTGGTGGATTGCCAAACCTGTCAATCTCATAGAATACTGTACCATTCTCTCCTGCATCCATGTCAGTTGCTACAACTGTCATCACTGATTGTCCTGTTAAAATATAAAACAGTGTGATGTGTTAGTGTAAACTGCAAGTTTTATCGGGGTCTACACTATTTGCTACTTAATTAGTTTCATTTAACCCTTTCCTTCACATTAAAGATTTTTTAATAGATCTAACTCTACAGTTTCTACCAATACCAACAAGAGGGCCAGAATGGCCCTGACATCGCTCACCAGACAATCAGAGGAGAAGGTTTTCAAAGATTTCACTATATGTTTCTATAGAAAACTAGCCGGCCCTGGGGTGGGGCCAATTTTAATTCAGAAAGAATTAATCTATACTTATACAGTAAAACCTCTCTATAACTACCACTAAATTGTGTTAATTAGTTGGTATTTTGGGCAGGTGGTTGCTTAAAGCAAGGTGAAAGTAAAACAGAACGCTCCTATAGGAGAGTTCTGTTTTACTTTCACCTTGCTTTAAGCATCCACCTGCCTTTAACACAAAATACTTGATGTAATTTAGGGGTCGTTATAGAGAGGTTTTGCTGTATGTTCAAAATTTCAGATATTTTCATTACATCTTCACGAGTTCATATTATCTTATCTTAAGATTGATGTACTTTTAACCCTTCCCCTGTTCTGTGTTTATTAAAAATTTCAATACCTTGTGAATATTCATGGACAAAATAGTTATAATGAAATATGGAAAGTGGGACAGTGTGGCCATTTTAGAAAGTAAAGAAACATATTTCAAATTCCATTGACGAACAGATCAGACCCTGATTAGACAGCTGCTATAGGAGCCGTCTGATTTGGGTCTGTTCTGTTTGCAAATGCATGAAAAAGCATTTATATGAAGGAAAGGCTTAAG
Organism: Azorinus chamasolen; assembly: GCA_963576725.1. Classification (NCBI taxonomy): domain Eukaryota; kingdom Metazoa; phylum Mollusca; class Bivalvia; order Cardiida; family Solecurtidae; genus Azorinus; species Azorinus chamasolen. The sequence goes on along the minus strand of OY755238.1, from coordinate 47,853,505 downwards.
TAAACATATTATAAGTACATGAATTGTATATTGTACACAAAATGAAAGTAATTCAATGCAATTTGCACTATATTTTATCATAAGCAAATAGAGCAGATTGATCAGATGGCTACTACATGAGCAATCTGAGCTGGGTCTACTCTGTTTGCAAATGTGTAGAAAGGCATATTTATGGAGTAAAGGGTTAATTGTTCTATTTACAGGTCAGATCTAATTTGCAACTGCCATTATCCAGAAGGGAGGCATTCAGGTTGTAATCAAAAAGTGCAAAAGGGAGATAACCTACCTTTTATGTATGCTAAAAATAGCCAGCTAAAAATAGACACTGTTCTCCAAGATGCAATAGAACACTTGAATTTGTATTAAGCTGAATTTCAAAACAGATACAATGATAGAATCTATTTTGATAGCTGGCAGCTTAATGCAGGGCATAGATATGGGAAAAAAGCTTTAAGATCTTTCTGCATTTTGAGAATTATCCACATAGTTTTCTCAATCTAAAATGAGTGTGTGTAATTTGTCTAAACACAATTTCTACTCTACTGATCAGGCTAAGGGTGATTACCAATACTACAGTAGTACAACGATCAGATGGCGTTGTTTACAAAACAGTGTATATGTAAACACAGAAAGTTAACGATAAGTACAACTGCGGCATGTATATTAGGATAGGAAGTAGTGGTGCAGCCACACAAGCCAACTGCCTGGATTAACCTATACAACATGTCGCAGTTTAATTTATCGTTAATTTTCTGTGTTTACATACGTATTGTTTTGTAAACAACGCCATCTGATCGTTGTACTACTGTAGTCCTATCAGAGCACTGGCTTATCTCTGATTAAGGGGGAACTTTTAAACTGTTGTTTCTGATATGAAGAAGTATATATATACACACAGGGCAGGGCCAATTTTAACCTCAGAACTATGATATTAACAAAACTCATAAAGATATGCTAAGTAAATCTATACAACAAATATCTAAGCTCTGGGACATGTAGTTTTGACAAGAAGAGTTCTAAAGTTTTTCCTATGCATATATAGTGATCCCATGGGTTGTTTAAGCAGTCAGCTACAAAAAGCTGGCAATCCTTGGGATGGGGCCAATTTTGACCATAGGAGCATAATTTATATAACTTTTGTAGAAGACCTGAAGTTGAAGCTATGTGCCAAATATGAAAGCTGAGAACATTCTAGTTTGGGAGGAGAAGAATTTCAAAGTTTTCACTATATGTTTCTATTGAAAACTGAACACCACTGGGGCAGGGCCAATTTTGACCCCAGGGGCATAATTTATATAACTTTTGTAGAGGACCTACAGATGATGCTATGTACCAAAGATGAAAGCTGAGAACCCTGTAGATTCAGAGGAGAAGATTTTATTTTTAAAGGTTGAAATTGTTGACGCCCGACGATGGACGACGGACATCAGGCGATCACAAAAGCTCACCCTGAGCACAAAAGTGCTCTGGTGAGCTAAAAATGCCATTATAAAAATTCTTCTAATAAATATTCATAATATCATAATTTTCACATGAATTGTCAACAGGGAAAGGGTTAAAAATATAAAAAAAACGCTGATCAATTTAAATAAGCTTTACAGACCAAGAGAGGGGAGGAGAGATAGAGGACAGAGGGGAGATAGAGGACAGAGGGGAGATAGAGGACAGAGATAGAGGACAGAAGGGAGAGAGAGGACAGAGGGGAGAGAGAGGACAGAGGAGAGAGAGAGGACAGGGGGGAGATAGAGGACAGAGGAGAGATAGAGGACAGAGGGGAGAGAGGACAGAGGATCCTACAATTTATAGGAAATATGGTATTGCCATATCACAAATATTGGCTTTCAAAAAGATCATTACCTTTCTTGGAATGTTCTGGTACAGAACCCTTCAAGTCGTCCTCGTTAAACACTGGGACATTGTCATTGATGTCTTTAGGCATCACCTTCACATAGGCATAACCATACAGCGGATTACTGGTCTCAGGTTCATCCTCCACTATGACATTAAATTGGTAAATCTCTCGGCCATTGGGCAGATCCCGGTCCAAAGATTTCTTAAGGAAGATACGTCCCGTGCCAGACTCAATGGTAAATGTTGGGTCTGCTACATTGGTCCCATCTCCAGATATGTAGTATTTGAAGTTGTTCTGTCGACTAACATCCTTGTCACGTGCACTGACCTGAATTTTATTTTAAAATAGAAGAAAATGTGTCCATGGGACATGGATGCCCCCACCAGATTTTTCTAAATTGCATTAAAATTGATTCCAACATAAACAAGCCAAGAAATACTTGACGAAAATTTTGTCATTAAACAATCATTAAAATTCAATCAAAGTGTCGGAAAACAGGAAGTAGATGAACGACAGACCTGAAAAGGGGAGACACAGTACAACTCACTATGATTTTGCTTCAGAATAAATATCAAATCATTCCAGCATAAACAAGCCAAGAAATCTTTGATGAAAATTTTGTCATTAAACAATCATTAACATTCAATGAAAGTGTCGGCAAACAGGAAGTAGATGAACGACAGACCTGAAAAGGGGAGACATGATACAACTCACTATGATTATGCTTCCTATAGCAAAGAAATCTTTGATGAAAATTTTGTAAATTTTTTTTGTCATTAAACAATCATTAAAATTCAATCAGTCTCTGCAAACTGGAAGTAGATGAACGACAGACCTTAAAAGGGGAGACACTGTACAACATAGTGAGATTATGCTTCAGACTAAATATCAAATCATTCCAGCATACCAAATCCAAGAAATCTTTGGACGAAATTTTTTGTCATTAAACAATCACCCAAATTCAATCAAAGTGTCGGCAAACAGGAAGTAGATGGAAAACACACCTGAAAAGGGGAGACACGGTACAACTCACTTAGATCATGCTTCAGACAAAATATCAAATTATTCCAACATAGAAAAGCCAAGAAATCTTTGACGAAAACTTTACAGGACGGACGTATGTACGGACAAGGGTAAAACTTGTCGGAAAACAGGAAGTAGATGGAAAACACACCTGAAAAGGGGAGACACAGTACAACTCATTAGGATCATGCTTCAGACAAAATATCAAATCATTCCAACATACACAAGCCAAGAAATCTTCGACAAAAACCTTACAGAACGGACATACGGGACGTACATACTTAATGCCCCTGTCGCCTAAAGGCGGGGGCATAAAAATTATTATGCATTTACAAACATAAACTGTTCCTTTGGAAGTCAAAAAGTTTTAGTCTAAGAACAAACACAAACTAGAGTTTGTTTTTGAGAAAAACATGTCTCCCCCCGGTACCCCGCCCCGCACCCATAAGAGGAATGAATTCACCCCCTGGCACCCTCTACCCTGGCACCCATACGAGGAATAAATTCATATGTCAAACAAGAGGGCCAGAATGGCCCTGACATCGCTCACCAGGCAATCAGAGGAGAAGATGTTCAAAGTTTTCACTATATGTTTCTAGAGAAAACTAGCCACCCCTGGGGCGGGCCAATTTTGATCCAAGGGGCATAATTTATACAACTTTTGTAGAGGACCTGAACATGATGCTATGTGCCAAATATGAAAGCTAAGAACCTTCCAGTTTCTGAGGAAAATATTTTCAAATCTGACACTATATGTTTCTATTGCGAACTGGCTACCCCTGGGGCGGGGCCAATATTGACCCCGGGGGCATAATTTATATAACTCTTGTAGAGGACCTGAACATCATGTTATGTGTCAAATAATTATGAAAGTTGAGAACCGTCCAGTTTCTGAGGAGAAGATTTTCAAAGTTGTCACTATATGTTTCTATTGAGACATGGCTACCCCTGGGGCGGGGCCAATTTTGACCCCTGGGGCATAATTTATATAACTTTTGTAGAGAACCTGAATATGATCCTATGTGCCAAATATGAAAGCTAAGAACCCTGTAGATTTAGAGGAGAAGATTTTCAAAGTTTTCACTATATGTTTCTATTTTGAAAACTGGCCACCCCTGGGGCGGGGTCAATTTTGACCCCAGGGGCATAATGTATATAACTTTTGTAGAGGACCTGAACATGATGCTATGTGCCAAATATGAAAACTGAGAACCGTTCAGTTTCAGAGAAGAATATACAGTCAAACCTGTCTTATGTGACCTTCAGTGGGAGAAAACCAAGAGGGTCACATAAGACAGGTAGTCACATAAGACAGCCATGCAGTTTTTTCTCCAAATGTTATAACTTATTTCAATGGTTCTATATTATAAAAGTGAACAGAATTATGCATGTGTCTTTGGAATAAAATACACATAAATGGAATAGATGTTACGTGTTCTAAATAATAGTAATAACCTTGGACATTTAATATTTGATAATTTTATATGTGCACTGTTCAGTTTTAATTCACCCATTCTTGATGTGAAATTAGATGTAACACGTATTTGACTGATCTTAATTACGACAAAAGCAAGAGGAGACATTTTTTACATAAAAGAGAAAGAAAGAATGAACTGGACAAATATTCTATACTGACTTTTTTGTGTTGCGTATGTATTCCTCAATTCAATTCCGTGGACATAATAATAATACACGTGTGTGTGTGTTTAATTCACGTCCAGCATCACATACACATATGTAAACGTGTAACCCATCTTGTTTGATTTTTTTTCACTCGTGTTACAAATAGGTGTGGTGTTTCTCACCAGACATCAATGACACTTTTAACCCTTAACCTGCTTGTCGTGAGCGTCATGTCATGTATGCAAACAAACTGGATCCGGATGAGACGCCGAGTAACTCGGAGCCTGATCTGGATCCAAGATGTTTGATACTCAGTCAACATGTCTACAAGAAATATAAGCGAATTTGTGACGTTTTAATACAGAAGCATGTGCAAGCTTTCGTAACAGGCAAAGGGTTACAGGATGTTGCAAATTTAAACTCGAGGTCACTCCCCTATCTGTGATTCTATATGCAAATAGCTTTTAACAATCATTCACCAGGATTAAGGGAAATTTGGCCAATATTTCAAAACTTGTGACCAGATGAATTATTGTTTTGTGTGTGTCAGCATAATAACGGTTAGGAAAGTGAAATAAAATGGATTTTTAATTGTTTATGATTAATAGAAAAAGTTGTGGTATGTCGTAATTTGTTCCAAGATCAATGCAGGTAAGATTAAACAAATCGCCTCTAGAAAAGAGAGTTAAAACTCGATAATGACCCGCAATTACAGGATCGCTACAAACAGGCAAATTAATTAGCGGATTCGGATTTCGGGAGCGGCAATTTACGGTCGTTAGTCAGGTAACACAGGCAGGTCACTATCCCCAGTCTCAATAAATAGGAAAATGCGTCGGGAGGAAATATTAGGATCACATAAGACAGGAAGTCGCTATTAAGGGACGGTCGCCGAGACAGTTTTGACTGTATTCAAATTTTTACCATATATTTCTATTGAAAACTGGCTACCCCTGGGGCGGGGCCAATTTTGACCCCAGGGGCATAATTTATATAAATTTTGTAGAGGACCTGAACATGATGCTATGTGCCAAATATGAAAGCTGAGAACCTTCCAGTTTCAGAGGAGAAGATTTTCAAAGTTTCACTATATGTTTCTATTGAAAACTGACCACCCCTGGGGCGGGGCCAATTTTGACCCCAGGGGCATAATTTATACAAATTTTGTAGAGGACCTGAACATGATGCTATGTGCCAAATATGAAAGCTGAGAACCCTGTAGATTCAGAAGAAAAGATTTTCAAAGTTGTCACTATATGTTTCTATTCAAAACTGGCTACCCCTGGGGCGGGGCCAATTTTGACCCCAGGGGCATAATTTATATAACTTTTGTAGAGGACCTGAACATGATGCCATGTGCCAAATATGAAAGCTGAGAACCCTGTAGATTCAGAGGAGAAGATTTTCAAAGTTGTCACTATATGTTTCTAATGAAATCTGGCTACCCCTGGGGCGGGGCCAATTTTGATCCCAGGGGCATAATTTATATAACTTTTGTAGAGGACCTGAACATGATGCTATGTGCCAAATATGAAAGCTGAGAACCCTGTAGATTCAGAGGAGAAGATTTTCAAAGTTGTCACTATATGTTTCTATTCAAAACTGGCTACCCCTGGGGTGGGGCCAATTTTGACCCCAGGGGCATAATTTATATAACTTTTGTAGAGGACCTGAACATGATGCTATGTGCCAAATATGAAAGCTGAGAACCCTGTAGATTCAGAGGAGAAGATTTTCAAAGTTGTCACTATATGTTTCTAATGAAATCTGGCTACCCCTGGGGCGGGGCCAATTTTGATCCCAGGGGCATAATTTATATAACTTTTGTAGAGGACCTGAACATGATGCTATGTGCCAAATATGAAAGCTGAGAACCCTGTAGATTCAGAGGAGAAGATTTTCAAAGTTGTCACTATATGTTTCTATTCAAAACTGGCTACCCCTGGGGCGGGGCCAATTTTGACCCCAGGGCCATAATTTATATAACTTTTGTAGAGGACCTGAACATGATGCTATGTGCCAAATATGAAAGCTGAGAACCCTGTAGATTCAGGAGAAGATTTTCAAAGTTTTACTATATATTTCAATAGAAAACAAGGCACTCCTGGGGCGGGGCCAATTTTGACCCCAGGGGCAAAATTTATATAACTTTTGTAGAGGACCTAAAGATGATGCTATGTACCAAAGATGAAAGCTGAGAACCCTGTAGATTCAGAGGAGAAGATTTTTAAAGGTTCAAATTGTTGACGCCCGACGACGGACGACGACGGACATCAAGTGATCACAAAAGCTCACCCTGAGCACAAAAGTGCTCTGGTGAGCTAAAAAGTATAGGAGGAGTTCGCTGCACAAGACTTTTTCGCTATTACTCTATATAAGGAAAAACTCCAAAGGGTCATAACTTCTGTCAAAATTGTTGCAGCCTAAATTCCAAACCACATGAACATCCTCACATATAGCTGGTTCATATGCAAAACTTTGAAATAAATCCCTCAAATAGTGTAGGAGGAGTTAGCTGCACAGGATTTTTTCGCTATATATTCTATACAAGGAAAATAGTGTTGGCGCACAAGATTTTTTCACTATATATTCTATACATGTATAAGGAAGATAGTGTTGGAGGAGTTAGCTGCACAAGATTTTTTCGATATAAGGAAAAACTACAAAGGGCCATAACTTCTGTCAAAATTGTTGCAGCCAAAATTCCAAACCACATGACCATCCTCACATATAGCTGGTTCATATGTAAAAGTTTGAAGGAAATCCCTCTAATAGTGTTGGAGGAGTTAGCTGCACAAGAATTTTAACAGACAGACAGATGGACAGACAGACGTTCTAACGGATTGAGTGTATGTGGCTATTCTTTTGTTCATAATAGCCACACAAACTGAAAATAAGCCACATAAAACCAACGAGAACAAAAGATCTTTTGTTCTCATGTAATTATTAAGTCACATAAACAGGAATTGTTAGCGCGGACAGAGGGACGGACGGACAGACAGACAGAAAGCACAACATCAATATGTCTCCCTCCCCTAAAGGGGGGAGACATAAATATCAAGCATCAGCCACCCTAAGTATAGAAAGATCAGGATAACACTTTCACAGAACCTAGAACTATCACTGAAGGTGATTAATACCCCACCCTCTACCTTGTCTGGATTTTTTTAATTTCAAGGCCAGAGGTCAGGGTCACACAGACCTAAAATTTGTATCTTGTACATCTACTACTCCTGATTAATATTTATGCTAGTGTTTCCCCTAGGCCTTTTTAGCATGGCGCAGCACCATGCCTCTTTTATACTGTGCCATGTTACCCCTCAATAAAGATTGCCGCGCCGTGTCCTAAATATCATGCTAAAGATTGAGTAATTGTGGTCCCTATAAAAGCTACATTACCATCAGAACGGATTATGTGATCAGTCTGTTGTGTTAGTTACCTTGGCATGTGTGTATTACCAATGTGTCAACATTGCATGTCTTTCTACGTGGTCTGCTGGTCACTAGTTTGCAGTTGCAGTCATGAAAATTGGCCATTGTACAAGAAAATAGAAATGACGTGAAAATCTTATTTTCAGAAAATAAAAAGTAAACAATTACTTTTGTGTGATTAAATTTGTTTTCTAAGTTAACAAATTGACATTCAAGTAGCATAACTGTAATTATTTTTATGCCCCCCAGATCAGATCTGGGGGGCATATTGTTTTTGCCCTGTCTGTTTGTTTGTCCGTTTGTTTGTCAGCAACTTTAACATTGGTCATAACTTTTGAGCCAGTACAGATAGAGACTTGATATTTGGCATGCACATGTATCTCATAAAGCCGCACATTTTGAGGGGTGACATGTCAAGGTCAAGGTCATCTTTCAAGGTCAGAGGTTAAATATATGGGTCAAATCACCGACTTTAACATTGGCCATAACTATTGGACCAGTAGAGATAGAGACTTGATATTTGGCATGCTTGTGTATCTCATGAAGCTGCACATTTTGAGGGGTGACATGTCAAGGTCAAGGTCATCCTTCAGGGTCAAAGGTCAAATTGCCTGTTTCTTTATCTGTAACTTTAACGCAACTTTAACATTGGTCATAACTTTTGAGCCAGTACAGATGGAGACTTGATATTTGGCATGCATATGTATCTCATGAAGCCGCACATTTTGAGGTGTGAAATGTCAAGGTCAAGGTCATCCTTCAAGGTCAGAGGTCAAATATATGAGTCAAATCAACAACTTTAACATTGGCCATAACTTTTGGACCAGTAGAGATAGAGACTTGATATTTGGCATGCTTGTGTATCTCATGACGTTGCACATTTTGAGGGGTGATATGTCAAGGTCAAGGTCATCCTTCAGGGTAAAAGGTCAAATTATCTGTTTCTTTGTCTGTAACTTTAACATTGGTCATAACTTTTGAGCCAGTACAGCTAGTGACTTGATAGTTGGCATGCATATGTATCTCATAAAGCCGCACATTTTGAAGGGTGACATGTCAAGGTCATCCTTCAAGGTCAGAGGTTAAAAATATGGGTCAAATCACTGACTTTAACATTGGCCATAACTTTTGGACCAGTAGAGATAGAGACTTGATATTTGGCATGCTTGTGTATCTCATAAAGCTGCACAGTTTGAGGGGTGACATGTCAAGGTCATTCTTCAAGGTCAAAGGTCAAATTGTCTGTTTGTTTGTCTGTAACTTCAACATTGGTCACAACTTTTGAGCCAGTACAGATAGAGACTTGATAATTGGCATGCATATGTATCTCATAAAGCCGCACATTTTGAGGGGTGACATGTCAAGGTCAAGGTCATCCTTCAAGGTCAGAGGTAAAAAATATGGGTCAAATCACTGACTTTAACATTGGCCATAACCTTTGGACCAGTAGAGATAGAGACTTGATATTTGGCATGCTTGTGTATCTCATGAAGCTGCACATTTTGAGGGGTTACATGTCAAGGTCGAGGTCATTCTTCAAGGTCAAAGTTCAAATTGTCTGTTTGTTTGTCTGTAACTTCAACAATGGTCATAACTTTTGAGCCAGTACAGATAGAGACTTAATAATTGGCATGCATATGTATCTCATAAAGCCGCACATTTTGAGGGGTGACATGTCAAGGTCAAGGTCATCCTTCAAGGTCAGGTAAAAAATATGGGTCAAATCACTGACTTTAACATTGGCCATAACTTTTGGACCAGTAGAGATAGAGACTTGATATTTGGCATGCTTGTGTATCTTATGAAGCCGCACATTTTGAGTGGTGCAATGTCAAGGTCGAGGTCATTCTTCAAGGTCAAAGTTCAAATTGTCTGTTTGTTTGTCTGTAACTTCAACATTGGTCATAACTTTTGAGCCAGTACAGATAGAGACTTGATAATTGGCATGCATATGTATCTCATAAAGCCGCACATCTTGAGGGGTGACATGTCAAGGTCAAGGTCATCCTTCAAGGTCAGAGGTAAAAAATATGGGTCAAATCACTGACTTTAACATTGGCCATAACCTTTGGACCAGTAGAGATAGAGACTTGATATTTGGCATGCTTGTGTATCTCATGAAGCTGTACATTTTGAGGGGTTACATGTCAAGGTCGAGGTCATTCTTCAAGGTCAAATGTCAAATTGTCTGTTTGTTTGTCTGTAACTTCAACATTGTCATAACTTTTGAGCCAGTACAGATAGAGACTTGATATTTGGCATGCATATGTATCTCATAAAGCCGCACATTTTGAGGGTGACATGTCAAGGTCATCCTTCAGGGTCAAAGATCACCAACTTCAAATATGGCCATAACTTTTGAACCAATAGAGATAAGAGTCTTGATATTTGGTATGCGTGTGTATCTCATGAAGCTGCACATTTTGAGGGGCAACATGTCAAGGTAAAGGTCATCTTTTAGGGTCAAAGGTCACCGACTTTAACATTGGCCATAACTTTTGAACCTGTAGATACAGGCTTGACATTTGGTATACATTTGTATCTCATGAAGCTGCACAGTTTTGGGGTGACACGTCAAGGTCATCTTTCAGGGTCAAAGGTCACTGACCTTTACATTGGCCATAACTTTTGAACCAGTAGAGATACAGGCTTGACATTTGGTATACATTTGTATCTCATGAAGCTACACAGTTTTGGGGTGACATGTCAAGGTCAAGGTCATCTTTCAGGGTCAAAGGTCACCGACTTTAACATTGGCCATAACTTTTGAACCATTTGACTTGATAGTTGGTATACATGTTTCTCATTTGGCTGCACAGTTTGAGGGGTGACATGTCAAGGTCATCTTTGAAGGGTCAAAGGTCACCGACTTTAACATTGGCCATAACTTTTGAACCATTTGACTTGATAGTTGGTATACATGTTTCTCATTTGGCTGCACAGTTTGAGGGGTGACATGTCAAGGTCATCTTTGAAGGTCAAAGGTCACCAACATTAACATTGGCCATAACGTTTGAACCAGTAGATATACAGCCTTGATACTGGTATGCATGTGTATCTCATGAAGCCGCAGTTTGAGGGGTGACATGTCAAGTCATCCTTCATGGTCAAAGGTCACATTAACATTGGCCATAACGTTTGAACCAGTAGATATACAGCCTTGATACTGGTATGCATGTGTATCTCATGAAGCCGCAGTTTGATGGGTGACATGTCAAGATCAAGGTCATCCTTCAGGGTCAAATATCATATCGAGGGGGCATAGTGTTTCACAAACACATCTTGTTTCACATCTTGAAAAATGAACTCCAAATTGTTTGGCTCAAATCACAGACTTTGGAAGTTTGCTGATACTTGTCTTTTCAGGGAGGCAGTTATGAATATCTTTTTTTAACAGATATTTGGCAATATATTCAAATAAAATGGCTTTTGTAATAAGTATGGCATATCATGGATGTCAACTACACACATATTCAATTTTATCTACTTTATTTGGTCAGATTTGATGCATGTTTCAAATTTATTTTGCAAATGAAATGTATTTGTTCTGTGGTGGTAGTAATAGTCTATAAATTAATAAATAGCTTGTAAAGGTCTGTGGACATACTTCTGATTAAATTTTGGTGTATTGGATAGGACTAAAAAGCTGCTCATTTCTTGAAAAATGAGCTGAATGGGACATTCATAAAGACTAATTGTGACTTGTTAAAATTGTTTACTTTAGAATATAGTTCAAAGGAGACATTGTATTCATCATGAATCAATTACAAAACAAGAGTGCCAGTTGGCACAATATATGCCCGTCGAGGTTTTGTACAATTAAAATATTATAAATAGTAATAATAATAGTAAAGAGAATGATAATAGATACACTTTTCAAAACAAATTTAATAATTTTCACTTTGTCTATTCATTTTAAGTGAAATTCATAAATTGCAAAATCGTCATATTTACTTGATTATTCTGGTAGAGATTTATATAAATTTTCCTAATATAGTGCTATTTCACAAATAACTGATACTGAAAAATGCAAAATCTGATACAAATTTTCTATTTCTTTGTCATGTTTATTTAACATTTTGTACCAGAATTATTAAGAAAACTAAAAACAAGAGGGCCAGAATGGCCCTGAAGCGCTCACCAGACAATCAGAGGAGATGATTTTCAAAGTTTTCACTATATGTTTACATAGAAAATTAGCTGGCCCTAGGGCAGGCCAATTTTGACCCAAAGGGCACAATTTATATAACTTTTGTAGAGGACATGAACATGATGCTATGTGCCAAATATGAAAGCTGAGAACCTTATAGATTCAGGAGAAGATTTTCAAAGTTTACACTATATGCTTCTATTAACACCTGGCAACCCCTGGGGCGGGGCCAGTTTTGACCCCTGGGACATAATTTATCTAACTTTTGAAGAGTACCTGAACATGATGCTATGTGCCAAATATGGAAGCTGAGAACTTTCTAGTTTCAGACGAGAAGATTTTCAAAGTTTTCAAAATATGTTTCTATTGAAAACTGTCCATCCCTGGGGCGGGGCCAATTTTGACCCCAGGGGCATAATTTATATAACTTTTGTAGAGGACCTGATCATGATGCTATGTGCCAAATATGAAAGCTGAGAACCATCCAGTTTCAGAGGAGAAGATATTCAAAGTTTTACTATATATTTCTTTAGAAAACAAGGCACCCATGGGGCAGGGCCAATTTTGACCCCAGGGGCATAATTTATATAACTTTTGTAGAGAACCTGAACATGATGCTATGTGCCAAATATGAAAGCTGAGAACCTTATAGTTTCAGAGGAGAAGATTTTCAAAGTTTTCACTATATGTTTCTATTGAAACTGACCACCCCTGGGGCGGGGCCAATTTTGACCCCAGGGGCATAATTTATATAACTTTTGTAGAGGACCTGAACATGATGCTATGTGACAAATATGAAAGCTGAGAACCTTCCAGTTTCAGAGGAGAAGATTTTAAAAGATTTCACTATATGTTTCTATTGAAAATGAGATTTTTAAAGTGAAATCTGTTTTAGTTAGAAATACTTACCTGCTGTGAAATATGCTTAGGTTATTTGATTTAACCTTATGACCGGAATAAAAAAGTACCGCATATACTGTATGGCCCGCCCGTTAGCCATACCTCATTATAAATGCTCCCAGCATTCCACAATTAAGATATTGGTTATTTGCTCCCAAAAACAACCATTAATTGCAGGGTGGGAGGAGGGCAATCCCTTTCACAGCAGGTAAGTATTTCTAACTAAAACAGATTTTACTTTAAAAATCTCATTTTAGTAGCAAAATACATTACCTGCTGTGAAATATGCTGACTTTGTCGCAAAAGTGGGAAGGTATACTCACCAGAACAACACCAAGACTCGGCTGTAGAAATTTCTCCAAATCATAGTTTCAGGAGGAAATTTTCTTAGATATACTGCTTTCATAAACTAATAACCGTAATTGGTCGCACCGTAGGCCAAGAACACGGAATGAAAGCCAAGGAGTTAAACAACTCGTTGAGAAGCCACAAGAGGACCTAGAGAGAGCAGATTGCTCTGAAGAGTCGCAAAAGAGCGCAGATAAAAGGAAGAAAAAGTAGAGCTATTCTTCCAAGAAGCAGCCCTGAGAATCTCATCCAAGGGCGCATGATTAATGAAAGCCCAGGAAGTAGACAGGGCTCTGAGCTCATGTGGCCTGATCTTTAAAAAGCCGAGATCTAGATCAGATAGGTCAGAGTAAGCCAATTTGATGGCAGAAGCAATCCAGCGAGAAATAGACGCTGCTGAGATTTCTCTATGACCTTTAATAGGGATAAAAAGCCTTTTTCTATTTCCCCTCAGGAACTGAACCCTCTCAAGATAGAACTTAAGTGCTCTGACAGGACAGACGGTTCGATCAGGGTCCGAATGATCCAAATCTTACGAGAGACTGGGTACAACAAACGGATCTGAAGCTAGTGACAGAAGCTGGGTTTTAGCTAAAAAACCAGGCTGACACATTAAGGAAACTGACCCGTCAGAATTCCAGCGAAGAAAACCTTCTTCTACAGATAAGGCATGAATTTCGCTTCTGCGTTTAGCCACAGCAAAAGTGAGGAGAAACACAGTCTTCCACGTGACATGAGTCAAGGTCGCTTTATCTAATGGCTCATAGGGCGCTTTAGTAAGTGACCAGAGAACACACGACATATCCCACTTAGGCAAAAGAGAGCGAGAAACTGGTCTTTGAAGCTCCAAGGCTCGAACCAATTCAGAAAGGATCAGGTGAGAACCGATGTCCTTAATATCTCTGAAACTAAGAGTATGAGATAACATAGCTCTATACCCTTTAATAGTGCTGACAGCTAGATTTTTCTCTAGAAAGAGGAAAACTAGAAAGTCGGCAATGTCTTGGATAGTGGGACAGATTGGATTAATCTGTTTTGAACGACACCAATCCGAAAAGATTCTCCACTTGGCATTGTAAACAATGGAAGTGGAGGATCGTCTGGCCTTGGCGACGAGGTTGGCAACCGGCTGAGAAAACTTTCTCTTTCGGAGACCCGTCCTGATAACGGCCAGACGTGAAGGTGGAAGATAGCGGGGTCCCTGTGGAGAACCCCGCCCTTCTGAGAGAGTAGATCCCGACTGGGCGGGATCGACCGTGGAGACTTGAATAGGAGACTGAGAAGATCGTTGAACCAGGCTCGCTGAGGCCACAGGGGGGCGATCAGGAGGATCCTGCAATCCGACAAGAGCGATCTTCCAGAGAACCGTGGGGATCAGAATGAATGGGGGAAAAGCATACCCGAACAGTCGGTCCCACGGAAAAGACAGAGCATCGACCGCCCAAGCTGCTGGATCCATGATTGGAGACACATACAGCGGGAGTCGATGATTGAACCTGGTGGCAAAGAGATCCACCGACGGAAACCCGAACATGTGAAAGATCTGAGCCACTACGGTTTTGTGGAGGGTCCACTCGGCAGGTAGTACTTGACGTCTGCGAGAGAGGACGTCCGCCAAGACATTCAGTCTGCCCGGCAGATGCTTGGCGAGCAGAGTGATCTGTCTGTTGTAACAAAATAAGAGTAGATCCCTCGTGCCCTTGAAGAGGGAGAGGGAGTGTGTCCCCCCTTGCCTCTTGATGTAAGACACAACTGTTGTGTTGTCTGTCTGTACTAACACACAAAGGTTGCGAACCTTCATCTCGAAGAATTCCAAGGCTTTCAGAACAGCCAGGAGTTCGAGATTGTTTATATGGAGCTGGGACTCGGCATTCGACCAAAGGCCTGAAGTCATGAGTCCGAGAGGCTCCAAATGGGCTCCCCAGCCCTGATTGCTGGCATCCGAGATCAGAAAAAGATCTGGATCCGGAGGAGCAATCGGCACTCCTTGAAGGAAGCGATCCTTCACCTTCCACCACTGAAGAGCAGTGTGGAAAATAGGTAGGAGTGGAAGAGAAACGGACAGAGCGTCTAGACGAGGACGCCATTGTGTCAGCAGGTAAAACTGGAGCGGGATGTTTGCGTGAAAATTCACTGTCCGACCTGGCGGGGGTAGACGAACGCCGAGCTTGAGAGCCTCGACGAGAGGCTAACCCCCAGGTCTCAGAAGACCAGGCAGTGGAGAACTGACAAGGGTCCTCTGCAGAGCACCCGCAGCAGGAGAAACACACAGAGGAGTGCGTATCCCAGTCTGCGGTAAAGTGTCCGCAGGAAGCTTTGTGCCGAGACGCCATGTGAGGGCACAAGGGAGACCGATAACACAAGTACAAAGAAAATAAAACACAAAGGTATATGCAGTATAATCTGTATATAAAGTTTATGGTAGGATACAGGATCCGGTAAGGAAGCTGCAGGCAAGGACTGTAAGAAGTCGAATAGACCCAGACAGCTAGTAAGGTGTAAAACTCGGGAGGCTAATAAACGCTGACGTTAATGGCCGACCGGAAATAACCAATGATCTTAATTGTGGAATGCTGGGAGCATTTATAATGAGGTATGGCTAACGGGCGGGCCATACGGTATATGCGGTACTTTTTTATTCCGGTCATAAGGTTAAATCAAATAACCTAAGCATATTTCACAGCAGGTAATGTATTTTGCTACTAAAACTGACCACCCCTGGGGCGGGGTCAATTTTGATCCCAGGGGCATAATTTATATAACTTTTGTAAAGGACCTGAACATGATGCTATGTGCCAAATATGAAAGCTGAGGACCATCCAGTTTCAGAGGAGAAGATTTTCAAAGTTTTCACTATATGCTTCTATTAAAAACTGACCACCCCTGGGGCGGGGCCAATTTTGACCCCTGGGGCATAATTTATATAACTTTTGTAAAGGACCTGTACATGATGCTATGTGCCAAATATGAAAGCTGAGAACCTTCCAGTTTCAAAGGAGAAGATTTTCAAACATTTACTATATATTTCTATAGAAAACAAGGCACACCTGGGGCAATTTTGACCCCAGGGGCATAATTTATATAACTTTTGTAGAGGACCTACAGATGATGCTATGTGCCAAAGATGAAAGCTGAGAACCTTGTAGATTCAGAGGAGAAGATTTTTAAAGGTTCAAATTGTTGACGCGGGACGACGGACGACGCACACCGCACGACGACGGACATCAGGCGATCACAAAAGCTCACCCTGAGCACTTCGTGCTCTGGTGAGCTAAACAAGAGGGCCAGAATGGCCCTGACATCGCTCACCAGGCAATCAGAGGAGAAGATGTTCAAAGTAGAAAACTAGCCACCCCTGGGGCGGGCCAATTTTGATCCAAGGGGCATAATTTATACAACTTTTGTAGAGGACCTGAACATGGTGCTATGTGCCAAATATGAAAGCTGAGAACCTTCCAGTTTCTGAGGAAAATATTTTCAAATTTGACACTATATGTTTCTATTGCAAACTGGCTACCCCAGGGGCGGGCCAATTTTGACCCCGGGGGCATAATTTATATAACTCTTGTAGATGACCTGAACATGATGTTATGTGTTAAATATGAAAGCTGAGGACCTTCCAGTTTCTGAGGAAAATATTTTCAAAGTTGTCACTATATGTTTCTATTGAGACATGGCTACCCCTGGGGCGGGGCCAATTTTGACCCCTAAGGCATAATTTATATAACTTTTGTAGAGGACCTGAATATGATCATATGTTCCAAATATGAAAGCTAAGAACCCTGTAGATTTAGAGGAGAAGATTTTCAAAGTATTCACTATATGTTTCTATTGAAAACTGGCCACCCCTGGGGCGGGGTCAATTTTGACCCCAGGGACATAATGTATATAACTTTTGTAGAGGACCTGAACATGATGTTATGTGCTAAATATGAAAGCTGTGAACCTTCCAGTTTCAGAGGAGAAGATTTTCAAAGATTTCACTATTTGTTTCCATTGAAAACTGACCACGCCTTGGGCGGGGCCAATTTTGACCCCAGGGCCATAATTTATATAACTTTTGTAGAGGACCTGAACATGATGCTATGTGCCAAATATGAAAGCTGAGAACCCTGTAGATTAAGAAGAAAAGATTTTCAAAGTTGTCACTATATGTTTCTATTCAAAACTTGCTACCCCTGGGGCAGGGCCAATTTTGACCCCAGGGGCATAATTTATATAACTTTTGTAGAAGACCTGAACATGATCCTATGTGCCAAATATGAAAGCTGAGAACACTGTAGATTCAGAGGAGAAGATTTTCAAAGTTGTCACTATATGTTTCTATTGAAAACTGCCCACCCCTGGGGCAGGGCCAATTTTGACCCCGGGGCCATAATTTATATAACTTTTGTAGAGGACCTGAACATGATGCTCTGTGCCAAATATGGAAGCTGAGAGCCTTCCAGTTTCAGAGGAGAAGATTTTCAAAGATTTCACTATTTGTTTCTATTGAAAACTGCCCACCCCTGGGGCAAGGCCAATTTTGACCCAAGGGCCATAATTTATATAACTTTTGCAGAGGACCTGAACATGATGTTCTGTGCCAAATATGAAAGCTAAGAGCCTTCCAGTTTCTGAGAAGAAGATTTTCAAAGATTTCACTATTTGTTTCCATTGAAAACTGACCACGCCTTGGGCGGGGCCAATTTTGACCCCAGGGCCATAATTTATATAAATTTTGTAGAGGACCTGAACATGATGCTATGTGTCAAATATGAAAGCTTAGAACCCTGTAGATTCAGAGGAGAAGATTTTCAAAGTTGTCACTATATGTTTCTAATGAAATCTGGCTACCCCTGGGGCGGGGCCAATTTTGACCCCAGGGGCAAAATTTATATAACTTTTGTAGAGGACCTGAACATGATGTTATGTGCCAAATATGAAAGCTGAGAACCCTGTAGATTCAGAGGAGAAGATTTTCAAAGTTTTACTATATATTTCAATAGAAAACAAGGCACCCCTGGGGCGGGGCCAATTTTGACCCCAGGGGCAAAATTTATATAACTTTTGTAGAGGACCTAAAGATGATGCTATGTACCAAAGATGAAAGCTGAGAACCCTGTAGATTCAGAGGAGAAGATTTTTAAAGGTTCAAATTGTTGACGGACGACGCACGACGGACGACGCACGACGACGGACGACGGACATCAAGTGATCACAAAAGCTCACCCTGAGCACAAAAGTGCTCTGGTGAGCTAAAAACTAGAATAATAATTTTCTAATGTATGAAATAAATGTTATAGTTTTTACTTTGTCTATTTATTTGATTTTTTTTTTTTTAAAAAAAAGTCATATTAATTTTCTGAATAATTCTGGTACAACATTATATCAATTTCCTTAATATAGTACTATTTCATGACAACTTCATACTTAGAAATGCAAAATCTGATACAAAATTTCAATTTCTTCATAATGTTTATGTACTATTTTGGATTCATCTTCATACTCATAACTCTGAAATGGGAAGTTACCCACAATAGATTCCCTCTTTCCCAACACAAAACACCCAAATTACTTTACCAATTAAATAAAAGTGAGGAAATGGGAACACACCGTTTGTGGTATGCTGTACAAAACAACTACTCAAGCTATAAAATTAATTGACTTGTTCACAGACTGTTGATTATCTGCTATGCTTGAAAAAAGGGCACTTTGATGATTATAATGAGGTTGTGGTTACAACTATTAAAGTCATCAGATGGAATTGCAAGATATATAACTACTGAATTGCACTTTGTTTCAGAGAGTACTGTCAAAAGAACTAGAAAACCAACTCAAAGAGGGCCCTGCAGATGATCTTTTGTTGAATATGGCATTTATGATAAATCAAGGGCAGACAGTGACCATATTCAACCAAAAAAGTAGATGGTCTTCCTCTCATAATACTAAGCATATGCCCTTAATATGAACCAAATATGTGAAGTACTGATTGAGTTATCACGTCACATCAAAAGTGTTGACACAAGTTGATGGCATTTTTGATGAATCAAGGGCAGATAAATCTAGACATAGTGATCTGATTCAGCCCCAAAAACTATAGGCATCTTCCTCTGATGATACTAAGCATATGGCCTTAATATGAAACCAATTTATGAAGTACTATTTGAGTTATCGCGTCACATCAAAAGTGTTGAAAAAAGTTTATGGCATTTCTGATGAATCAAGGGCAGATAACTCTAGACATAGTGATCTGATTCAACCCAAAAACTATAGATGATACTAAGCATATCCCCTTATCTGATGATACTACGCATATGCCCTTAATATGAAACCAATGTGAAGTACTGTTATCGTGTCACATCAAAAGTGTTGACGGACAGACAGACAGATAATTTGGTTCCTATAGGGCTCCTGCATTTTCAATGCATGGCCCTGATTAGTCAGCTCTTCATGAACCTCTTAACCCACAAACAACATTTGATAAAGAAACAATTGTGGAAACTTTGATGTTGTTAAGGTTACCTGTACTAAGAACTTTCCCTCCGGGTAAGGAGGGACTACCTCTTCAATCACACTTGTAATCTGATAGACTTGCCGCTCAAACTCCGGAGCATTATCGTTGACGTCAGTTACATCAATCTTGACAGTAGTGAAATTCTCAAATCTTCCATCCTGGACCATTACTTTCAATGTGTATGTCTGGAAATTGAATTGGATAAAAACTACAAGTATAACAAAAAAATTTCAAACAAAACATTCTTCATAGATATTAACCATGACTTATTCGTCAATAAACTTCATAAAATTCATTCAACAAAACAAATAAATAGTTAGGTTATGAAGTTAACCCTTTACCCCAAAGAAATGATTTGTCACACATTCACAACAGGAGTAGACCCAGATCAAATGGCTCCTGTAGCAGTTTTCAGATCAGACTCTGCTCACTTTGCCTCTGATATTATAATAGATGTGATGCTGGAGTTTCTGTCACTGCCAAACACTATCCCTTGTTAATGTGTACTTGTAAATATTCAGTCCATGAATATTCATACAGTAATCAATTCATAAATTAATATTCATGGAGGAAAGGGTAAAACCTCATCTGTGATAAACTACAGTGCAATAATATTCAATAGAAGTCATTTTGCAAAGATTTTTAATGTATTTACATATGCAAGGCCGTACATGCAAAAACTTGAAAACCACCATAAAAACCTGGCTTGTCCAACATTCTCATTTAACCTCTAGCCTGATAAATATTCATGAAAGAAACAATGACTGTATCAATATTAACTGATCTTGTATAATGTCAATATGAACACTTGTATAATGTCAATATGAACACTTGTATAATGTCAATATGTATAATGTCAATATGAACACTTGTATAATGTCAATATGTATAATGTCAATATGAACACTTGTATAATGTCAATATGAACACAAGTAAACTTATGACCAGTTAACTTACAGTAGGTGGAGATTCATAGTCTAGTGTCTTGGCCACGTAGATATCACCTGTCTTCTGTTTGATGCCAAACACGTTACCCACATTCCCCTCTGTTATTGTATAGACCAGCTGATCAGCTACGGAAAGAAAAGGAAGCAAAATCTTAACTCTTTGCACGCTAGCGGCGAAACTGCAATTCCCTAATGCAAACAGTTTGGATCCAACATTATGCGGTGTCTCATCAGGATCCAAACTGTTTGTCATCTTGACCATATATTTGAAATGAGAGAAAGTTTATTTGAAGAATTGAAGCAGACTACAATTGTTGCAGATGAAAAATTACTTAGCGTGCGAAGAGTTAAACGTTTCCCTAATGAACAATTACCAGTATGTTAGAATTGGCCACGTTAAACGTTTCCCTAATGAACAATTACCAGTATGTTAGAATTGGCCACTTAAACGTTTCCCTAATGAACAATTACCAGTATGTTAGAATTGGCCACATTAAACGTTTCCCTAATGAACAATTACCAGTATGTTAGAATTGGCCACGTTAAACGTTTCCCTAATGAACAATTACCAGTATGTTAGAATTGGCCACTTAAACGTTTCCCTAATGAACAATTACCAGTATGTTAGAATTGGCCACTTAAACGTTTCCCTAATGAACAATTACCAGTATGTTAGAATTGGCCACATTAAACCTTTCCCTAATGAACAATTACCAGTATGTTAGAATTGGCCACGTTAAACGTTTCCCTAATGAACAATTACCAGTATGTTAGAATTGGCCACTTAAACTTTTCCCTAATGAACAATTACCAGTATGTTAGAATTGGCCACGTTAAACGTTTCCCTAATGAACAATTACCAGTATGTTAGAATTGGCCACTTAAACGTTTCCCTAATGAACAATTACCAGTATGTTAGAATTGGCCACTTAAACGTTTCCCTAATGACCAATTACCAGTATGTTAGAATTGGCCACATTAAACCTTTCCCTAATGAACAATTACCAGTATGTTAGAATTGGCCACGTTAAACGTTTCCCTAATGAACAATTACCAGTATGTTAGAATTGGCCACGTTAAACGTTTCCCTAATGAACAATTACCAGTATGTTAGAATTGGCCACGTTATGAATATTCAATATCATGAATAATGAAACATTTTCAAGGGAATATTTTGCTTTGACAAAAACTAGGATCAAATCTAGTATAACTAGAGGTTTTTGAAAAACGGATGTCTCCCCTCTAATAAAAACAATATGTAAAGGGAAATCACTAAAAATGTTATGGACTTGATGAATGATACTTCCCCTCATTATGCACTTTCCACACCACATTTTTCAAGAAGAAAATGATAACAGCTAATAACTCCAAAAATATTGATACCAGAGTAATGGCCCTTGTGCATGACACTTACTTTCATCATGCCCTTTCCATAAATAAAATGTCATTCCAATAGCATTAGTCGAACAGGAGTTATTGATCGGACAAAAAAATGTAACAAAGGGTAATAACTCCAAAAGTATTGAAGCCAGAGTTATGGCCCTTATTCATGACACTTTCTCTCATCATGCTCTTTCCATGTATGAAGTTTCAATACGTTGGCAAGAACCATTTAGGAGTTATCGTCCGGACAAGAAAGTGTTAAACAAACATACAAGGGGCAATAACTCTAAATTTATTGAAGCCCGAGTTAAGGATCTTATGCATGACACTTTCTCTGATCATGATCTTTCCATGTATGAAGTATCACTCCAATGGCATGTGCCATATAGGAGTTATCGTCCTGACAAAAAATTGTGATTTTTTTTACAAAGGGCAATAACTCCAATATTAGTGAAGCCAGAGTTTTGGACCTTGTGCATGACACTTCCTCTCGTCATGATCTTTCCATATATCAAGTTTCAATCCAATGGCATGACCCATATAGGAGTTATAGTTCGGACAAAAAAGTGTGATTTTTTTTACAAGGGGCAATAACTCCTATATTAGTGAAGCCAGAGTTATGGACCTTGTGCATGACACTTCCTCTCATTATGCTCTTTCCATATATGAAATTTCAATCAACTGGCATCAGGCATATTGAAGTTATCATCCGGACAAAAAGTGTGACGGACAGATGGACAGACGGACAGACAGACAGACAACTCTCACGAAAATAATATGTCTCCCCCATATAAATATGGGGGGAGACATAATTCCATGAGCAAACAGAGCAAACCCTGATCAGAAGGCTCCTATAGGAATGATTTGGGTCTGCTCTGTTTGCAGAAGCATTTGTATGAGGGAAAGGGTTAACACATCAGCCCTCCTCTCGCTATAAACACTTTTTCCTGCTCAAAATTTTATTTCATCCAGTTTGCCTTGTTTATGATGGTCATTGTGAAGCGTGATTGATAGTGAGACATGAGTGAGTTGAATGCTAGTGAGACATGAGTGAGTTGAATGCTAGTGAGACATGAGTGATTTACTTGTTATCTCATCACGTGTGAGTCATGTCACATTTGGCAATAGAAGAGTTAATAATAATAGTATTTGCAAACATGTGCAGACAGCAATCTGTAGACAAAATTGTTGCAAAATACATTGATTGCAGCATCATGAGTGTCAACTAACCCTTCTCATACTGTCTGATTGCAGCATCATGAGTGTCAACTAACCCTTCTCATACTGTCTGATTGCAGCATCATGAGTGTCAACTAACCCTTCTCATACTGTCTGATTGCAGCATCATGAGTGTCAACTAACCCTTCTCATACTGTCTGATGCAGCATCATGAGTGTCAACTAACCCTTCTCATACTGTCTGATTGCAGCATCATGAGTGTCAACTAACCCTTCTCATACTGTCTGATGCAGCATCATGAGTGTCAACTAACCCTTCTCATACATTGATTGCAGCATCATGAGTGTCAACTAACCCTTCTCATACATTGATTGCAGCATCATGAGTGTCAACTAACCCTTCTCATACATTGATTGCAGCATCATGAGTGTCAACTAACCCTTCTCATACTGTCAACTCAACTCCTGCACTTTTAAACATTATATCCTTTTGTTTAACCCTTTACTGCATAAATATGCCTTTCTACGCCTTTGCTAACAGAGTAGATTCAGTTCAGATGGCTCCTGTAGGAACCGTCTGATCAGGGTCTGTTTTGCTTATGCTATAATATAGATATGATTCTACAGTTTCTGTCCTGTTGTCACACCATTATAAATTAATCTAATTAATATTCACTTTGTCATTATTTCTGACATAATTATTCATGGAGTAAAGGGCTGTCACTCTCATTTGTTGCCTGTATTAGTTCTGTCAGTCATAAAGCAATTAGCAGGCTACGGCTTCTAATGTTTAGAAAGTGAAAAAAGAAATGTCAAGATGTAAGACCTTTATGACAATGACTTCATGAATAAAATGATTGCAAAGGAAATATGGTTACGCTATGATTCCTTTGAAACTTGAGACCTCAATATATAACTTGATGCTTCCTAATACCTGTATATTTATACAAATTATTTTGAAAATTAATACAAGAGCCGCGTGCAGCACCAGAGCTCGTCTGATTTGGTGCTTGTCCAGCTAAATTAAATCTTTTTGAAAACAAGAGATGTTTGTAAAACATGTATACCCCGACCCCCTGACCTTTGACCTAGTGACCTAAAAAATAGGGGTCCTATAGTGGTCATGACTAATCACCACAGCAAATTTGGAGATCCTAAGCCAAACCCTTGATCAGTTCTTGACCGGAAACCATTTCACCATTTACGGTCATGGTGACCTTTACCTTTGACCTCAAAAACATTTGGGGTCATCTAGTGGTCTTGACTAATCACCACAGCAAGTTTGAAGATCCTAAACCAAACCCCTGAGCAGTTATTAATCTAAAACCATTTCACAAGTTTAGGTCATGGTGACCTTGACCCTTGACCTAGTGACCTCAAAAACTACAGGGGTCATCTAGTGGTCATGACCAACCACCACAGCAAGTTTGAAGATCCTAAGCTGAGCTGTTTATCAGTTATTGATTGGAAACCGTTTGATCTACCGACCGACAGACCGACCGACATGTATAAGCAATATACCCCTATTTTTTCAAAAGGGGGGTATAATAAAGATAATGGGCCATATCTCCAAAATTTCGAAATCAATGAGTTATGTTTCTTGTGTAGGAGCCTTCTCCTCAATGAGATCTACCCACCTATGAAGTTTCATGTTGATACCTCTTATACTTTTCAAGTAATGAGCTAGATTAAAGTTTTTGCACGCCAACAACGACAATGATAACGGACCAGTGATCACAACATTTCTTTGAAACCGACGAGCTAAAAATGATTGGAGCAGTGAAATAATTTTTGTTAATTCATTTATTCTTTAAAATGTATCCTATTTCTACTCATTTTAACCAATCAGTATACTTCTATTGATAATTTAAATACCATTTTTGTATTCTTTGCGAAGCAATAGAATACAAAGGTGGCGTTCCACAGCCAAACAATGGTACCCTCGCCGGCCTGACAAAATAGTGCAAATTACTGACCTGCATTCGATGGATACAAAGGGTGTTTAACAACATGGTATCCGGAACCAATCGTGGTATACTATATCTGACATGAAAAAGCTTCGTAACATAAGCTTCGGCTTAGTATGTGCAAAAATCAACAAAAACGACGAAATATAGCAATGTGTAAGAAGGGCGCATGGATATACAAATATCAGTCACATGAAGAAATCACGTGATCATAACATGAATGACAAGAGAGTCGTCACGGGTGACAAATGCCCCCAAAGTGTTTGACACCGAAATGCATTTTGGCGGAAAAACAAAACAATGTAATGCAGGTGTAACATGAAATTTTGATGCTGTTAAAAATGACACAGGAGTCAGTTCTTAACATTAGAAACAGAACCTTTGACGATTATGATACCTAAGAAAAGAGCCAAGGGTCAAAGCTTAGTTAAAAAGGACCCTAGGTCATTCTCAACGTTAAAAAGGACCCTTGGTTGATTGTCAACGTTAAAAACAGATCCTGGGTAAATTCTTAACGTTTTAAAAAAAAAGACATGGGGTCAAATTTCAATACATAAAAAACATGCTGTGTTGATTGTTACTGTTAAGTTGATTCTTAACGTTTAAGAAAGACTCTATGTCGATCCTTAACGTTAAAAACATACCCTCAGTCAATTCTAAACGCATGGTCAAAGTTTCATGTAACACTGGCTCTTAGACAGCTGCAACAGAAGTTACCTAATATGGATCTACATTCTATGCACCAGCATGTATAGCATCTGATTTAGGTAGTGTTGTAAGCAAGCAATGAAGACCCAGTAGCTCCTACAGGGGCTGTCTGATATGGGTCTATATTGTTATAATGCTGTAATTCATCTGAAAGTTCTGACACTGCAAGTATTTGAACAGCATGGCCTACCCATGTATGAATAGTATTTAGAGCTCTTTATAATGTCTGATTCATGCTTATGTAGTAGCAAACAGTGTAGACCCTGTAGTTTGATTTGGGTCTACACTGTTTGCCTAAGCATACCTGTCCAATACTTACAAATTACAAATTTGGAATCTGTAACTGATAAGGTAATGGAAATATGCTCCGGATAAGCTTTTAGTAAAATCAAGGTCAAAGGTCAAGGGCACATTGACCTGAAAATGGTACGTGACACTCCGCCATCCCAAGATGAACTCACACACCATATTTGGAATCTGTAGCTGGTAAGGTATAGGAGATATGCTCTGGACAAGCTTTTTGTATCTGGTAAGGTATAGGAGATATGCTCCGGACTGTAAAATTGAGATCAAAGGTCAAGGTCAGTGACCTGAAAATGGTACACGACTCTCCGCCATCCCAAGATAAACTCACAAACCAAATTTGGAATCCGTAGCTGGTAAGGTATAGGAGAAATGCTCCGGACAAGCTTTGTGTAAAATCGAGGTCAAAGGTCAGGTCACAGTGACCTGAAAATGGTACGCGACACTCCAACATCCCAAGATAAACTCACACACCAAATCTGGAATCCGTAGCTGGTAAGGTATAGGAGATATTCTCTGGACAACCTTTTTTGTAAAATCGAGGTTCAAGGTCAATGTCACAGTGACCTGAAAATGGTACGCGGCACTCTGTCATCCCAGGATGAACTCACATACCAAATTTTGGATCCGTAGCTGGTAAGGTATAGGAGATATGCTCCGGACAAGCTTTTTGTAAAATCGAGGTCGAAGGTCAAGGTCAAGGTGACCTGAAAATGGTACGTGACACTCCGCCATCTCAAGGTGATCTCGCACACCAAATTTTGAATCCGTATTTGGTAAGGTATAGGAGATATGCTCCGGACAAGCTTTTTGTAAAATCGAGGTCGAAGGTCAAGGTCAAGGTGACCTGAAAATGGTACGCGACACTCCGCCATCTCAAGGTGATCTCGCACACCAAATTTTGAATCCGTATTTGGTAAGGTATAGGAGATATGCTCCGGACAAGCTTTTTGTAAAATCGGTCAAAGGTAAAGGTTAAGGTCACAGTGATCTAAAAATGGTACGCGACACTCCTCCATCCCAAGATGAACTCACACACCAAATTTGGAATCCTTAGCTGGTAAGGTATAGGAGATATACTCCGGACAAGCTTTTTGTAGCTGGTAAGGTATAAGCTTTTTCTAAAATCGAGGTCAAAGGTCAAGGTCAAGGTCACAGTGACCTGGAAATGGTACGCGACACACCGCCATCCCAAGATTAACTCACATACCAAATTTGGAATCTGTAGCTGGTAAGGTAAAGGAGATATGCTCCGGACAAGCTTTTTGTAAAATCGGTCAAAGGTCAAGGTCAAGGTCACCGTGATCTGAAAATGGTACGCGACACTCCTCCATCCCAAGATGAACTCACACACCAAATTTGGAATCCTTAGCTGGTAAGGTATAGGAGATATACTCCGGACAAGCTTTTTGTAGCTGGTAAGGTATAAGCTTTTTTTAAATCGAGGTCAAAGGTCAAGGTCACAGTGACCTGGAAATGGTACGCGACACTCCTCCATCCCAAGATGAACTCACACAACAAATTTGGAATCTGTACCTGGTAAGGTAAAGGAGATATGCTCCGGACAAGCTTTTTGTAAAATCAAGGTCAAAGGTCAAGGTCAAGGACACAGTGACCTGAAAATGGTACGCGACACTCCGCCATCCCAAGATGAACTCACACACCAAATTTGGAATCTGTAGCTGGTAAGGTAAAGGAGAAATGCTCCGGACAAGCTTTTTGTAAAATCGGTCAAAGGTCAAGGTCAAGGTCACCGTGATCTGAAAATGGTATGCGACACTCCTCCATCCCAAGATGAACTCACACACCAAATTTGGAATCCTTAGCTGGTAAGATATAGGAGATATACTCCGGACAAGCTTTTTGTAGCTGGTAAGGTATAAGCTTTTTTTTTAAATCGAGGTCAAAGGTCAAGGTCAAGGTCACAGTGACCTGGAAATGGTACACGACACTCCGCCATCCCAAGATTAACTCACACACCAAATTTGGAATCTGTACCTGGTAAGGTAAAGGAGATATGCTCCGGACAAGCTTTTTGTAAAATCAAGGTCAAAGGTCAAGGTCACAGTGACCTGAAAATGGTACGCGACACTCCGCCATCCCAAGATGAACTCACACACCAAATTTGGTATCCGTAGCTGATGTGACAAAGGAAATATACTCCGGACAAAAGGTACACACACCCACACACCCACACACACACACACACACTGCGATCACTATATGCCCCAAAGCCTAGCTTTGGGGGCATAAAAATACTCAATGAATAAAGAAGCGCCAGTCGGATGACCTTATGCAAGCGATTAGGTAATCACGCATATAACTGCGAGTGGTCAGTGGGATATTAAGCATAGTGGGAAACGAGTGAAGTGTAAGCCACAACTGTATCACCAACTGGATGGAGTGTTAATGCCTTCCCTTATAGATACGCAATTCCATGCCAAAGCGAACTTATTCGATATCAGATTGATACCATGCAAAGAATACTGCAGCGTCCACAACGCTTTGATTTTGTTTGTACCGGGTTTTATGTCACTTTCAAAATTTCAGACATATTGCGACATCCAGCTAATTACATGTGAATGAAGACACAAGAGGTTTTTCTGTTTGCATTGTTTCGTGCACAGATGAACACCTGCAAGCCAGCTGGAAGGCTTCCTCACATGAACAAGAGGGCCAAGATGACCCTTAATCACTCACCTGATTACCATAGATTTAAGATAGCCCCAGGATGGGCCAATATTGATCTAAGGGACAATATTTGAACAATTTTGATAGTGGATCATGATTAGTGGTTCTGGAGAACAAGACTTTCAAAGATTTAGAATACTGATTTTATCAAGACAATCACTCTGACCAATGAAGATTGGGCTAAAAATGTGATTTGATCTAGTGACCTACTTTTTAATCCCACCCAACCCATGATCAAACTAAATCTTGATATTACCAAGACAAACATTCTGAGCAAGTTTGAGGAAGATTGGGCTAAAAATGTGGCTGCTGAAGTGTAAACAAGATTTTTCTAAGATATGACCTAGTGACCTAATTTTTGACCCCACTTTCAAATTTGTCCAAGATTTTATCAGGACAATCATTCTAAGTTTCATGAAGAATGGGCTAAAAATGCTACCTCTAGCGTGTTCACAAGGATTTCCTATCATCTGACCTAGTGACCTAGTTTCTGACCCCATATGACCCACTTTAAAACTCGTCTGACTTTTATCAAGACAATCATTCTAAGTTTCATGAAGATTGGACAAAAAAGGTGACTTCTAGTATCTTCACAAGGTTTTTCTACTACTTGACCTAATGATCTAGTTTTTGATCCCACATGACCCACTTTCAACCTTGTCTGAGATTTTATCAAGACAATCATTCTTACTAAGTTTTATAAAGATTGGACAAAAAATGTGACCAATAGAGTATTCACAAGGTTGTTCTACTGTTTGCCCTAGTGACCTAGTTTTTTACCCTACATGACCCACTTTCGAACTTGTCAGAGATTTTATCAAAACAAACATTCTGATAAAGTTTCATGAAGATTTGTCTAAAGTGACCTCTAGAGTGTTCACAAGTTTTTTCTACTATTTGACCTGGTGACCTAGTTTTTGACCCCACATGACCCACTTTCAAGCTCATCCGAGATTTTGTTAGGACAATCATTCTGACCAAGTTTCATGAAGGTTTTTGACCCCACGTGACCCATTTTGGAACTCGTCCGAGACTTTATCAAGACAATCATTCTGACTAAGTTTAATGAAGATTGGACTAAAATTGTGACCATTAGAGTGTTGACAAGCAAATTGTTGATGATGCACGATGGACGCCAGACATTCAAGTTGCCTAAAAGCTCACCCTGAGCTTTGCTCAGGTGAGCTAAAAATCTGAAACAGTTTGCATTAGACAAATCTAAGATAATGTATAAACAGGGTTCATACAGACTTTTGACACTCAAATTCCATGATATTTCCATGATTTTTCCATGACAAAAACATATTTTCAATGATATTTGATATACGACTCTGGCAATGATTTTAAGCTTGCAAACTGAATTCTGTGTTAGAAATGAATGCTAAACACCAAGAACAATTATTTGTGTTTATGTAGGTATAGATGCGATATCGTAGCTGTAAGACTGATAATGATTAACGTCCAGTCTATTTAGGAATAGAGCTACGTTATCGTATCTAATGTAGGTATAGCGAGTACCCCAGTTTAAATTTTTGTTTAACTCTTGCCTCTTTTACTTAACTGTTCTTCAGTCTTTGTACAGTTTGTTGTACAAATTGTGGATTATACCGACATATTCCTTTGCCGGGCCGCAACATTTTCATGCTTTGCTGACCTCGACGAATCAGCGGTGCGTTCATTAGTGGCGATCGTATGCAACCAGTGTTTAGCTACTAAGCCGAGAGGGAATCACATAATCTTACAATGTGTTACACGCTCTTGGTGTGTATAAAACAAAGCATACAGACTATTGGACTATGGTAAGGCCCTTGTTGCAACCGGTTTCTCACGTAAACCATCACCGAACACAGGGCAGATTTTCACCATGTGATAAACAATGAACTAACAAAAAGAGCAGAGGACTTCCGAAAATTGAACCGGCGCACCGGAAATCCATTTTCGGACCAATGACTGTTCGCTGCCGGTGTCATAGTAGAAAATTCACGTTACTCATAACGCCGACCAGATTTACTTTCGGTTATGAACTCTCCTTTTTTAATTTCATGCCAAGAAAATTTATGTGTTGGTAAATCTACAAATAAAGGAATTATTCAAGGGTGTATTTGGTAATTTCCATGATTTTTTTCTGAATTCCCTGATTTTTCAATGATAAAATTTGAAAATTCCGTTTTCCATGATTTTTCCAGGCAGACCTCGTTTTCCATGACTTTTCCAGGTCTGTGCGAACCCTGTATAAAAAGCAACAGTTAAGATTTAGATGAGACGCAAAACAACTGGTTTCTCATCAGAACCATTTGACACTATTATCATGCCTTTAAAAAGAAAAGTTTGAAATCTGAATTTGAAGACATTTTCTATTGACAAATATATACTCAGCATGCTTTAGGTTAATCCTACGAAAATGCAGGAAACAAGCATACTGGTATTTTCAAGCAGTGTAGATCCACATCAGAAGGCTGATCAGGTTCTGCACTGTTTGTCTTTCAAAATCATCTCACAAATTATACCTTTTCATCCTCAATTGACTCATCTTTCAACAACATTCCACTGAAAATTTAGCATACCATAGGTTAAGAAAGCAATAAAGCATGCAGACTGAGAACAATTATCTGTCACTTTTTCAAGATTTGAGATCTGTATCTACATGATTTCTTCAGCTACATTCTCATGCAATTTGAAACAGTCTCCGAGATCTTATTGTATTGCAAACAGTGTAGACCAAGATCAGACACCACATCTATGATGAGGTATCTGATCAAGTTTCAAACTGTATGGACATAAAGATCTGGATCTACACTATTAGCATTGCAATGCACATATATCAACAAAAGGTGATTCACAATACCAACTCCTAGCAGACATAACTACCGGTACTGATGACTTCAATGAAATGTCTTCAAAACAAATTTATATAGGGGAGATAACTCTTTCAAACAAGATCACAGGAATGCGGCAGAATTAACTTCTTTGTATGCAAAAGTCAAAATAAACAAGATGAAATCTGCAGAGTAATTAACCGATTTGTTTGTAGTCACAAGTTAAAGTTCAGAAGATATGATGGTTTCGATGTTAAGAGTGAATAAAAATGATCAAGACAAGACAATGAAAACAGGAACAACATATAATAATTGCATACATTTTTATCAATTCTAACAAACAGTTTCTAATTAAACACATTCAGTCCCAACAACAAAATATCTCTATCTATACTTTAAAGCCACTAAGTAATTTTTGTCTGCTTAATTTTGAAAAGATTTCTACTTGTTTAAGAAACAATGGTCAGTAAGCCAAAGTTCGAATCCAATATGACTTTCAAATTACTCAGTGTCTCATCTGGATCCAAACTATTTGCAAATATGATCCAACATGAATTACTGAATAATATTGGTCTTTGAATATTTATCCTTTTGATTGTAGGAAACTAGTCTGATCTTTGAAAAAAGTGTAGATGCAGATTAGAGGACACCTAGACGAGCACTCTGATCAAGATGTGCACTATCATTTAAAATCCTATGGCAAAATGAAATGTTTCATACTGAATGAAATCTACCCTTTCCCTCATTAATATTTATGTAAGAATTCCATGAATAATGATTATAATAATTTATAATGTGGCATAATTTAAATGAGCACATGACTTTTGTCCTTGGCAGAAATTATAGAATCAGGTCTATATCATCGCATATGCAAACATAGCAGACCCTGATCTGATGGCTCCTACAAATGCCATCTGATCTGGGTCTACTCTGTTTACAAAGGTATCCTCCAGTTACCTCAAATCGGGGTAGAGTTGTTTTCGTGTTACCGGAAATAAGTTCGATATCGCACACGCTGTTTTGATTCTGACATCATAAACTTCAGAGCAAGTGGACAACACCCACTCCGCCAAGTTGCCACCAAAAATTCTAAGAATCAAACTTGGAGGGGTAAATCACCACTAAGGTTGTGTCTATGGTTGCAAAATGTGGTATTTTATTTAAATCTGTTTGATGCACTATAGCTTTCATACAATTTTCTGATTAAAAAGTCATTTCAACAGCCCGAGTTATTGTCATCATTCTGTGTGTAAACACAATACTACGCTTCAATAATGTACCGATTCAATAATTCTGTTTACCATTGCAAGGGAGTAACTGTGGTGATTTTCTTATGAGGCCCTAATACAAATTGGAAATAAATCATGAATGCAGATGATGTTCATGAATAACATTAGGTAGTTTAAATATAGATCTATGTAGATCTACAGGTATATTTTGAATAGTTTTAAATGTTTTTTGAGTAGATTTCTTTCTTATTTAGATGTATACTTTTAGGTTTACAACATCCCAACTCCTGCAAAGAAGTACCGCCTTTCCTCCCCTTCCTCGATGACATCTGCGTCATCAGTAAGCCTTGGAGGGCAATGTGTCCAAAATTGTTACAAAATACTGTTGTGATAATAAAAACATTTTCCAGTGAATGAATAAATAGAAATGACATTTTTTTCTCTCTATGTGGCAGTTGTTTACTTGTAACCCCAACAGGGTCTCAATTTTATTGATTTTTCTGCTGTCCACGAAAATAGGTATACCCGCCTGTAATGACATCATTTGCTGTACTGATCAAAACGACAGTGCTTATGCCAAAATTATTGCCACAAATTGTACATTTCTTTAGGGGCTAATAATGCAATATTTGCTTTGTTTGTTGGCGTGCTTTATTTTTAAATTGTTGTTATCTCGTAATATTAATCCGTGATTGAATGGTTACCAACACGAAAACTGGTAATATGAGGGTATGAAAAAGCATTTATATGAGGGAAAGACTTGCACGCTGATGAACCATTCCACTTTGCATATTGAGCATTCAAAAGGTTAAAAGCATGTCTGGATAAAAGCAACAAAGACCTCGACAATTGACAAGAACCATCTCAATGTTACCAAGGGACAATGATTTGGAACAACATGCAAAAAATGAAATTATTGAAGATTTTGAACTGATGACAAATGCATAACGACCAGTTACTTACACGATCCTGATGTAAGCGAATGAGGATGCAAAATGCATGATGACAATTCAAGGGTTTAGTGCAAGACTGTTGTAACTACATGGCAAACTACCAGTGTAATCATTTTCAAAATAATTGTCTCACTAAAATAGTTGGTCCATCTGGTAAAATTGAGTGTCAAAGTGTGACTTCTGATGAGTTGCCAAGTTAATTTGCCACTCATCTGGATTCAAATTATTTGCAAGGTCATCACACTGTTGCCCTATACATTGTAGTTACAACACTTTTACACTCGGCCCTTAAAATGAGAACATGACAAAACTGAGCCACACTTTGAGAAAAAGTACCTCTGGCAATTTGTAAACTGTGCAGAACCTGACAGGACACATAAAACAAAGGCAACTTCTGTCAACAGTTTTGGAGCAAAACAGAACCCCCTTTAAAACAACCACTTAACTCTTGGATTCATAGAGACACTTCTCATGCCTCTCCAAACAGACCCAGATCAGATGGCTCATGTAGGAGCTGTTTGATCGGGGTCTGCTCTTTTTGTTTATAGAACTATGTATATAGAACTGTTTCTTAAGTTTCTTTCATGGCCAAATATTAAGTTTTTAAGTACCATTATAAAAAGTCAGTCAATGAATATTTATCAAGTAACAGATTCTTGTATAATTAGTCATGAGGTAAAGGCTTATTTGGTGTCTTTTAAGGAAAGTGATTGTTTAATGCAGAATGAAACTTGTGCAGAAAGCTCTTATAGGAATAGTTGCTTCAGATACATACAGTAAAACAGAGATAATCCGAGGAGCGATTTTTGGAGTATATGGTCTAGTCCAAGGGAACTTGTATGGCCCGGACATGAAATCTATTACTTTAATACAACAATGTACAGTATAATCCGAGTCTCGATAATTCGTTTTTAGAGCATGTGCCCCGATCCCTTCAATTGCCCCTAGCAATTAAAGGCGGCTCTGTGTTTGTTTTGCAACTGCGTCCGAATAACACCGGCTCCAACCTATACACGTATGTAGGTGGTAATTGTGAGTTCAACCTGTACAATGCATATATATATATATATATATATATTGCATCGATTCTTTCCTTATATAAGTGATTAAGATGCGACCGAAGTATCACTGTAGTTTGTAGGGTCTGTTCAAGGACCCTTCACAATAAACCCACAATTTGTTTCAAACAATTAGACATAGAACAGTCATAGCTTATATCCTTATACTTATGAATTTTAGTTTGCCTAATTTTCCATTGATCGACATTTAATTTAGTTGTGGATGTTAACAAACAACTTCGCTTCCCTCCCATGCTGTTTCATGATAAGGAAAATCAGGGCGAGTTGATCTAGTTGTGAAATTAATTAATAATCTGAACACTCGGCTTTGTGTGAATTATTCTCAAACTAGAAAATTGTGTCTGTAAGACACAGTGATGCCCCCGTGTAGGTGCTTGCCTAGCTGCACGTAAAATTTCCAAGTCATTTGACCTTGACCGTGCGGGTAGCATGGGCTGGGTGTGCAATGGAAGTATGGATGGTGTTTAATGTGTATATGCAATTCCATGGCAATAGCTACAGTGGTTAGGGAGATATAAGACAATGAAAAAACTGTGACAAAAAACTGCACGTAAATGTGACAACCAACTGCACGTAAAATTTCCAAGTCATTTGACCTCGACCTTGGGCTTGCGGGCAGCATGGGTGGGGTGCCAAATGATAGCACAGATGGTAATGGATCTGTATGTGAAGTTTCATGTGTATAAGTGTAGAAATTACTGACTTATAACACTTGAAAAAATGTGACAACCAACTGCACCTAAAAGCGTGACAGAGGGACAGACGAACATGTGCAAAACAATGCCCCCTGACTATCATCAACGGGAGCATAAAAAGTGTTTATCTCTTATAGTAAGCGTCTGGTTGAACGAGACTGAACACAAACATATCAATTAACTTTTGAGCATTCTGTTGGCAAAAAGAACTGGTACGTGCATACACTATACAATAGATTGGACACATTACGCATATGAATCATGAAGTATGATTTCATGGATAATCTGAGGGTAGCTGTAATCTGAGCATTTTCTTAGTTCCGGACACTCCTCAGATTATGCCCATTTTACTGTATTTATTATCCAAATGTAAAACCAGTGTATACCCTCATTAGAACTGTGTCTGTTATGACTCTGCGCTATTTTCAAAACTCAAAGACTCTCTTTCTTATATCATAACTTTACAAAATGTCACAAAGACGTTTAGTTACCAGAAATCCTTCTCTTTTTTTTTATTTGAATGAAATTTACTGAAACTATTTGTTGATTGTTTTCCACTCTGTTCATACATAATGACATGAAGTAACAAAACAGCAAAACATTTCAACTCTTCTTCACAATGTTGGATATTCAAATTACATCAAATCTGTTGATGTAAAATAAAAATACGGCCAAGATATAATTGTACCAACCAAGGCAAGAGGCATGCACATTGATGCAACTGCCAATGTGACAACTATGTAGACTTGAAACCATATGGGCTCAACAACAATTAATGATTTTACATACTACATGTGTAAATGTATACAGAAATCAGACTAGCAGAATCACTGAATAAACAGGATACATATGTTTTCTAACCAAGGTAAACAACTCAATATTTATTTAAGCAAACAAAAAGCTGCTGATATGTGTTATTAGCTTTGTTAAAATAATTTCTTGCAAAGTTTTATCTAAATACAGGCACAAAGCCTTGCAGCTGTACCATAAAAACAGCTTTGTCTATCAACAGACAGATACAGAGACGGAAGAGAAGATTGATGGACAGATGAACAACCTCTAGTATATTGTCTTTGTTATACTTCATCAATATCACTTTTACTTGTGACTTTAGCTAGATAATACAACAGGTTTTATATCATACCTTCATCTTTATCCTTAGCAGTGACAGTGAGGATTCTGCCCGAGGTATCAGCTCGCTGTTCAGGGACAGATATCTCCCATAGAGACTGTGTAAAATATGGAGGATTGTCGTTCTTGTCGGTTATGCTAACTTGTACCTGAGCAGTGGCTGTAACAAACAATTAGAGACAGATATCTCCCATAGAGATTGTGCAAAGTATGAAGGTGAAGGATTGTGATTCTTGTCAGTTATGCCAACTTCTTCCTGTACAGTGATTATGATTGTTGTCAGATATGTTAACTTGTTCCTGTACAGTGATTGTCATTCTTGTCAGTTAGGCTAACTTGTTCCTGTACAGTGATTATGATTGTTGTCAGATATGCAAACTTGTTCCTGTACAGTGATTGTCATTTTTGTCAGCTATGCTAACTTGTTCATGTACAGTGATTGTCATTTTTGTCAGCTATGCTAACTTGTTCCTGTACAGTGATTGTCATTTTTGTCAGCTATGCTAACTTGTTCATGTACAGTGATTGTCATTCTTGTCATTTATGCTAACTTGTTCCTGTACAGTGATTGTCATTTTTGTCAGCTATGCTAACTTGTTCATGTACAGTGATTGTCATTTTTGTCAGTTATGCTAACTTGTTCCTGTACAGTGATTGTCATTTTTGTCAGCTATGCTAACTTGTTCATGTACAGTGATTGTCATTCTTGTCATTTATGCTAACTTGTTCCTGTACAGTGATTGTCATTTTTGTCAGCTATGCTAACTTGTTCATGTACAGTGATTGTCATTTTTGTCAGTTATGCTAACTTGTTCATGAACAGTGATTGTCATTTTTGTCAGCTTTGCTAACTTGTTCCTGTACAGTGATTGTCATTTTTGTCAGCTATGCTAACTCGTTCCTGTACAGTGATTGTCATTTTTGTCAGCTATGCTAACTCGTTCCTGTACAGTGATTGTCATTTTTGTCAGCTATGCTAACTTGTTCCTGTACAGTGATTGTCATTTTTGTCAGCTATGCTAACTTGTTCCTGTACAGTGATTGTCATTTTTGTCAGCTATGCTAACTTGTTCATGTACAGTGATTGCAACAAAACAAGAATCATCCTTTTACCTCATGAATTTTCATATTAGAAATAATCCATCTTTATTGGCTATTTTTTTATAATGACATGAATAATTTCTATCGAATAATCAGACCTAGATAATGCCATAAGTAAACAGAGCAGACCCTTATCCGATGGCTCCTACAGGAGCAGTCTGATCTTGTCCACTCTGCAAAGGTGTCTGTATCAGTTAAAGTGTTAATGTAGCTTGTAGTAAATGTTTTATTGTAAGACTTTGTTAGGAAAAAATCATAAGCACACAATGCAGACCCTGATCAGATAGCTCCTACAAGAGTAATTTAATCTGTATGTACTCTGTTTACAACGGCACTAAAATGCGTATCTATGGAGTAAAGTGTTAAACAACTTCAAACTGTTCCGAAGTGTATCTATGGAGTAAAGTGTTAAACAACTTCAAACTGTTCCGTAGTGTATCTATGGAGTAAAGTGTTAAACAACTTCAAACTGTTCCGTAGTGTATCTATGGAGTAAAGTGTTAAACAACTTCAAACTGTTCCGTAGTGTATCTATGGAGTAAAGTGTTAAACAACTTCAAACTGTTCCGTAGTGTATCTATGGAGTAAAGTGTTAAACAACTTCAAACTGTTCCATAGTGTATCTATGGAGTAAAGTGTTAAACAACTTCAAACTGTTCCATAGTGTATCTATGGAGTAAAGTGTTAAACAACTTCAAACTGTTCCGTAGTGTATCTATGGAGTAAAGTGTTAAGTAACTTCAAACTGTTCCATAGTGTATCTATGGAGTAAAGTGTTAATGTTCCGTAGTGTATCTATGGAGTAAAGTGTTAAGTAACTTCAAACTGTTCCATAGTGTATCTATGGAGTAAAGTGTTAAGTAACTTCAAACTGTTCCATAGTGTATCTATGGAGTAAAGTGTTAAGTAACTTCAAACTGTTCCGTAGTGTATCTATGGAGTAAAGTGTTAAGTAACTTCAAACTGTTCCGTAGTGTATCTATAGAGTAAAGTGTTAAGTAACTTCAAACTGTTCCGTAGTGTATCTATGGAGTAAAGTGTTAAGTAACTTCAAACTGTTCCGTAGTGTATCTATGGAGTAAAGTGTTAAACAACTTCAAACTGTTCCGTAAACTAATTTTCAGAATATGTGACATAATTCCAATTAAACGGTATCAGTGAAAATGCTTTGGCCCATTGCCAATCAGCCCCATGTGATATTTTCAATTTTTATGTGCAAAATGGTACATGATCCCTTGGTTTTCTGGTCATTGCAAAGTATGAATAGACATGTATGTTATATGGACAGAAATATTATCTGTAGAATCTCTCACAATTAGGAGCCTGTATGAATACTGATATCACATCACTGAAATACCACTATTTCAGACAGTAGTCTTCTACATACCACTATTTCAGACAGTATTTCTTCTACA
Organism: Azorinus chamasolen; assembly: GCA_963576725.1. Lineage (NCBI taxonomy): Eukaryota > Metazoa > Mollusca > Bivalvia > Cardiida > Solecurtidae > Azorinus > Azorinus chamasolen. The sequence continues at coordinate 47,814,085 of OY755238.1, read as the reverse complement.
TACCACTATTTCAGACAGTATTTCTTCTACATACCACTATTTCAGACAGTATTTCTTCTACATACCACTATTAGGTGTATTTTCTGGAAAATGGCCAGGGGCATCTGAGATAGTTCCATCCGTTGCCATGACCTTGATATAATATACTTTCTGCTTCTCTCTGTCAAATGTGCTTGTGGTGGTTATCTCCCCTGAGAGAGGGTTAATGTCAAAATGCATATAGGCATCATTTCTGTCACTCATCAAGCTGTAACTGACCTTAAAAGAAAGACCAACAGAATTTATGGAAAAATGGCAATAAAAATCCATTTGATGTTACCGTATATAACAACAAGAGGGCCACGATGACCTTATATCGCTCACCATTTAAGATAAACATTTGAGATAAACTAGTCACAACCATCTCCGGAAAATGAAGATAAGAGGGCCATAGTAGTTTTAATTTTTTCAACTGAAGATTAAACAATTTGTTCAAAATGCTTGGTAGTCAAAATTAATTCACAATATGGTCATCAGAGTATATAAGAAAATCCCCCCACCCCTACCTGGCTTCCATATTTTTTGAGATATCAACATGATTTTAACAGGTTTGATAAAGAGTCACCAGGTGACTATTCCTACTACATACCATTCAAATTGGTCCATTGGTTTTGAAGATGAAGATTTTTAAAGGTTTCCAAACTATATCATTATACATGTATTAGGAAATATAGCCCCATCCCCGGTGGCCATGTTTTTTGTTTAACAATATTTATAAAGGGTTACAAGGAAACTATTCCTACCAAATGCCATTTAAATTGGACCATCGATTTTGGAGATGGAAGATTTTTAAAGGTTTTCTTATAAGGAAATCCAAACACGCTCCTTGCGGCCATGTTTGGTTTTTTTTAGATAAAAGATGTTTTTCATAAATATGGTAAAGGGTCACAGGAAGACTATTCCTATCAAATATCATTCAATTCTTACCACTGATTTTAGAGAAGAAGATGTTAAACAATTTTTCTTTTGGTTGCAACCAAGGCAACCAGTTCTACATGGATCCCGATTCTTTTCACAAATTTTACAGAGCGTGATACAAAGATCATTTCTGTAAAGTTTGGTAATATTCTGCCTCATTGTTTCAGACGAGATGTTTGTTTAAATTAATTGTTGATGACCGGATAGTCGGACATATAGCTGAACGCGAGATGATAGGATATCAAACAAGAGGGCCATGAGGCCATGAAGCGCTCACCTGAGATAACCCCAGGGGCGGGGCCATTTTTGACCACAAGAAATCATGTGGACAACCTTGGTAGAGAACCACAAGGCAAAGCAGTATGCCATTAATAAAAGGTCTAAGCCTTATGGTTTCAGAGAAAAATAATATTTCCTATTTTCCCCATGAAAAACTGATAAGCCCTGAGGCAGGTCCAAGTTTCGCCCAGTGGTTAGGGTCGTAAGTTAAACATTCTTGGTAGAGGACCACAAGCCACAGCTACATATTTATAGAGGACCATTAGATCATGTTAGTCATACCAAATATCAATGGTCTAGGCCTTACAGTTTCAGTAGATTTTTAAAGATTTTCCAATGAAAAACTGATAAGCCCTTGGGCGGGGCCATTTTTGGACCGGGGGTCATAATTTGAACAATATTTGTAGAAGACCATAAGATCATGCTACATACCAAATATCAAAGGTCTAGGCCTTACAGTTTCAGAGAAGAAGATTTTTAAAGAATTTCCTATGAAAAACTGATAAGCCCTTGGGCGGGGCCATTTTCGGCCCGGGGGTCATAATTTGAACCAATTTTGTAGAGGACCATTAGATCATGCTACATACCAAATATCAAAGGTCTAGGCTTTACAATTTGAGAGAAGAAGATTTTTAAAGATTTTCCAATGAAAAACTGATAAGCCCTTGGGCGGGGCCATTTTTGGACCGGGGGTCATAATTTGAACAACAACTGTAGAGGACCATAAGATCATGCTACATACCAAATATCAAAGGTCTATGCCTTACAGTTTGAGAGAAGAAGATTTTTAAAGATTTTCCTATGAAAAACTGATAAGCCCTTGGGCGGGGCCATTTTCGGCCCGGGGGTCATAATTTGAACCAATTTTGTAGAGGACCATTAGATCATGCTACATACCAAATATCAAAGGTCTAGGCTTTACAATTTGAGAGAAGAAGATTTTTAAAGATTTTCCTATGAAAAACTGATAAGCCCATGGGCGGGGCCATTTTTGATCCGGGGGTCATAATTTGAACAATGTTTGTAGAGGACCATAAGATCATGCTACATACCAAATATCAAAGGTCTAGGCCTAACAGTTTCAGAGAAGAAGATTTTTAAAGATTTTCCTATGAAAAACTGATAAGCCCTTGGGCGGGGCCATTTTTGGACCGGGGGTCATAATTTGAACAACATTTGTAGAGGACCATAAGATCATGCTACATACCAAATATCAAATGTCTAGGCTTTACAGTTTGAGAGAAGAAGATTTTTAAAGATTTTCCTATGAAAATTCCATATTACATGTACCATATATGGAAACAAGAGGGCCATGATGGCCCTAAATCGCTCACCTGGCCTTACGGTTTCAGAGAAGAAGATTTTTAAAGATTTTCCTATGAAAAACTGATAAGCTCTGGGGCGGGCCATATTTGGTCCAGGGGTCGTAATTTAAACAATCTTTGTAGAGGACCATTAGATAATGCTACATACCAAATATCAATGGTCTAGGCCTTACAGTTTCAGAGAAGAAGATTTTTTAAAGATTTTCCTATGAAAAGCTGATAAGCCCGGGGACTGGGCCATTTTTGGTCCGGGGGTCATAATTTGAACAATCTTTGTAGAGGACCATTAGATGATGCTATATACTAAATACCAAAGGTCTAGGCCTTACGGTTTCAGAGAAGAAGATTTTTAAAGATTTTCCTATGAGAAACTGATAAGCCCTGGGGCGGGGCCATTTTTGGTCCGGTGGTCATAATTTGAACAATCTTTGTAGAGGACAATTAGATAATGCTACATACCAAATATCAAAGGTCTAGGCCTTACGGTTTCAGAGGAGAAGATTTTTAAAGATTTTCCTAAGAAAAACTGATAAGCCCATGGGCGGGGCCATTTTTGGCCCGGGGGTCATAATTTGAACAATCTTTGTAGAGGACCATAAGATGATGCTACATACTAAATACCAAAAGTCTAGGCCTTACAGTTTCAGAGAAGAAGATTTTTAAAGATTTTCCTATGAGAGACTGATAAGCCCTTGGGCGGGGCCATTATTGGCCCAGGGGTCATAATTTGAACAATTTTTGTAGAGGACCGTTAGATCATGCTACATACCAAATATCAAAGGTCTAGGCCTTACGGTTTCAGAGGAGAAGATTTTTAAAGATTTTCCTAAGAAAAACTGATAAGCCCCAGGGCGGGGCCATTTTTGGTCCAGGGGACATAATTTGAACAATCTTTGTAGAGGACCATTAGATAATGCTACATACCAAATATCAAATGTCTAGGCCTTACGGTTTCAGAGAAGAAGATTTTTAAAGATTTTCCTATGAGAAACTGATAAGCCCGGGGGGGGGGGGGGGGGGGGGGGGGGGGTGGGGGGGGGGCCATTTTTGGTCCGGGGGTCATAATTTGAACAATCTTTGTAGAGGAACATTAGATGATGCTACATACCAAATATCAAAGGTCTAAGCCTTACGGTTTCAGAGAAGAAGATTTTTAAAGATTTTCCTAAGAAAAACTGATAAGCCCCAGGGCGGGGCCATTTTTGGTCCAGGAGTCATAATTTGAACAATCTTTGTAGAGGACCATTAGATGATTCTACATACCAAATATCAAAGCTCTAGGCTTTGTGGTTTCAGAGAAGAAGATGTTTAAGTAAATTGTTGACGACGCACGACGCACATACGCACGACGCACGACGCCGGACGCCGGACACTGCCCCCTCACAATACCTCACCTGGCACTTTGTGCCAGGTGAGCTAAAAATGACCACGCCCTCTGGCGGCCATGTTTTTTGCCGGATCAAAATTCTTTTAACAACTTTTGAAGTCTATCAACTGAGAAACATTTTGGTGAAAACTATATTCAAATCAGACAAGTCATTCTGGAGAAGAAGATTTTTCTAGATATTGTGTACGGTTGCCATACGGTTGCCATGGCAACAAGACCGATGGCCCCACCCACTATCTTTTAACAATTTTTGAAGCACCCACCCACAGTATGAGTCTGACCAAGTTTGGTTACAATTGGGCAGTCGGTTTCAGAGAAGAAGTTGTTTGAAATTGTTGACGGACAGACAGACGGACACACTAACAAATGGGTAGTTGTGTGACTTTTTCCTTTGATCTTTTCTTGTGGGACTAGTCCCACAAGTAAAACGTATTTTTGGCTCTAACTTTGGAATAGAATGATCTGGAAGCTAACCCTAACCCTATGTCCCACAACTGGCCAGGTTAATGTCACAAGAAATGGCCAGGTTAATGTCACAAGAGATGGCCAGGTTAATGACTTTACTTGTGCGACTAGTTAGAAAAAGTCACACAACTACCCATTGGTGAGTGCGGACGGACGGACAGACGGACGCCGGACACAGGGGTATCACAATAGCTCACCTTGAGCACTTTGTGCTCTGGTGAGCTAAAAAGCTCACCTGAGCATACTCAAGTGAGCTAATAAAAGCTTACATACGACATATAAGACTATTGACTAAAACAATCAATATGAAAATATATGAAAATTCTGGTATCAAAGTTTTATAAAAAATTCAAATCATATTTTAACTAAACTTGAAAATGAACAGTACAACATTTCTTCATTGAGCTCTTATGATTTCTCTTCACTCTATACTACTCTACCTCACCATCTTATAAAGGAATAACTGATTAAATTAAAAGAAAAACCTTTGCCAGAGAAAATAAAATGTTCTTTGCTTTTAATGTTCAACGTTCATTCCTTTTGAATCCAGAAGTTGAAAATTACACAATGTGGACTTGCCTTGATGTTTGTAGATCCCTAACTTTTCTTTTAGATAACATATTTGTGTATTATTGGGATACCATATACCATCAAGTTGTTGGTAAACCTATGGGTACAAATTGTGCCCCTCTTGTTGAAGATTTGTTTTTCCATTGCTATGAGAGATTTTATGCTAAGCTTAAAACCTGATACACAAGCTGATATTGTTAATGCTTTTAATAAAACTTCTAGGTATTTAGACGATACAAATGTATTTTTAATTTAGATAATCCTTATTTCTTCTAATCACTTTAAACAAAGCTAATCAATCCAACATTATGGTTTCCATTTTAAATTTGAATCTTTCCATAACAAATGATAAAGTTTTGTCCAAAATATACAATAAAAGAGAAGATTTTAATTTCAAAATTGTTAATTATCCTTTTCTAGATGGAGATGTGCCCCGTTCAACATCTTATGGGGTTTACATTTCTCAACTTATTGCTTTGCTCGAGCCTGTTCTTTGCTAGAAGATTTTAATAGTCGTAATTTAATTATAACTGATAAACTTCTTAAGCAAGGTTATAGATATAATAAAATTTGGAAATCTTTTCCAAAATTTGATTATCTAAATTTACCTCTCATTAGTGAATACAATTGCAATCTACAGACATTACTGCAACAAGGTATTTCTCACACAGAATTCTATGGTGATGTTATCTACAAACTTTGGAAAATTTGGGGTCATATCCATTTTCATGATTTGTTTATTAAATGCATTAAAACTATTAAGAAGAAAGGTTATGACCGAATTATATTGCAATGCACTGCATGTTTGGTTATTGACCCTTTACAGCAGGTAGCTATGCTTCCATCTTTCCTATGCAATGACAGGCTGAGGATAGTACTCTAATGATGGTATACAATTAAACCCAGAAACAGGGTAATCTTACCACTCATGCATTGCCTTTTCTCTGTCGTGCCCTTAACTGCTTCCCTGTAGTTGCTCTGACTTCACTGAGTACATATTTGATGGACTTTCATAGTTGTTGTTATACTAAGTTTTACATTTTGTCCTGTGTTTACCGTCTTCTATGTTGTGGGAAAGTTCGACAGTGATACCTTTATTTACACTGTTTGTTAAGAATCACAGAGAAGTGACTTTCAGGAGAAGTGCCCTTCTTTTCTTACAGGGTGGAAAAGTGACCCTCTATTGCATTTTAAGAGGCGGAGAAGTGCCCTTCCGTCATATTTGAAGGGCCAGAGAAGTTCCCTTCCATGTAATAACAAAAAGCCCACAATACTCTCCTTACATTTATATGCCAGAGGATTTGTGTTTTTGTTTCTGTTTACCCTGACACTGTTTTGTGTTTGAATAACACACAACGTGTTAAAATAAAATTAGATTATTGCTTTTTCAGTTAATGTTACTCTTTAATGCAGGGGTGATAATCATATAATCACACCTATTTAATCGAGACCATAGTACCATATGCAAACAGCTTTGATCTTGATGAGGCCCTGAAGCATGAGTAATCTGGATCCAAGCTAGAAATTTACAAAAACAGTTCATTTCACCGATTAAATGTACTGCTCATTCGATTGGATTTATTTCTTAATTTTCAATGTACTGAGGCAGGTTCGGTATATTCACCATGTTATGCATTTATAATCCGAGTTGCAAATAGTTTGCATCGGATTAGTCTGTCGAGACCCCGGTTGACTATGCGTCTCAGCGGGATCTAATCTATTTGAAATGTTCTAAAACGACCATACACATGTGAAACGAATCGGTTCCAGTTCTGTTCCAATTTGGTTGTCAATTAGCTCAAATAATTTGACCTGGACCCTAACCTACTTAATTAGCATAAATAAAAACTCGTAACATTTCCATTTTTACCCTCGGCACGTGTCCCGGTAAGCAACTATGCATGGACACACTCAGCCAGAATACTCAGAATAGACGTCATGATTTACCAGTTGAGTTATACTGTACTATGATTGTCTGGGGAAGGGGAATTGAACATGGGCGAGATTAAAAGTGCAGACAAAGTTTATTCATATATTTTTGCAATACAGAATACACACAAAACAAGAGGGCCAGAATGGCCCTGTCATTGCTCACCAGGTAATCAGCGGAGAAGATTTTCAAAGTTTTCACTATATGTTTCTATAGAAAACTAGCCACCCCTGGGCAGGGCCAATTTTGACCTAAGGGCCATAATTTATATAACTTTTGTACAACTTATGTGGCAAATATGAAAGCTGAGAACCTTTCAGTTTCAGAGGAGAATATGTTCAAAGTTGTCAATTTATGTTTCTATTGAAAACTGGCCACCCCTGGGGCGGGGCCAATTTTGACCCCAGGGCCATAATTTATATAACTTTTGTACAGGACCTGAACATGATGCTATGTGCCAAATATGAAAGCTGAGAACCTTCTAGTTTCAGAGGAGAAGATATTCAAAGTTTTACTATATATTTCTATATATTTCTATAGAAAACAAGGCATCCCTGGGGCGAGGCCAATTTTGACCCCAGGGGCAGTGTTCTGCCAAGGTTGATAAAATGTGGGGACAATTGTCTCACCAAGCCTCAAATGTAGGAGACATTTTCAAAATTGATGAGACAAATGATTTTCTTAAAGCCGATTTAAGAGCAACAACAATGGCTGCCTCTTGATCGGTGAAAACCTTATCAACAGACTTTTTCAACTGGCCCTGCATCAGTTCGGCTTCTACACTCTGTTTATGATCGGAACTGTCAGCATGACGATTTAATGTAGTTGTTCGAAAGTTTGCGTTTTTTTCAGTGAAAGCATTAGTTTTTTTGTGTTTGATGCAAAGCTTACATGTCATTGCGTTTTCTTCTCGGTTGAAATCCAGCCACGAGTAATCACGCAGCCAACTATTCTGGAATTTACGATCGGTCTTTTTCAGTGCCGATTTCGATGTTGAAGGAGTAACGGAGCTCTCGTCCAACGCAGTACTATCAGTGGCCTTTTCCGGTACGGCCTGTTGCGACACTTCTACTTGACTTTTGTCACTGTTAGTAAAGAAGCTCAATATTGTACGCGCTTTCTTTTTTTCAGGTGACGAAGAAGCCATGATTAACTCTTGAATTTGGAGACAGTTCGGAAAAATATGTCGTGACCTATACATGTGATCGGAATCAACCAATCGGATGCAATCTCAGTGCGGTCGCTTGGTAACCACTGACAGCGTGCGCATCTGGTGTCATTATAATCGCTTAAACGTAGAAATTACACTATTTTACCGATTCGGCCCCAGCAAAATTCACCGCGACAATTTTCGCACTAAGACGTTTGGACGCCAGACATTTCTAATTTTTTCGCGACAATGTCGCAGAATCGCGGCCTCGACAGAACACTGCAGGGGGCATAATTTATCTAACTTTTGTACAGGACCTGAACAGGATGCTATGTGCCAAATATGAAAGCTGAGAACTTTCTAGTTTCAGAGGAGAAGATATTCAAAGTTTTACTATATATTTCTATAGAAAACAAGGCATCCCTGGGGTGGGGCCAATTTTGACCCCAGGGGGCATAATTTATATAACTTTTGTAGAGGACCTGAACATGATGTAATGTGCAAAGTATGAAAGCTGAGAACCTTCTAGTTTCAGAGGAGAAGATTTTCAAAGTTGTCACTATATGTTTCTATTGAAAACTGGCCACCCCTGGGGCGGGGCCAATTTTGACCTAAGGGGCATAATTTATATAACTTTGGTAGAGGACCTAAACATGATGCTATGTGCCAAATATGAAAGCTAAAAACCCTGTAAATTCAGTGGAGAAGATTTTCAAAGTTTTCACTATATGTTTCTATTGAAAACTGGCCACCCCTGGGGCGGGGCCAATTTTGACCCAAGGGGCATAATTTATATAACTTTTGTACAGGACCTGAACATGATGCTATGTGCCAAATATGAAAGCTGAGAACCTTCCATTTTCAGAGAAGAAGATATTCAAAGTTTTACTATATATTTCTATAGAAAACAAAGCACCACTGGGGCGGGGCCAATTTTGACCCCAGGGGCATAATTTATATATGACTTTTGTTGAGGATCTGAACATGATGTTATGTGCCAAATATGAAAGCTGAGAACCTTCTAGTTTCAGAGGAGAAGATTTTCAAAGTTTTCACTATATGTTTCTATTGAAAATTGGCCACCCCTGGGGCGGGGTCAATTTTGACCCCAGGGGCATAATTTATATAACTTTGGTAGAGGACCTGAATATGATGCTATTTGCCAATTATGAAAGCTGGGAACCTTCCAGTTTCTGAGAAGAAGATTTTCAAAGTTTTACTATATATTTCAATAGAAAACAAGACACCCCAGGGGCGGGGCCAATTTTGACCCCAGGGACATAATTAATATAACTTTTGTAAAGGACCTACAGATGATGCTATGTACTAAAGATGAAAGCTGTGAACCCTGTAGATTCAGAGGAGAAGATTTTTAAAGGTTCAAATTGTTGACGCCCGATGACAGACGGCGACGGACGACAGACATCAGGCGATCACAAAAGCTCACCCTGAGCACAAAAGTGCTCTGGTGAGCTAAAAAGCACAATTTCAAGCTCAATGCTATATATGCAAACAGTACAGCATCATACAGATCAAACTAGAACTATCACTAAAGGTGATGAATACCCCCACACGGAAGCCTTGATTGCAAATCCAAGTTTTGAACATGTAACAGGACCAAATAACAAAAATACCCAAAGTTCAAATAGAGAAAATTCTGTAATGGCTAACACTAAACACAGGAAAATTGTGTCTTGCACATGTACTATTCGTGTTTAGTATGTATGGCAAGTATCAATTTAATAAGTTTCAAAATGAAGGAGCAGTTTGTGACACCAACTCCCCATGTTTCATGCAAAAATGACAAAAAATATTCAAAGTTCAGGGGGGGGATAATTCTACAATGGCTAACCGTAAACACATGAAAATTGATTCTTGCGCATCTGCTATTTGTGACTATTACGTATCCCAAATATAAATTTAGTAACTTTAAAACTGAAGGAGGAGTTTGCGACACCAACTCCCCATATTACAAGCCAAAACAAGTATCAAGTGAATCAGGTTGAAAGTGAAGGAGGAGTTCAAAGTACAGGATTTTGACTGCCAATTTCAAGACCAATTTCAAGGACAAAGGTCAAGGTCAAGGTCACAGAGACCTGAAATTTGTGTCTTGCACATATACTACTCCTGAGTAATATTTATGCCAAGTATCAAGTGAATCAGGTTGAAATTGAAGGAGGTTCAAAGTACAAGATTTTGCCTGCCAATTTCAAGACCAAAGGTCAAGGTCAAGGTCACAGAGACCTGAAATTTGTGTCTTGCACATCTACTACTCCTGAGTAACATTTATGCCAAGTATCAAGTAAATCAGGTTGAAAGTGAAGGAGGAGTTCAAAGTACAAGATTTTGCCTGCCAATTTTAAGACCAATTTCAAGGCCAAAGGTCAAGGTCAAGGTCACAGAGACCTGAAATTTGTGTCTTGCACATATACTACTCCTGAGTAACATTTATGCCAAGTATCAAGTGAATCAGGTTGAAAGTGAAGGAGGAGTTCAAAGTACAAGATTTTGCCTGCCAATTTCAAGACCAATTTCAAGGCCAAAGGTCAAGGTCAAGGTCAAAGAGACCTGAAATTTGTGTCTTGCACATCTACTACTCCTGAGTAACATTTATGCCAAGTATCAAGTGAATCAGGTTGAAAGTGAAGGAGGAGTTCGCCGTACAAGATTTTGCCTGCCAATTTTAAGACCAATTTCAAGCCCAAAGGTCAAGGTCACAGAGATTTGAAATTTGTGTCTTGCACATCTACTACTCCTGAGTAACATTTATGCCAAGTATCAAGTGAATCAGGTTGAAAGTGAAGGAGGAGTTCAAAGTACAAGATTTTGCCTGCCAATTTCAAGACCAAAGGTCAAGGTCAAGGTCACGGAGACCTGAAATTTGTGTCTTGCACATCTACTACTCCTGAGTAACATTTATGCCAAGTATCAAGTGAATCAGGTTGAAATTGAAGGAGGAGTTCAAAGTACAAGCTTTTGCCTGCCAATTTCAAGACCAATTTCAAGGACAAAGGTCAAGGTCAAGGTCACGGAGACCTGAAATTTGTGTCTTGCACATCTACTACTCCTGAGTAACATTTATGCCAAGTATCAAGTGAATCAGGTTGAAAGTGAAGGAGGAGTTCAAAGTACAAGATTTTGCCTGCCAATTTCAAGGCCAAAGGTCAAGGTCAAGGTCACAGAGACCTGAAATTTGTGTCTTACACATCTACTACTCCTGAGTAACATTTATGCCAAGTATCAAGTGAATCAGGTTGAATGTGAAGGAGGAGTTCAAAGTACAAGCTTTTGCCTGCCAATTTCAAGACCAATTTCAAGGCCAAAGGTCAAGGTCAAGGTCACAGAGACCTGAAATTTCTGTCTTGCACATCTACTACTCCTGATTAACAATTATGCCAAGTGTCAAGTGAATCGGGTTGAAACTGAAGGAGGAGTTCGCCGTACAAGATTTTGCAGACAGACCGACCGACCGACAGGCTGATTCCAGTATACCCCCCTCAAACTCTGTTTGTGGGGGTATAATCAGGGTTGGTATACAGTGTTTGCAAGTCATCAAAATAGAGTTTCAGTCCACTTTAAACAACCACCTGTCATGAATACATATGTAAAGTCTATACTACTAAAAGAAGGAGCTCGATTATTTTGGAACAAAACATGACCGACTCTAATGTACACAAAACGAAGTGACTACAGCGATTCTTTATTTTTAAAAGCCTTAGCAAGCTGCAATGTTTTCAACATAGCTGTCTTGGTGCAGTGGATATGTATCTGGGCTTGCATATACGGGGTCTTGAGTTCGATTCTAACCAATGGCCTATCTTTTTTTTTTATACAAAAATACTGTCTGTACAAAACAACAATAAATATTAATAATAACATGTAGTAATTAATAACAAAATATTAACATATAAGTGATAAAGAATAAAAATTAACAAGAGGGCCAGAATGGCCCTGACATCGCTCACCAGACAATCAGAGGAGAAGATTTTCAAAGTTTTCACTATATGTTTCTATTGAAAACTTAACACCCCAGGGGGGGTGCCAATTTTGACCCCAGGGACACAATTTATATATAACTTTTGTAGAGGACCTGAACATGATGCTAAAAGAATGTAGTGAAAGAATGGATAGAGCATTAGACCACTGGAACTTGTATTCTTTGGATGCTAGAGGCGGATTCTCCCACCACTAATGACCTATGCAAACAGTTTGGATCCAGATCAGGCCCCACATAATGTGGGGCCTGATCTGATATCCAAATTGTTTGTAAATGAGACTGAACTTCTGTGTGTAGTGGGATTCTCCCGCCACTAATGACCTATGCAAACAGTTTGGATCCAGATCAGGGCCAACAAAATGTGGTGCCTGATCTGATATCCAAACTGATTGTCAATGAGACTGAACTTCTGAAAAACTTAGAAAGAAAGTGTGTAGTGGGATTCTCCCACCACTAATGACCTATGCAAACAGTTTGGATCTAGATCAGGGCCAACATAATGTGGTGCCTGATCTGATATCCGAACTGTTTGTTAATGAGACTGAACTTCTGAAAAACTCAGAAAGAAAGTGTGTAGTTAGGATAACTTGTGAATATGCTGCAGACAACAATTTAGCAGATGACAAAATTACCCAGCATGCAAAGAGTTAAGCTGAAATTCACAACAGATATGCTCTATATTGATAGCTGGTAGCTTAATGCAGGGCATAGGTATGAAAACAAGAGGGCCAGAATGGCCCTGAAGCGCTCACCAGACTATCAGAGGAGAAGATTTTCAAAGTTTTCACTATATGTTTCTATAGAAAACTAGCCGGCCCTGGGGCGGGCCAATTTTGACCCCAGGGGCATAATTTATATAACTTTTGTAGAGGACTTAGACATGATGCTATGAGCCAAATATGAAAGCTGAGCACCTTTCAGTTTCATAAGATTTTCAAAGTTTGCTCTATATGTTTCTACTGAAAACTACCCACCCCTGGGGCGGGGCCAATTTTGACCCCAGGGCCATAATTAATATAACTTTTGTAAAGGACCTGAAGATGATGATACATGAGTTCATATTATTATTCATATCTTAACTTATTTTTAACCCTTCCACTGTTCTATGTTTATTCAAAATTTCAATACCTACTGAATGTTCATGGACAAAATAGTTATAATGAAAGATAGAAAGTGTAGCCATTTAAGAAAGTAATGAAAAACATCTTTCAAATTCCATTAACAAACAGAGTAGACCCTAATTAGACAGCTTCTAAAGGAGCCGCCTGATCTGGGTCTGCTCTGTTTGCAAATGCATGGAAAGGCATTTATATGAGGGAAAGGGTTAAGTAAACATATTATAAGTACATTGAATATTGTACACAAAAATGGAAATAATTTAATGCAATTTGCACTATATAATATCACAAGTAAACAGAGCAGATTGATCATATGGCTACTAAATGAGCCATCTAATCTGGGTCTACTCTGTTTGCAATGGTGCAGAAATGCATAATTATGGAGCAAAGGGTTAATTGTCTGTGCAATAGGCCAGATCTAAAAATATCAGTTGTCTACCCAGGAAGATACTAGTGTTTAAACAGCAGTCAGCTACGGAAAACTTGCCACCCCTAGGGCGGGGCCAATTTTGACCCCAGGGACATGATTTATATAACTTTTGTAGAGGACCTATAGATGATGCTATGTGCCAAATATCAAAGCTGAGAACCTTCCAGTTTCAGAGAAGAAGATTTTCAAAGTTTCACTATATGTTTCTATTGAAAACTTGACACCCCCAGGGTGGGGCCAATTTTGACTCCAGGGACATAATTTATATAACTTTTGTAAAGGACCTATAGGTGAAGCTATGTGCCAAAGATGAAAGCTGAGCACCCTATAGATTCAGAGGAGAAGATTTTTAAAGGTTCAAATTGTTGACGACGGACGACGAACGACGCACGACGGACATCAGGTGATCACAAAAGCTCACCCTGAGCACTTTGTGCTCTGGTGAGCTAAAATGCTTTAAGAGTATTCTGCATTTTGAGAATTATCCACAGTTTTCTCAATCTTAAATGAGTGTGTGTTATTTGTCTAAACACAATTTCTACTCTACCGATCAGGCTAAGGGTGATTATATAAGAAATCCCACTGACTGGTCTCAGCTAAGAGTGATATTAAGGAGAAACCTTTAGAATGTAATTTCTGGTGTAAAGAAGTATATACACACAGGGCAGGGCCAATTTTAACCCCAGAACTATGATACTTACAAAACTCATAAAGTTATGCTAAGTAAATCTATACACCAAATATCTAAGCTCTGGGACATGTAGTTTCTGACAAGAATATTTTTAAAGTTTTTCCTATGCATAACTGGTGATCCCATAGGCTGTTTACGCAGTCAGCTATTAAAAACTGGAAATCCCTGGGGTGGGACCAATTTTGACCCTAGGGGCATAATTTATATAACTTTTGTAGAAGTCCTAAAGTTGAAGCTATGTGCCAAATATGAAAGCTGAGGACCTTCTAGTTTTAGAGGAGATGATGTTCAAAGTTTTCACAATATGTTTCTATTGAAAACTGAAAACCCCTGGGGCAGGGCCAATTTTGACCCCAGGGGTATAATTTATATAACTTTTGTAGAGGACCTACATATGATGCTATGTGCCAAAGATGAAAGCTGAGACCCCTGTAGATTCAGAGGAGAAGAACTTTAAAGGTTCAAATTGTTGACGACGAACGACGCACGACGCACGCCGACGGACGACGGACATCAGGCGATCACAAAAGCTCACCCTGAGCACTTTGTGCTCTGGTGAGCTAAAAAGAAGATTAGGAGCGCATATGGAGAAACAGGCTGCTTGCGGAGAAATACTAATAACCAATAACGTAGGTAATATATACAATGCAAAATAGATTGCTTTTTCAACAGTTATCAGTGTTATAGTTATATTGTTTATTTACAAACAAGTAGGAAATAAATTGACAGACGAAGAACAAAACAGCTGATGCGTCCTCGGCCAAATCGGCCCAAGGCCTAAATACGTACAGTTCTCGCAGACTGGCATTGTACCATTTGTTTGCATACCCCATATGCATATGTTACCGTAATTGTTTTAACCCTTCGCTTGCTGAATTTTAAAATACATTTCCCCTTCTTTACTCAAGCCCTGTTGTATAATTACATATATCTTCATGTGTACAAGTATTTCGATGTGTGCAATCACTGCTGTGGAGTTTGTTGCACACTCAATTTGTAAATAGTGCAGACCCTGATGAGACAGCTCCTGCAGGAGCTGTCTCATCTGGGTCTTCACTATTTACAGGTACATGTACGTATATTGACGTGAATAGCAAGTGAAGGGTTAACTGGGTTTTTTAATGCAAACGATTATATTGTTTTCCTAACAAAATTGCACTAATGAGAATGACAGATGGAGAGCAGAATTTGCACAGACAGTGAGACTGAGACTGGCACAGTACCATTTTTGAACATGCATACAATACTGTCTGTTGCTTCATTTAGACGGATTTTACTCTTTAGATGGACTTCGACGTGTTTGGATATTATATACTCTACAGAGTCACTGATAAAAGTGCATGACTGTCGAATGCTATTTGAAGCATTTATTATTATCTGGAAATTGTAGTATAAGGGTGTACCATTCTGAAAGAGAAATTCTTGGTGATTAAAGGCTTTTTTGTTAAAATAAGATTGTTACTTGTCTACAAAATTATTTTTAAATTCATTCATTTTCACAGTATCATAATATCAATTACATTTATAAGGAACTAAATTAGCTGAAGCGACGACGTTCTATGTGCAGCTTTAACAAAAACCAGCAAGGACATTTTTTGAAATTAAATAAACATCTTTACTGTTAGGCCCACCTGCTCCAGATTTTAAATGATTCTTTCTTTTAGTTATTGATTATAATCATTTATTTCATCACAAACCACATACATCGGATTTAGCCGTTAATCTTTACCAAGTAGTATTTTGAGAAATCATAACAGCTAAATTAATAAACCGTTGCTTATATGGCACTTAAATTAGTGCTCTTAATATTTTTTGTTGTAAACATTTATTTGGTTTTACATGACGTTAGTAGTATTTCTGTTTACTTAAAAGCTGCAAGACATCCTTACAGATCAGACTAAGACATGGATCAAACCCAGTGCTATGAGAAGCAAAGTAATTGTCATTTAGGGACTCCAACTACTTGACCACTCGCACATCCTCTCCACCCAGGGATTAAAATGGGTACCTGTGAGGGTCACTCGCCGGTACTGTGGCTGCATGATTGCGACATATGTTAGCAGTGCTCAATATTGTAGGTCAATGACTCAATGACCAGGGGAGTAAATGTACAGTCGCCTGAGCGGTCATTCGGACTGAAAGTAGACTATAACTAGGTACTTTACTTTTCCACCAATATTTTGTCTTGTAAACCAAACATTTTTAACATAAAACTTAAGGTTACACTATACTTTATAACGATATTGGAAAAGTATTGTAGTGATTGTACTTTGCAATTCACCAGAATGTACTGAACAGTCTGCCCGCTCTTTTCTAGTAACCTCAATATTTACACTACAAATTAATGTAGTCATCTCAATGTACAAAACAAAGATGATAGTTAATTGCTGAGCAGATCCGACTTTAATTGCTGAGTATTTGTTACCTTTAAAGAAAGCTGCCGTACGTCGGGATTTAATTGGTCGTCGATTGAGTAATTGTAACATATAAAGAAAGCCGCCATTTTCAGTTTGCATTTTAAGAAAGCCGCCATTGTCAATTTTGTATTTTTCATGCACGCCAGGTATAGATTTACTTTTCGTATATACTTTCAGTAAAATGAGAATTGCAATTCATGTAGATTGAATAATAACTAATAAATTATCAAATAACAAATAGAGCTACAAATACATTTCCATGTAACATCTGCTACATTTTAAACAAGAGGGCCAAGATGGCCCTTTATCACTCACCTGATTACCCAAAAGCTGGGTAGCCCCAGCATGGGGCCAATATTGACCTAAGGGAAAATATTTGAACAATGTTGATAGTGAATCATGAGCAGTGGTTCTGGAGAACAAGATTTTCAATGATTTAGAATATTGATTTTATCAAGACTCACAGCACACTAAGAACTAGTAACTAACCAGGTTGTTAGGTTCATCATGATCTGGATCCAAAGCCTTTATCCTCAGCACAGTCTGGCCTGGGTCTTCATTTTCAGGAACACTGCCTCTGTAGGAATTGCTTAGGGTGGGATCTAGACCCTCAAACTGTGGAGGCTCATTGTTCATGTCCTTAACAACAATAACTGGACGAATCTCTGCTGAGAGTGGGGTCTGACCTTGGTTCTAAACAAATGATGAAATAAAGATTTTAAAACAAGTTTTGACATCTTTGCAAACAGAGTGGCCCCAGATCAGCTCCTGTAGAAGTCATCTAATCTGGGTCTACTCTGTATGTTAATGAAATAATATAAATCCCATTCTACAGTTTCTGCCATGGTTAAATATTCCCTTGTTCATACCAAGTATAAACAAGAGGGCCATGATGGCCCTATATCGCTCACCTTCAAATTGTAGCACTACAGAGAGATGAGCTAGTCCAAACCATCTCCGGAAAATGAAGATAAGAGGGCCATAGTATTTTTTATTTTTTTTCAACTGAAGACTTCAATTTTGTTAGAAATGCATGGCAGTCATAATTCACTCATAATGGTCATCAAAGCACTATTCCTACTACATACCATTCAAATTGGACTACAAGTTTTAAGTTTTTTCAGATAACAACATGGTTCTAGCAGTGTTGATACAGAATCACCAGGGCACTATACCTACCAAATGCCATTCAAATGGGACCACTGGTTTTGGAAAAGAAGATTTTTTAAGTTTTCCCTATATTCATAAGGATATTTAGCTCCGCCCATGGCAGCCATGTTTTTTTCAGATATTAGCAGGGTTTTAGCAATTTTGATCAAGTAACTATTCCTGCCAAATACCATTAAAATTGGACCACCGGTTTTGTGAGAAGATTTTTAAATGTTTTCTATATACATGTAGTTATATAAGGAAATCTAGCCATGTCCCTGGCGGCCATGTTTTTGGAGATATCAACATGATTATAACAATTTTGATAAAGGGTCACCAGGCAACTATTTCTACCAAATACAATTTAAATTGGACCACCAGTTTTGGAGAAGAAGATTTTTTAACTCTAGCCTTACCCCTGGCGGCCATGTTTTTTTTTAAAATATAAAGATGATTTTGACAATTTTGGTAGAGGGTCACTAGATGACTATTCCTATCAAGTCTCATTCAATTCTGACCACTAGTTTTGGAGAAGATTAGTAAAAAAAAACCTAGTTGCCATGGCGACTAGAAATCTACATGGATCTAGATTCTTTTAACAAATTTAATAGAGCACGATACTAAAATCATTTCTGTAAAGTCTTGCCTTGTGATTTTAGTAGAGAGGCCATTTAAAGCAATTGTTGATGGATGGACGGACGGACTTACAGACGGATGGATGGACAGACAGACAGACAAACGAATGAATGGCCAGGCGGACAATGGGCAATCACTAAAGCTCACCTCAGGTGAGCTAAAAAGGTAATATCTAACTATAGCAGAAACTGTAGTAGCACATGGACACAGCTATAGGAACCGTCTGATCTAGGTTTACTCTGTTTGCAAAGGTGTAGAAAGGGGTATATTATATAATTAACACATGGCTGTCGAGGTGATAGATGATATTGTCAACAAGAGGGATAAATATGCCAGTTCAAGGGTTGACAATATCCTCTATCACCCCGACAGCCATGTGTTGATTATCTTATTATACCAAAAAACTTTAAAAGTACAATATTAGTTAATTTTACAATTAAAAGAAATAATCAATGAAGATAATATAGAAATACTGAAATAGCTCTTATCTACTATTTCGACCACTACGGGCCTTTATCAAAGATAATCATATCAAAATACACGTCACATTTTTGGTACATGCATTCAGCCATAAAATCAAGAAGAATAATGTTGATCCAGCATCATGGTAACATTGAGCTGTTATTTCAAAAGTAATGCCATCATCAAATGACGTCATGACTGCAACGATGTCACACATGCATTAGCATGCATGTATTCTCCCGAATATATGCAATAAAATTCAATAAATGAGATAGAATGGCAGGGTTTTCCCTTGACCCCTTCAAAAAGACCAATTTGAGGGTCCTCTTGGCCCCCTCTCTATAAAGTAAAGAACAGACCCTCTTAATTTCAATAGAAAAAGGGGGTCAGGGAAAACCCTGGAAAGGTGTATGTGAGTGAGACTGAAAAAGAAATTTGGGAGAGAATGAAAGAACATTTGAGTGATGCAAGACATGACAGAAAGAAGCTAATAAACATACATTTTGGAGTCGGTGGTCATAGCAGTGATGATGTTAGATTTGTTGTTTTGATATGGATATATTCACCTGGAAACTCATTCTGAGGGTGATATATCCTGACATATTCACCTGGAAGCTCATTCTGAGGGGATATATCCCGATATATTCACCCGGAAGCTCATTCTGAGGGTGATATATCATAAGATCACATTTTAGGTCGATGGGAGTTTTGCATTGAAGTATATATTGAGGTATAATAAATATGGAGTAACGGGTTAATGCATCATGTAAGTATTTTCAGAAAGATACATTTGGAGCTCCAAGGCTTTCTGCAAATGTTTATCCCACATTTAATGGCCGGCTCATTTTATAGACAGTCATCGTTTTTCATTAAGTGGTTGCTTTAAACAGGTTCTACTGTATAAAATATTTAAACTCAAAACCCTAAAATTTCCCGCGTCTTCTGACTTACCGTTACTCTAAGCCTGAGCTCGTATTTGTTCTGCACGTTGTAATCCAGGCCGGCTTTCAGGATCAGCTTCACCTCTGTCCCGTCCTGATAAATACGGAATGGCCCCAACTGCTGCACTGTATTTTCCCCGGAATCAATTAGTGCAAACGACAGGCCATCAAATGGCGCTGGTGTGTTAGATGATGCTCTCATTCTTGCTATCACATGACCAATAGCCTCAGTTTCTTTAACAGTGTATTCTCGTTCGTAATTGTCACTGTCCCAGGTGGGAGGGTTGTTGGTGCGGTCTGTGATACTGATGGTCACTGTACTCAAAGAACTGAGTGGTGTGTCTCCTCTGTCCTCTGCCTTCACTCTCAACACAACATTGTCAGTCTGAAGAAGCAGACGACAGAACAAAATGCAATCAATACTGGATTTAACAGGTAAATTGAATAAGCTTATCAATAATCCTGTAAACATTTGACACAGACAAAGGAAACAATTTGCCAGTAAGTTTATCAGATAGAAGACACCCTTGCAATGAACAGAATTGCAGTCTCTGGCAAGTTACAAACAGTACAGACTAAATTTATACAGAACTGCATTTCTAAAAGGTTTAAAGATCTGTTATCTGTTAGAATTCCAATGGAGTCTTAATAATTAACCCTTTACCTCAAGAAATATTCATTTAGTAATAATGAATGTATGAATAGATAGATTTAGAATTGTATATACATATAAAGTTAAGACCCATTGATAATATATGTGATATAACTATTTGTTAATACTAAGATAATATCTTCTTTAAATATATATTACATGTATTCATATTATCATATATTAGTATCACAGATGGAAAAAGAATATAAAACCTATCACTGAACTTAACAAGAGTGTTCGGAGGAACACTTGTGTCACCTGCTCGCAGCTGACACAAAAACTGTTAATATGCTGGAGTGCGAAAATCAGAACAAAGGGGAACAAGTTAATGTTGTATTGCTATGCAATACATGAATCCCGGTACCCCGCCCCGCACCCATAAGAGGAATGAATTCAACCCCCGACACCCTCTACCCTGGCACCCATAAGAGGAATAAATTCATATGTAAAAAAATCCAAACTTCTGTCAAAATTGTTGCAGCCCATATTCCCATCCACATGACCATCCTCATATATAGCTGGTTCATATGTAAAAGTTTGAATGAAAACTCTTACATAGTATAGGAGGAGGTAGCTGCACATGACTTTTTCACTATTACTCTATATAAGGAAACAGTCCAAAGGGTCATAACTTCTGTCAAAATTGTTGCAGCCAAAAGTCCAAACCACATGACCATCCTCACATATAGCTGGTTCATATGTAAAAGTTTGAAGTAAATCCCTCAAATAGTGTAGGAGGAGTTAGCTGCACAAGATTTTTTTGATATATAATCTATATAAGGAAACAGTCCAAAGGGTCATAACTTCTGTCAAAATTGTTGCAGCCAAAATTCCAAACCACATGACTATCCTCACATATAGCTGGTTCATATGTAAAAGTTTGAAGTAAATCCCTCAAATAGTGTAGGAGGAGTTAGCTGTACAAGATGTTTTCGCTATAAATTCTATATAAGGAAAAAAGTGTAGGAGGAGTTAGCTGCACAAGATTTTTTCGCTATAAGGAAAAACTACAAAGGGCCATAACTTCTGTCAAAATTGTTGCAGCCAAAATTCCAAACCACATGGCCATCCTCACATATAGCTTGTTCATATGTAAAAGTTTGAAGTAAATCCCTCTAATAGTGTAGGAGGAGTTAGCTGCACAAGATTTTTTCGCTATAAGGAAAAACTAAAAAGGGCAATAACTTCTGTCAAAATTGTTGCAGCCAAAATTCCAAACCACATGACCATCCTCATATATATATAGCTGGTTCATATGTAAAAGGTTGAAGGAAATCCCTCTAATAGTGTAGGAGGAGTTAGCTGCACAAGCATTTTAACAGACAGACAGACGGACGGGCAGATGGACAGACAGAAAGCACAACATAAATATGTCTCCCTCCCCTAAAAGGGGGGGAGGGGGGGTAGGAGACATAACTCCACTGACCCACCCACCCATGGTGTAGTCGGAATTGGTATATACATGACAAACCTGACAGGTATTTGTAACAAGAGGGCCAGAATGGCCCTGACATCGCTCACCAGACAATCAGGAGAGAAGATTTTCAAAGATTTCACTATATGTTTCTATAGTAAACTAGCCGGCCCTGGGGTGGGGCAAATTTTAATTCAGAAAGAATTAATCTATACTTATACAGTAATTGATGTACACGTTAATAACAATAACGTCTTGGAATTGATAACAGTATTAATAACAACACATTTTTGTGAAACACTATGCCCCTGATTGTGACAAATATAAATTTGACCCGTAATGTGACATTTAACTGTAATATAACCTTGATATTAATAAGTCCCCCCCCCTCCCCCCCAAAAAAAATAAAATAAAATAAAAAATAAATAAATAAAAATGTTCGCCTCTGTAAGTTGCATAGACATGCCAGGTTTGAAGTATGTATGTGCAATGGCTACAACGTTATTGCCAACATTAAAGTTTGAGCCAAGCCAACAAACCAACAAAGTCAGCCCCCCCCCCCCCCCCCCCCCCCCTTGATTCTTGATTGGGGGCATAAAAATATGACAGACTGAAACAAAAGGAGCCATCTCATGATCTGCTGTTTATATATTGACATGCTTCTAGTTTCTACTATGGCAAAAGAATATCTTAATTATATTCATGATGTCATTATTTCTTATATGAATATTCATGAAGTAAGGGGTCAATTAATGCTTTCATGTCCAAAGCTGATGCAAAAACTGAAGCACAACATCAAAATGATACAAAGGCTACCTATAATCCTACATTTTTTGTTCAATTTATTCTTACACATAACATTTATTTTTCCATGTTCAGCACTCGTTTATTTTGAATAAATGTAGTCTGCTTACAAATTTGAAGGTAGACTGTTTTTATTTTTAATTACTAAGTAGATCCATACATGTACATACAATTACGGTAGTTGTTTGGAACCTGATGAAACTCAAATTCAGAACTACAGTCAGAAGTAGAGTTGTAAGCTGGGAAAGACATTTCAACAAATTGCTACCTACTTTCGCTTTTACACGACACAAACGTCTTGAGCAGACTCGGCGGTTACACGATACATAGAAGAGACAGTTGTTATTGACACTGGAATATAATTTGATTGAATATGTGTTGAAAACCTTCTATGGATAATACTTACTTTGATAAGCCGATAGAACCCCGTGTTTTACGGTTTTACTTCTTGTAAGACTTAGACTTGTGTTGAGGTTGGGTGCCATAGTCAAAACACGCTGTTCGATGCGTGATAAATGTGTATATGGGATTTCTTTGACCTTGTCCTTTATGAAACTTCCTATTTCTAATTTTGAGTACGGGTCAAACGGAAATGACCGAATGCGATGCAAAAGGCAGTTTGATTGGCTGAAGATGTAGGTCTATATGCTAATCAGTTACGAATGTGTAAATGCAATCGGAAACCTCGGCTATATTCCTTCTGCTTTAGAATGCCAAGGTGTTGCGAAAACTACGGCAAAAATATTCGTTCGCGTCTTCTTCTTCTTCTTCCGATTAAAGTACAGGGCCCACTCTGGAGCATCGACGTACTTGGAGTTTATTAAAATTCAAGACTTTTAAAAAGTTTATCTTTGTGTAGATTAGTAGTAATTATCTCACACAGCGAATTATTATTAAATACATGAAGAGTAAACAAATACATGAACATTTTACAACCAAACTAGTGCAGACTTGAAGAAAACTATTTTGTCTTGCGCATGTTCACTAGACAAGTGAACTCGTTGCCGTAAAGAGACCGACTGGTATATGGCGTTTGAACGCCATAAAAAGGGGAATAATTCCAAAAATATTGATGCTAGAGTTATGGCCCTTGTGCATAAAACTTCCTCTCATCATGCTTGTTCAATACAGTCTAACCTGCTTCAGCGGTCACCTGGTGTCAGCGGCCACACTGCTGTAAGCGGCCACTACAGGACCCTTCCAATGAAAAACACTATTTATCACATAATCGACCATGCGGGAGTGCCGTAACAGAGTGTCGTATTTCGCAGAATTGCACAAGTGCATTTTCTATGCAAATTAGCAAGTTAGCAAATCGAAGCGCTCATTTAAAAAGCGTTAGTCAATCATAGCACTCCATGCGCGTCGTCCATTGTATTACTACTATACGCTGTTTGTAAAGAAATGGCAGAAACAGCCACCAGTCTGTTTTATTTTCTATGGCATTTTAAGGATTATGTGATAAAAAGAATCTTATATTCGTGTTCATTATACATTGTTTTATGAAACTCGTTTACTGTAATGAATATGACACTCGCTAAAGCTCATGTCATATTATTATAGTAAACTCGTTTCATAAAAACAATGTGTAATGAACACTCATAAGATCCTCTATATATTACACCTGGTATAAACGGTCACCTGCCTAACGCGGCCAGCTGCCAGTCTATTTCATCCCAAATGGCATATACACACTGGCGTAAGCGGCCAGGTGTTCTACAATTGTAAAGCGTGTAAACAATTTTCATGGCTATCAGTCGGCAAACGCAGACATTTTGTCACCTTTGAATGTATACAACTAATGGACATGGCCCATTTGGCCCCTTATTCAATTATCACAGTTTCTTTTGTTTGTTTATAAAGCGTGTCTGTTGTTCACGCCATATTGATTGGGGATTCTTGCTAGGTTTTCCCTAAGATTCTTTCAATCATGCGCGAGCTGGCTGGTTCCCAACTTCCGGTACACAAGTACATGTACGAGAATGGAATATTCGGGAAACCAGTCATGTCAAACATAGAACCCTATGTCGATTTTTACAAATTTCGCCGGCAGGCAAATTCGATAATCCACATTGTATTACTCAAATGAGAGAACTGACACTTATGAATAAGGGGCAAAAAGGATGAAAAAAGACAAACAAGGCAATTATTTCGATATGACTTGCGATTATTATGGGCATATTAGATCCGAACGATCTTTATAAATACCAATTAGTATATCATATATAACACGTCTTCATCATAATTACTCGAAAGTATGCTTGGTAACCTGCACCTGGTTTAGGCGGTCACCTGCTGTAAGCGGTCAAAGTGGCCACTTCCTTAGACTGACCGCTTACAGCAGGTTGGACTGTATATGAAATTTGAAACCAATTGAACCAGTAGATAAAGAGTTTTTGTCCGGACAAGAAAATATGAAAAAGGGGAATAACTAAAAAAATATTGATGCTAGAGTTATGGCCCTTGTGCATGACACTTCCTCTCATCATGCTTGTTCCATGTGTGAAATTTGAAAACTCTATAATGATTAGTTTAGAAATGTCAGTCAAAAAAAGAAAGTGTGATGGACAGACAGACAGACGACGGAAAAGTGATTCCTAAGTGACACACTGCCTATCGGCAGGTGACACAAAAATAACATTATGTAATTGTAGTACCATGCAGATGATGCATAAAATTTAACTCATAACTCTCATATAAAACTATAACTACCACTAAAGGTGATGAATACCCCCACTAGCACATTTGACACAGAGATGGGGGTTATAGAAATAAATCACTACAATATCTGCTACAGTTTAGAACTCCGGAAAAACTGAAATTTCCTAAACATTTCTAAGTCAAAATGCTGTAATTCCGTTAAAAATCAATGTAGTGTAACAAAATTCAAACTTGATCTGTAACTCATTATTATAAAGCTACATTCCAGAAAATTTCTAAGTAAATTCACCTTTAATATCTGTAAAGGTTTAGAAACACTCCAGATTTTGAGAAAAATAACAAAGGGCAATAACTGAAATACTGAAGACAGAGTTACAAACCTTGTGCACTGCACTTGCGGTCAATGTGATCTATCTGTATATGAAGTTTGAAGTCAATAGCTTTTATACTTTGGAAGTTATGATCCGGACAAGCGTGACAGACGGACTGACGGACATGGTGACTCCAGTATACCCCCAAAAAACTTCATTTGTGGGCGTATAATGAAATCAATCTTCTTTAGATAATGTATATAATAAAATGTTTTAACTAATACCCTAACTAATACCTATGCTTCAAGGCCAAAATAAACTTGTAAAATGATTATTAGATAAGTGAAAGCTTATAATTGGTCTTCCAGCCAGGTCTTTACAGCTGTTTTGAATAAAGGCAACTTGTCAATTTGTGTAATATTAAAAGGTAATCTGTTCCATAAAGAGCAGGCTTAAAAACAGAAGGTCTTAGAGCCAAAACTTTTGACTTTTGGTATGGCATAGGCACCTTTTTTGGTTAACCTAGTTTTATATGAGTGAACAGAATCCTGAGGCACAAAGTGTTCTCCCATGTAATCAGGTGATAAATCATGTCTAATCTTAAATACATGACATAGAATAACCTGTTCTACACGTTTATCGACAGGAAGCTATTTAAGTGAATGAAAATGTTCCATGCCAATATGTGACACTAAATCAAGGTCAAGAACATACCTTATTTTTACCTGCCACAAGAATACCAGAGTCATCTGCATACAAAAGGAGCTTATTTTGGACCACTGCAGACATGTCATTGACATAAGTTAGTTATACAAGAGGGCAGAGTATGGAGTCTTGTGGAACTCCGCATGATATAGATGCAGAAGATGAATGTGTTCTTGAAATATCCACAAGCTGATGTCCGTTGGAGAGATATGATTGAAACCAACGTAAAATATCATCTCCTAGGCCAGATGCACTAAGTTTCATCAGAAGAAATGAATGGTCGACTTTGTCAAATGCTTTTTGAAGATCTAAAAGAACCATACCTATCACATGACCTTTGTCCATTTCCATTCTTATATAATGTGTCAGATGAATCAAACATGTATCAGTAATATATTAAAATATTAATTAGTTAAATATTTTACCATAGCAGAAACTGTAGATTCTGATCCATATGACTTCATAAGCCAACAGAGAAGACCTTGATCAGATGGTCTACTGGGTCTACTCTGTTTGAAAAGACATTAAAATGTGTGTCTATCAGGTAAAGGATTAAATGGAAATAAATATAATATAAATAATATACATGATTAAACACTCGCCACGCACATCTTACATCATAATTCACCTACCCCATGCAGTGGTTTGGCCATAAATATGATACCAGTGTCTTTTTCAACAGTGAAGAAACCACCTGGATTTTCTATCAAGGAGTATACAATGTCTGCATTTTTCCCTTCATCTTTATCTGTTGCCCTGACAGCAAATACTCTACGCCCAACAATGGCTGATGACTCGCTAATTGATGTAGAATACGATGGTGAGTCAAAGATAGGTTTGTTGTCATTGGCGTCCGTTATCTGCACCCAAAATGTACAATGTGAGTCAAGACTCTGCGGTTTTCCCTGATCAGCTGCCTTCACAGTAACTGGTCTCCCACGATCCCCCTGTGGAACCTCACGATCAAATCTGACGGCAGTGACAACGCGACCACTAAAGGGGTCAACTTCAAACTGAGGGAACTGCCTGGGTGAGGTCACTATGGAATAGCTTATGTTGCCATTGGCACCCCTGTCATCATCTACAGCAAGCACCTGGAATAGTTGAAAGTTGTGCAATCTCTTATAATCAGAAAATATCTTGTTTCTACCAGCCATAGAATTTTTCAATCCAATACTTAATGAATATTCTTATAACGGCTTTGCTGATTTGCTGACACGGTAGCTGTCTGATCTGGGTCCACTCTGTTTGCAAAGGCATAGAAAAGCGTATTTATGGAGTAAAGGGTTAAAATATATTTCATAAATGTCTACTACCTCTGATTGTGTTTGTTGCATAAAAATATTGTATTGTATTCATTGAGCATTTTTAAAAATATGAACTTTTCTACAAATATGAAAATAAATACATGTACATGCATACTGGCAACAAGATTCATAGTGAAGGAGTGAGTTGTTCAAAACCAATTTTGCAAATGCATTTGTCAATAACATACTGACTGAAACAATTACAGTAATATTTGTCTGTATTAACTTTTCATTGAAAATGAATTTCAGTTAAAATGCCATGATAATAAATCGGTGTAAAATACTACTTTTTGTTACAAATGCTTGATGTTTTAATATTATTAAAACCCATAGAAATCCTCACAGGAGTAAGGAGTAATCTATCATTTTATACACAACTAGAAAATTGCCCCCCACCACCTAGCAATATTGTCTCTAAATCAAGTATAAATGTATGCTATATAGTGAAGAAAATTTCAAACTCCAATAACTCTGGTAACAAGATGGCCATGATGGCCCTGATATCGCTCACCAGACTATCAGAGGAGAAGATTTTCAAAGTTTTCACAATGTTTCTATAGAAAACTGGTCACCCTGGGGCGGGGCCAATTTTGACCCCAGGGGCATAATTTATATAATTTTTGTAGAGGACTTGAACATGATGTTATGTGTCAAATATGAAAGCTGAGAACCTTCCAGTTTCAGGAGTAGATTTTCAAAGTTTTCACTATAATTATGTTTCTATTGAAAACTGGCAACCACTGGGGCAAGCCAATTTTGACCCCAGGGGCATAATTCATATAACTTTTGTAGATGACCTGAACATGATGTTATGCGCCAAATATGAAAGCTGAGAACTTTCCAGCTTCAGAGGAGAAGATTTTCAAAGTTTTCATTATATGCTTCTATTTAAAACAAGAGAGCCATGAGGCCCTGAAGCGCTCACCTGAGATAACCCCAGGGGTGGGGCCATTTTTGACCACAAGAAATCATTTGTACAACCTTGGTAGAGAACTACAAGGCAAAGCAGTATGCCATTAATTAAAGGTCTAAGCCTTATGGTTTCAGAGAAAAATATTTTATATTTTTCCCATGAAAAACTGATCGTTAGTTGAACATTCTTGGCAGAGGACCACAGCTACATATTTGTAGAGGACCATTAGATCATGTTACATACCAAACATAAAAGGTCTAGCTAGGCCTTACAGTTTCAGTAGATTTTTAAAGATTTTCCTATGAAAAACTGATAAGCCCTTGAGCGGTCCGGGGGTCATAAATTGAACAATCTTTGTAGAGGACCATAAGATCATGCTACATACCAAATATCAAAGGTCTAGGCCTTACAGTTTGAGAGAAGAAGATTTTTAAAGATTTTCCTATGAAAAACTGATAAGCCCTTGGGCGGGGCCATTTTTGGCCCGGGGTCATAATTTGAACAATCTTCGTAGAGGACCATAAGATCATGCTACATACCAAATATCAAAGGTCTAGGCCTTACAGTTTCAGAGAAGAAGATTTTTAAAGATTTTCCTATGAAAAACTGATAAGCCCTTGGGCGGGGCCATTTTTGGTCCGGGGTTCGTAATGCTTCAGACAAAATTTCGTTAAAATCGGGTCAGCAGTTTCAGAGGTGATGTCGTTTGAAAATGTGGCTGGACGCCGGACGATGGACGCCGAACAATGGACACATTGCGGTCACAACAGCTCATCCTGAGCCTTTGGCTCAGGTGAGCTAAAAACTGGCCACCCCTGGAGCGGGGCCAATTATGACCCCAGGAGCATAATTTATAGAACTTTTGTAGAGGACCTGAACATGATGCTATTTGCCAAATATGAAAGTTGAGAACCTTCCAGTTTCAGGAGAAGATTTTCAAAGTTTTCACTATATGTTTCGTTTGAAAACTGGCCACCCCTGGGACAGGGCCAGTTTTGACCCTAAGGGCATAATTCATATAACTTTTGTAGAGCACCTGAACATGATGCTATGTGCCAAATATGAAAGCTGAAAACATTCAAGTTTCATAGGAGAAGATTTTCAAAGTTTTCACTATTTGCTTTTATTGAAAACTGGACACCCAATTTTGACCACAGGGGCATAATTTATATAACTTTTATAGAGAACCTGAACATGATGCTATGTACCAAATATGAAAGCTGAGTACCGTCCAGTTTCAGGAGAAGATTTATAAAGTTTTCACTATAACTATGTTTCTATAGAAAACAAGGCACCTCTGGGGCGGGGCCAATTCTGACCCCTGGGGCATAATTTATATTAATTTTGTATAGGACCTATAGGTGATGCTATGTGCCAAAGATGAAAGCTGATAACCCTGTAGATTCAGAGGAGAAGAATTTTAAAGGTTCAAATTGTTGACGCGGGATGACGGACAAGGTACCCCGGACATCAGGCGATCACAAAAGCTCACCCTGAATACTTTGTACTCTGGTGAGCTAAAAATGGAAGGAGCAAAAAAATTCCTTTTTTACATACATCTTCTCATCAACATTGTTCATCTGTAAAAGTTTGAAGTATAAGGTGATGGACACACAAGATTTGCAGGATGTATGGACTGACGGACATGTGAAAAAGAGCAAGACTATATACCTCCTACCTATATACCTCCTATTCCTACCTATATACCTCCTACCTATATACCTCCTATTCCTACCTATATACCTCCTACCTATATACCTCCTACTCCTACCTATATACCTCCTACCTATATACCTCCTACCTTGCAGGTCAAGAAAAGTTTTGACCATGTCAGAAACCTCCTACCTTGCAGGTCAAGAAAAGTTTTGACCATGTCAGAAACTGAAGAATCAGTTCTATATTACATATTAATAGATCTATATTAAATCTTAAGCAAACAGAGCAGACGGCTTCTATAGGAGCCATCTGATGTGGGTTACACTGTTTGTAAAGGCATCAAAAGGTGCATGTCTGAGGTAAAAGGTTAATGATTACATGTATGCATAAACAACTCAAATGGTATTTCCTAGCTGTAACAAGAGATGTTTGTAAAACATGTATACCCTCAGACCCCCTGACCTTTGATCTAGTGACCTCAACTATAGAGGTCATCTAGTGGTCATGACTAATCAACACGGCAACTTTGAAGATCCTAAGCCAAACTACTGATCATTTATTGATCTAAAAACATTTCACAAGTTAAGGTCATGGACATTGGTGACCTTGACCTTTGACCTAGTGACCTCAACAACTATAGGGGTCATCTAGTGGTCACGACCAACCACCAAAGCATGTTTGAAGATCCCGAACCAAACCATTGAGCAGTTATTAATCTGAAACCATTTCATCAGTTAAGGTCATGTTGACCTTGACCTTTGACCTGTGACCTCAAAAACAATAGGGGTCATCTAGTTGTCATGACCAACCACCACAGCAAGTTTGAAGATCCTAAGCCAAACCCTTGAGCAGTTATGGATTGGAAACCATTTCACAAGTTAAGGTCATGGTGACCTTGACCTTTGACCTACTGACCTCAAAAACAATACGGGTCATCTAGTGGTCATGACCAACCACCACAGCAAGTTCGAAGAACCTAAGCCAAACCCTTAAGCAGTTATCGATTGGAAACCATTTCACCAGTTAAGGTCATGGTGACCTTGACCATTGACCTAGTGACCTCAAAAACAATAGGGGTCATCGAGTGGTCATGAACAACCTCCACAGCAAGTTTGAAGATCCTAAGCCAAACCCTTGAGCAGTTATTGATCGGAAACCATTTCATCAGTTAAGGTCATGGTGACCTTGACCTTTGACCTAGTGACCTCAAAAACAATAGGGGCCATCTAGTAGTCATGACAAACCACCTAAGCAAGTTTGAAGATCCTAAGCCAAACCCTTGAGCAGTTATTGATCAAAAACCATTTTACCAATTAAGGTCATGGTGACCTTGACCTTTAACTAGTGACCTCAAAAACAACAGGGCTCATCTAGTTGTCATGACCAAGCACCTAAGCAAGTTTGAAGATCCTAAGCCAAACCCTTGAGCAGTTATTGATCAAAAACCATTTTACCAGTTAAGGTCATGGTGACATTGACCTTTGACCTAGTGACCTCAAAAACAATAGGGGTCATCCAGTGGTCATGACCAACTACCACAGCAAGTTTGAAGATTCTAAGCCAAACCCTTGAGCAGTTATTGATCGGAAACCAATTTAACTGGTTAATGTCATGGTGACCTTGACCTTTGACCTAGTGACCTCAAAAACAATAGGTTTCATCTAGTGGTCATGACCAACCACCACAGCAAGTTTGAAGATCCCAAGCCAAACCCTTCAGCAGTTATTGATCGGAAACTATTTCACCAGTTAAGGTCATTGTGACCTTGACCTTTGACCTAGTGACCTAAAAACAATAGGGGTCATCTAGTTGTCATGACCAACCACCACGGCAAGTTTGAAGATTCTACGCCAAGTTGTTTATTAGTTATCATTCGGAAACCATCGATCTACCGACCGACCGACCGACATGTGCAAAGCAATATACCCCCATTTTTTCAAAAACTTGCCCAATTCTAAAACTGGTTTTGCAACATAGATGGGAAGACACTATTGACAAAGTCTGCTCATACAGATATAAAAGTAGGATGAAGAGTTTATCTGCTCATACAGATAAAAGTAGGATGAAGAGTTTATCTGCTCATACAGATAAAAGTAGGATGAAGAGTTTATCCATCTCAATTATATGTAACTTTCAAACAGATCAAAAGAGTTGCAGTGTAGTTGCAACAAGAGATGTTTGTAAAACATGTATACCCCCCCCCCCCTGACCTTTGATCTAGTGACCTCAACTATAGAGGTCATCTAGCGGTCATGACTAATCACCACAGCAACTTTGAATATCCTAAGCCAAACCACTGATCATTTATTGATCTGAAAACATTTCACATATTAAGGTCATGGTGACCTTGACCTTTGACCTAGTGGCCTCAACAACTTTAGGGGTCATCAAGTGGTCACAACCAACTACCACAGCAAGTTTGAAGATCCCGAACCAAACCATTGAGCAGTTATTAATTGGAAACCATTTCATCAGTTAAGGTCATGATGACCTTGATCTTTAACCTAGTGACCTCAAAATCAACTAGAGGTTTTTGTCACAAAAACGGATGTCTCCCCTCTAATAAAAACAATATGTAAAGGGAAATCACTAAAAATGTTATGGTCTTGATGAATGATACTTCCCCTCATTATGCGTTTTCCACACTACATTTTTCAAGAAGAAAATGATAACAGCTAATAACTCCAAAAATACTGATACCAGATTTATGGCCCTTGTGCATGACACTTACTTTCATCATGCTCTTTCCAAAAATAAAATGTCATTCCAATAGCATCAGTCGAACAGGAGTTATTGATCGGCCAAAAAATGTAACAAAGGGCAATAACTCCAAAAGTATTGAAGCCAGAATTATGGCCCTTGTTCATGACACTTTCTCTCATCATGCTCTTTCCATGTATGAAGTTTCAATACGATGGCAAGAGCCATGTAGGAGTTATCGTCCGGACAAGAAAGAATTAAACAAATGTACAAGGGGCAATACCTCTAAATTTATTGAAGCTCGAGTTAAAGATCTTATGCATGACACTTTCTCTTATCATGATCGTTCCATGTATGAAGTTTCACTCCAATGGCATGTGTCACATAGGAGTAATCATCCGGACAAAAAATTTTGATTTTTTTACAAAGGGCAATAACTCCAATATTAGTGAAGCCAGAGTTATGGACCTTGTGCATGACACTTCCTCTCGTTATGATCTTTCCATATATGAAGTTTTAATCCAATGGCATGAACCATATAGAAGTTATCGTCCGGACAAAAAAGTGTGATTTTTTTTACAAAGGGCAATAACTCCTATATTAGTGAAGCCAGAGTTATGTACCTTCTGCATGACACTTCCTCTCATCATGCTCTTTCCATATATGAAGTTTCAATCAACTGGCATCAGGCATATTGAAGTTATTGTCCGGACAAAAAATTATGATATTTTTTACAAAGGGCAATAACTCCAATATTAGTGAAGCCAGAGTTATGGACCTTGTGCATGACACTTCCTCTCGTCATGATCTTTCCATATATGAAGTTTCAATCCACTGGCATGAGCCATATAGGAGTTATCGTCCGGACAAAAAAGTGTGATTTTTTTTACAAAGGGCAATAACTCCAATATTAGTGAAGCCAGAGTTATGAACCTTGTGCATGACACTTCCTCTCATTATGCTCTTTCCATATATGAAGTTTCAATCAACTGGCATCAGGCATATTGAAGTTATCGTCCGTACAAAAAGTGTGACAGACAGACGTGCTAACAAATGGGTAGTTGTGTGACTTTTTCCTTTGATCTTTTCTTGTGTGACTAGTCCCACAAGAAAAACTATTTTTGGCTCTAACTTTGGAAAAGAATGATCTGGAAGCTAACCCTAACCCTAACCCTATGTCCCACAACTGGCCAGGTTAATGTCACAAGAAATGGCCAGGTTAATGTCACAAGAGATGGCCAGGTTAATGATTTTACTTGTGGGACTAGTTAGAAAAAGTCACACAACTACCCTTTGGTGAGTGCGGACAGACGGACAGACGGACGGACAGACGGACAGACAGACAACTCTCACGAAAACAATATGTCTCCCCCATATAAATATGGGGGGAGACATAATTAGGGGTCATCTAGTTGTCATGACCAACCACCACAGCAAGTTTGAAGATCCTAAGACAAACCCTTGAGCAGTTATTAATCGCAAACCATTTCACCAGTTAAGGTCATGGTGACCTTGACCTTTGACCTAGTGACCTCAAAAATAATAGGGGTTATCTACTGATCATGACCAACCACCACAGCAAGTTTGAAGATCCTAAGCCAAACCCTTGAGCAGTTATTGATCGCAAACCATTTCATCCTTTAAGGTCATGGTGACCTTGACCTTTGACCTATTGACCTAAAAAACAATAGGGCTCATCTAGTTGTCATGACCAACCACCTAAGCAAATTTGAAGATCCTAAGCCAAACCCTTGAGCAGTTATTGATCAGAAACCATTTTACAAGTTAAAGTCATGGTGACCTTGACCTTTGACCTAGTGACCTCAAATACAATAGGGGCCATCCAGTTGTCATGACCAACTACCGCAGCAAGTTTGAAGATTCTAAGCCAAACCCTTGAGCAGTTATTGATCGGAAACCATTTGACCAGTTAAGAGCATGGTGACCTTGACCTTTGACATAGTGACCTAAAAAGCAAAAGGGGTCATCTTGTGGTCATTACCAACTACCACAGCAAATTTGAAGATCCTAGGCCAAACCCTTGAGCAGTTATCGATCGCAAACCATTTCACCCTTTAAGGTCATGGTGACCTTGACCTTTGACCTAGTGACCTAAAAAACAATAGGACTCATCTAGTTGTCATGACCAGCCACCTAAGCAAATTTGAAGATCCTAAGCCAAACCCTTGAGCAGTTATTGATCAGAAACCATTTTACCAGTTAAGGTCATGGTGACCTTGACCTTTGACCTAGTGCCCTCAAAATCAATAGGGGTCATCTAGTGGTCATGACCAACCACCTAAGCAAATTTGAAGATCCTAAGCCAAACCCTTGAGCAGTTATTGATCAGAAACCATTTTACCAGTTAAGGTCATGGTGACCTTGACCTTTGACCTAGTGACCTCAAAATCAATAGGGGTCATCTAGTGGTCATGACCAACCACCACAGCAAGTTTGAAGATCCCAAGCCAAACCTTGAGCAGTTATTGATCGGAAACTATTTCACCATTTTAGGTCATGGTGACCTTGACCTTTGACCTAGTGACCTCAAAAACAATAGGGGTCATCTACTTGTCATGACCAACCACCACAGCAAGTTTGAAGATTCTAGGCCAAGTCGTTTATTAGTTATCGTTCGGAAACCATCGATCTACCGACCGACCGACAGACCGACCGACCGACCTACCGACTGACCGACCGACCGACATGTGCAAAGCAATATACCCCCATTTTTTAAAAAGGGGGGTATAATAATAATGCTATTAACCCTTTTCATGCTGAATATTCATGTATGAAATAATAACATCATGAATATGTAAAAAACTGTTGAATAAGATCTATTATAATTTCATAAGCAAACAGACAAGACCCTGGTCAGACAACTCCTCCATTCAGAAATTAGGTCCATAAATTCTAGATGGTCTGACTGCTTAGACAACATAGCTGAGACTCTAAATTTGTAAATCTTGAGGGAAAATAACAACAAAGCTTGTTTTAGCTCTTTCCCAAATAAAGCTTTAACTTGACAGTGTCAAAGGTTATTAGGACCTTAGTTCAAACAGTTTAAAAGTGTCAAAGGTAATTAGGACCTTAGTTCAAACAGTTTAAAAGTGTCAAAGGTAGACCTAGATCAGTCAGTTGTCTGATCTGAGGATCTTTTGTTTTAAGTAAACAGATGGACCTATCTAAAACTGATTCTAAAGTTTCTGACATGGCCAAAAGTGCCATTGTTAATACATGTATATCATTATAAAAATTCAATCAATAAATATTCATAAAGTGACAGATTCTTGCATAATTATTTATGAGATAAAGAGTTACAGTTTCCAAAACAGCACAGAATTCACATAAGCAGCCTTATACTCTGGTAGGATGGGGAAGCTTGGCATCTGATTATTTAGAGTAGATACAAAATTGCTATAAGGAAAGGTCAACAATATTTCAGCTGCCCACCTGTTGTACGAATGTTCCGATAGGTTGGTTTTCCTCCACACTGGGTGAGTAGAAACAGTTGGGGAACTGGGGCTGATTGTTGTTTGTGTCCTTGACCTCAACAATAATATATGTGTTACTAGACAACTCTCCGTTTCCAGGACAGCAGGACCCATCATCATACGCAGTGATATTCAAAGTATAGTAGGGGACAGACTCAGGTAGAGTGGTCGTCAAGGTGATGAGACCAGAATCAGGGTCAATCTTGAAAGGACTGCTATGTATACTCCGAGCTGCAAACAAAGAGAAATGCTAAAGAATATTTTAACATGAAATGGTTGTCTGTAAAACTTTGTAACGTGCTTTAAGTTACTACTATGTTCACTGTCTCTTTGTTTTTATAAACCTTGTCACCACCAAATAAATTTCATCTGCCAAGGTTGGCATCTGCTTCTGGTTTCAAAGTAAACTTTTATTCAATTTCTTTTACAAACACATAATCAGTGTGAAACAATTTGGAACCTATTGAGTTATTGGCGTTTCATCTGAAAGTAAACTGTGTACAATAACTATCATGCATTTGCCCATTGCAGTCAAATACTATCATAAATTTGCTAAAGATGCTCAAATAGCAAAAAGTGAAAGCCCTGTTCACAGAACTTCAACAGAAATAATCTGATCCGAGTCTACGCTATTAGTAAATGGAAGTGACTTTACTACCCCTGTGATATCTACAGGCTTTAGCAGATAGCACTGGAATTAAAAACACAAATCTCCTATCGCACATACGTGTGAAGTAGTACTTAATATTGTCGCCATCCGGGTCCGTAGCTTGGACTATTGTAACTACACTGCCCACAGTCTGCTCCTCATTGATACTGGCGTACAGATGATCAGTGCCCGAACCAAATACTGGTGCCTCATCATTTACATTTGTCACATACACAATGACCGTGGCCTGCCCAGAACGCCGTGGTACCCCCTTGTCATGTGCTGTAACGTTAAACCTGTACTGGTGGTCTGTCAGGAAGTCATAATCCAGAGCCCTGCAGAACAAGAGCACCGCTGTGCAGCAAAATACGCCCGTCGGCAAAGTCAGTGATAAGCCAATTTAATAGGAAATTGAATCTGTTACAATGTGAAACTATCATTGGCAACTGCCTAGTAGAGCTATATATATAATATAGACCTGTTGTAACCAAATTAAATACTTAGCTACATCACCATACAGGGAAGACAGCTATTGATTTTGTGACAAGTCCAATGACTTTTCCTGCAGTAACCCCCCTTTTCATACATAGATTTTTAAAAGAAAATAGAAAATACACTGAACGTTTCCAGGTGTATATATATATATGCATTCTGTGTCTAGTTATGAAGACAGGCGAATGTCATATAAAAAAACATAACAATTCCACTTAAATATATTAAAAAAAGGGGAGATAATTTAGTAGTGGGTGGGGCAATGTTGGTGATTATCGAACTTGACCAAGTCATTTTGACTATATACATGCTGACTAAGTTTGATGAGGATTGGATTTTATTTGTTTGAGTTAGAGAGCGGACAAAAAACGAATTTTGTTTAAAATTTGTTAAAAAGTTAATAAAAAAGGGGAGATAATTCAGAAGTGTGCAGGGCGATGATGCTGATTATCGAACTTAGCCGAGTCATTTTGGCCATATACATGCTGACCAAGTTTGAAAAGGATCCGATTCAATTTGTTCGAGTTAGAGAGCGGACAAGAGAATTTTGTTAAAAATTTATTAAAAAAGGGGAGATAATTCAGAAGTGTGCAGGGCGATGTTGCTGATTATCGAACTTAGCCGAGTCATTTTGGCCATATACATGCTGACCAAGTTTGAAAAGGATCCGATTCAATTTGTTCGAGTTAGAGAGCGGACAAACAAAAGTTCACGGACGGACGGACGGACGGACAGACAGACAGACAGACAGACGGACGGACGGACGGACGGACAACGCCACGACATAATACGTCCCGTCTGAAGACGGGCGTATAAAAAGTAAGAACAATTCCATGACAAAACTAATATTAACTAGAGGTTTTTGTCAAAAAAACGGATGTCTCCCCTCTAATAAAAACAATATGTAAAGGGAAATCACTAAAAATGTTATGGTCTTGATGAATGATACTTCCCCTCATTATGCGCTTTCCACACTACATTTTTCAAGAAGAAAAAGATAACAGCTAATACCTCCAAAATTACTGATACCAGATGCATGGCCCTTGTGCATGACACTTACTTTCATCATGCTCTTTCCAAAAAGAAAATGTCATTCCAATAGCATCAGTCAAACAGGAGTTATTGATCGGCCAAAAAATGTAACAAAGGGCAATAACTCCAAAAGTATTGAAGCCAGAATTATGGCCCTTGTTCATGACACTTTCTCTCATCATGCTCTTTCCATGTATGAAGTTTCAATACGATGGCAAGAGCCATGTAGGAGTTATCGTCCGGACAAGAAAGAATTAAACAAATGTACAAGGGCAATAACTCTAAATTTATTGAAGCTCGAGTTAAGGATCTAATGCATGACACTTTCTCTTATAATGATCGTTCCATGTATGAAGTTTCACTCCAATGGCATGTGTCACATTTTTTTCAAAAGGGCAATAACTCCAATATTAGTGAAACCAGAGTTATGGACCTTGTGCATGACACTTCCTCTCGTCATGATCTTTCCATATATGAAGTTTCAATCCAATGGCATGAGCCATATAGGAGTTATCGTACGGACAAAAAAGTGTGAATTTTTTTTACAAGGGGCAATAACTCCTATATTAATGAAGCCAGAGTTATGGACCTTGTGCATGACACTTCCTCTCATTATGCTCTTTCCATATATGAAGTTTCAATCAACTGGCATCAGGCATATTGAAGTTATCGTCCGGACAAAAAGTGTGACGGACAGACGGACAGACGGACGGACAGACAGACAGACAGACAGACAACTCTCACGAAAACAATATGTCTCCCCCATATAAATATGGGGGGAGACATAATTAGAATAATTGTTATAGTGGCATATGAACACAGGACAATTTGGTTTGGGTAGAAACTGTAGACTCATATCTCATATTTCACAAGCAAACAAAGTGGACCCTGATCAGACATGGACCCTGATCAGACAGCTCCTATAGGATCTGTTTGATCTGAGTCAACTTTATTTGCAAATGTATGAAAAGGCTTTAATGAAGGAAAGGATAAACAGGACTGAAACTGAGCTGAAGATATCCATGACCATTCTACAATTTAATTGTTAAACTCTAGTTGTAATTCAAATTAACCAAATGTTAACTGACTGTTTGATAATATAAATGTAGTTTTTGAACAGACATACAAGCTTGTTTTTAAGAAAAACATGTCTCCCACCTGCTCCTGTCTCAAAAATGATTGAATGTTTTCCAAAGATTATTTTTGTGGAATTTTAGGATGTTTTATATCATTTGCTTTACAATGAACTCACAAATAATATTTTCAGTACATTGGGTGTATATCTGATGAGTTAGGGAGCGTCAAGGCTAAAACAGGCATTTCTTATTATTTTCAAGGGACATAATCCTGATATGCCTCAAGAAATTTAGCTGCTCGTCTAACTTGATCAATATTTTATTCCTGTAAAGATTTTCGGGAAGTTTGTACAAGGTCAGACAGAAAATCGTTGAGTTTGAGAACAGACAATGCTAAAACAGCCAATTTTATATAATTCAAGGGCCATAACTCTAAAGGGCCTGGTATAATCGTGCTGGTTATTAAACTTGACCAGGACTTTATGGCCAATACCATTTTTATGAAGTTAGCTGGAGACTGGATGAGGACTTTTTGATTAAGAGAGCAGATGAAGCTAAACAAGAGGGTCAAAATATGAAAGCTGAGAACCTTCCCGTTTCAGAGAAAACAATTTTCAAAGTTTTCACTATATGTTTCTATTGAAAAGTGCTCACCCCAGGGGCTCGGCCAATTTTGACCCTAGGACCATAATTTATATAACTTTTGTAGAGGACCTGAACATGATGCTATGTGCCAAATATGAAAGCTAAGAACCTTCCAGTTTCAGAAGAAGATTTTCAAAGTTTTCACTATATGTTTCTATTGAAAAGGGACCACCCCTGGGGCAGGGCCAATTTTGACCCCAGGGCCATAAGTTATATAACTTTTGGAGAGGACCTGAACATGATGCTAGGTGCCAAATATGAAAGCTGAGAACCTTCCAGTTTCAGAGGAGAAGATTTTCGAAGTTTTCACTATATGTTTCTATTGAAAACTGTCCACCTCTGGGGTGGGGCCAATTTTGACCCCAGGGGAATAATTTATACAGGGGAATAATTTATATAAATTTTGTAGAGGACCTAAACATGATGCTATGTGCCAAATATGAAGAGAAGATTTTCAAAGTTTTACTATATGTTTCTATTGAAAACAAGGCACCCCTGGGGCGGGGCCAAATTTGACCCCAGGGGCATAATTTATTAAACTTTTGTAGAGGACCTAGAGATGATGCTATGTGCCAAAGATGAAAGCTGAGAACCCTGTAGATTCAGAGGAGAAGATATTTAAAGGTTCAAATTGTTGAAGACTGACGCCGGACATCAGGCAATCACAAAAGCTCACCCTGAGCACTTTGTGCTCTGGTGAGCTAAAACAAGAGGGCCAAGATGGCCCTTAATCGCTCACCTGATTACCATAGATTTTAAGATTATAGCTGGGTAACCTCTGGGTGGGGCCAATAATGACCTAAGGGACAATATTTGAACAATGTTGATAGTGGATCATGAGCAGTTGTTCTGCAGAACAAGATTTTTAAAGATTTAGAATATTGATTTTATCAAGACAATCATTCGACCTATGAAGTTTGAGCTAAAATGTGCCCTCTAGAGTGATATTTCTACGATTGACCTAGTGAGCTATTTTTTTATTCAATCCCACCCATGACAAACTCAACCTTGATATCACCAAGAAGAACATTCTGAGCAAGTTTGAGGAAGAATGGGCTAAAATGTGGCCGCTAGAGTGTAAACAAGATGTTTCTAAGATATGACCCAGTGACCTACTTTTTGAACCCAAATAACCCACTTTCAAACTCATTTTATCAAGACAATCATTCTGACTAAGTTTCATGGAGATTGGACAAAAAATGTAACCACTAGAGTGTTCACAAGGTTTTTCTACTGTTTGACCTAGTGACCTAGTTTTTAACCCCACATGACCAGCTTTCAATCTTGTCCAAGATTTTATCAAAACAATAATTCTGATAAAGTTTCATGAAGATTCGGTCACAAATATAACCTCTAGAGTGTTCACAGGTTTTTTCTACTATTTGACCTAGTGACCTAATTTTTCACCCTACATGACCCACTTTCAAAATCGTCCGACATTTTATTAGGACAATCATTCTGACCAAGTTTCATGAAGATTTGTCTAAAAATGTGACCTCTAGAGTGTTGACAAGGTTTTCCTACTGTTTGACCTAGTGACCTAGTTTTTAATCACACGTGACCCACTTTCAAACTCGTCTGAGATTTTATCAAGACAATCATTCTGATAAATTCTCATGAAGATTCGGCCACAAATATAACTTCTAGAGTGTTCACGGGTTTTTTCTACTATTTGACCATGAGACCTAATTTTTCACCCTACATGACCCACTTTCAAGACTGTCCGATATTTTATTAGGACAATCATTCTGACCAAGTTTCATGAAGATTTGGCTAAAAATGTGACCTCTAGAGTGTTCACAAGGTTTTTCTACTGTTTGACCTAGTGACCTAGTTTTTAACCCCACATGACCAGCTTTCAATCTTGTCCAAGATTTTATCAAAACAATAATTCTGATAAAGTTTCATGAAGATTCGGTCACAAATATAACCTCTAGAGTGTTCACAGGTTTTTTCTACTATTTGACCTAGTGACCTAATTTTTCACCCTACATGACCCACTTTCAAAATCGTCCGATATTTTATTAGGACAATCATTCTGACCAAGTTTCATGAAGATTTGTCTAAAAATGTGACCTCTAGAGTGTTGACAAGGTTTTCCTACTGTTTGACCTAGTGACCTAGTTTTTAATCACACGTGACCCACTTTCAAACTCGTCTGAGATTTTATCAAGACAACTCGTCCGAGATTTTATCAAGACAATAATTGAAGATTTGGCTAAAAATGGCCAAATTTGGCCGATATTTTATCAAGACAATCATTCTGATAAATTTTCATGAAGATTCCGCCACAAATATAACCTCTAGAGTGTTCACGGGTTTTTTCTACTATTTGACCTAGTGACCTAATTTTTCACCCTACATGACCCACTTTCAAAATCGTCCGACATTTTATTAGGACAATCATTCTGACCAAGTTTCATGAACGCTAAAAATGTGACCTCTAGAGTGTTGACAAGGTTTTCCTACTATTTGACCTAGTGACCTAGTTTTTTACCCCACGTGACCCACTTTCAAACTCGTCCGAGATTTTATCAAGACAATCATTCTGATTAAGTTTAATGAAGATTCAGCCAGAAATGTGACCTCTAGAGTGTTCACAAGGTTTTTCGACTATTTGACCTAGTGACCTAGTTTTCAACCGCACATGACCCACTTTCAAACTCGTCTGACATTTTATTAGGACAATTATTCTGACCAAGTTTCATGAAGATTGGGTTGAAAATGTGACCTCTATAGTGTTCACAAGGTTTTCCTACTATTTGACCTAGTGACCTAGTTTTTAACCCCACATGACCCACTTTCGATCTCGTCCGAAATTCTATTAGGACAATCATTCTGACCAAGTTTCATGAAGATTGGGCTAAAATGGTGACCACTAGAGTGTTCACAAGCAAATTATTGATGACGGACGAATGATGACGGACATTTAAGTATCCCAAAAGCTCACCCTGAGCTTTGCTCAGGGGAGCTAAAAAGAGCCCAGTTTTCAACAAATTAAGGGCCGTAACTCTGAAGTACCTGTTACAATATTGCTACTTATTCAAATTGGCTTAGATATTATAACCAAGGTTTGGCGATGATCAGATGAGAACATGATGACTTAAAGAGTGGACAAGGCT
Source organism: Azorinus chamasolen (assembly GCA_963576725.1). Lineage (NCBI taxonomy): Eukaryota > Metazoa > Mollusca > Bivalvia > Cardiida > Solecurtidae > Azorinus > Azorinus chamasolen. The sequence goes on along the minus strand of OY755238.1, from coordinate 47,770,548 downwards.
AAAAAGGCCAATTTTGTATTATTCAAGGGCTATAACTCTCAAGTGCCTAGTTCAATATTGTTGCATATTGAACTTGGACTAGATATTATAGCCAATAACATTTTTATAAGGTTTGGTGAAGATTGGATCAGACGTTTTTGACAGGCTAAAAAGCAGACAAGGCTAAAAAGGCAAAATTTGGATAAATCAAGGGCCATAACTCTGAAGTTCCTGAAACAATCTTGCTGTATATTGAACTTGGCCTAGATATTATAGCTATAAACATTTATATAATGTTTGGTGAAGATTGGATGAGAACTTTTAGAATTAGAGAGTGGACAAGATTTTGTGACAGACAGACAGACAGATAGACAGACAGACAAGAGGGCCAGAATGGCCCTGACATCGCTCACCAGGCAATCAGAGGAGAAGATGTTCAAAGTTTTCACTATATGTTTCTAGAGAAAACTAGCCACCCCTGGGGCGGGCCAATTTTGATCCAAGGGGCATAATTTACACAACTTTTGTAGAGGACCTGAACATGATGCTATGTGCCAAATATGAAAGCTGAGAACCTTCCAGTTTCTGAGGAAAATATTTTCAAATTTGACACTATATGTTTCTATTGCGAACTGGCTACCCCTGGGGCGGGGCCAATTTTGACCCTGGGGGCATAATTTATATAACTCTTGTAGAGGACCTGAACATGATGATATGTGTTAAATATGAAAGCTGAGAACCTTCCAGTTTCTGAGGAAAATATTTTCAAAGTTGTCACTATATGTTTCTATTGAGACATGGCTACCCCTGGGGCGGGGCCAATTTTGACCCCTGGGGCATAATTTATATAACTTTTGTAGAGGACCTGAATATGATCCTATGTGCCAAATATGAAAGCTGAGAACCTTCCAGTTTCAGAGGAGAAGATTTTCAAAGTTTCACTATATGTTTCTATTGAAAACTGACCACCCCTGGGGCGGGGCCAATTTTGACCCCAGGGGCATAATTTATACAAGTTTTGTAGAGGACCTGAACATGATGCTATGTGCCAAATATGAAAGCTGAGAACGCTGTAGATTCAGAGGAGAAGATTTTCAAAGTTGTCACTATATGTTTCTAATGAAATCTGGCTACCCCTGGGGCGGGGCCAATTTTGACCCCAGGGCCATAATTTATATAACTTTTGTAGAGGACCTGAACATGATGCTATGTGCCAAATATGAAAGCTGAGAACCCTGTAGATTCAGAGGAGAAGATTTTCAAAGTTGTCACTATATGTTTCTAATGAAATCTGGCTACCCCTGGGGCGGGGCCAATTTTGACCCCAGGGCCATAATTTATATAACTTTTGTAGAGGACCTGAACATGATGCTATGTGCCAAATATGAAAGCTGAGAACCCTGTAGATTCAGAGGAGAAGATTTTCAAAGTTTTACTATATATTTCAATAGAAAACAAGGCACCCCTGGGGCGGGGCCAATTTTGACCCCAGGGGCAAAATTTATATAATTTTTGTAGAGGACCTAAAGATGATGCTATGTACCAAAGATGAAAGCTGAGAACCCTGTAGATTCAGAGGAGAAGATTTTTAAAGGTTCAAATTGTTGACGCCCGACGACGGAAGACGCACGACGGACGACGCACGACGACGGACGACGGACATCAAGTGATCACAAAAGCTCACCCTGAGCACAAAAGTGCTCTGGTGAGCTAACAAAAAGGAGTAAATCAATATGTCTCTACACCATTATGTGGTGGGAGACATAATTAATTGCTAATAATATTTTTTGACAAATCAATTACTGGGAAGTCAATTTACAGTGTGCAATGAGTTAGAGAAGACAATTTACTTAATGTGTCAATGGTACTTACTTGGCCAGCTTAATTTCTCCGATGTATTTGTTGTTGATGACTCTGGTTTGGATAGAGAAGTGTTCATCACTGACAGAGTATTCTAACTGACCATTCAAGCCCGAGTCACGGTCAGTGGCAGTCACTGGAATAAATTGATATAAATAAATGTAATAAGAATAACAGATAATGTTTTTTATATCAATGGTTGAGTGTAAAGATGTCATTACTACAATGTGTTGGACAGAACAAACTCATGATGACCTTTGCATCCAGATGAGATCTAATCAAAGTCTCAACTGTTTGACACTCTAACAGTATTTTACAATAACAAGAGGGCCAGAATGGCCCTGATATCGCTCACCAGACAATCAGAGGAGAAGATTTTCAAAGTTTTCACTATATGTTTCTATAGAAAACTAGCCGGCCCTGGAGCGGGCCAATTTTGACCCCAGGGGCATAATTTATATAACTTTTATAGAGGACCTCAAGGGAAGAAAATTAAAGAAAAATGCAAATGAAAACATATAACAATGTAAATCTAAAGACGGGCATACACAAACGTATGTATACCATCTCCCTGGGCAAAATGGTTGAATTTCAGAAAGAATAAATTAATCTATACTTATGTTCAAAATTTCAGATATTTTCATTCACCTTCAAGAGTTCATATTATTATTCATATCTTAACTTATTTTGAACCCTTCCCTTGTTCTATGTTTATTCAAAATTTCAATACCTACTGAATATTTATGGACAAAATAGTTATAACGAAATATGGAAGGTGGGACAGTGTTGCCATTTAAGAAAGTAAAGAAACATCTTTCAAATTCCATTGACAAACAGAGCAGGCCCTGATCAGACAGCTGCTATAGGAGCCATCTGATCTGGGTCTGCTCTGTTTGAAAATGCTTGAAAAGGCGTTTATATGAGGGAAAGGCTTAAGTAAACATATTATAAGTACATGTATATTGTACACAAAATGAAAATAATTAAATGCAATTAGCACTACAGTTGAACATCGATATCTCGAACTCAGATAACTCGAACTTCTGGATAACTTGAACTTCCATATCTTACATTAAAAAATTACTCTAAAATGTATAACTACTCATATCTAGAAACACGGGTAACAATTTAATGCAGATCTAAAGTAATGCTGAAATCTCCTACAGGATGTTACAGAATTACTTTAGACCTGCATTAAAGAGGAAGTCCCTACAATTATCGCATATTTTCAATAATATCATAAAACTTGGTATTTGTTATGCTCTATCATTATTATGAAGGTTCCCAATTTGAACTTATATCGAAAAATGCCCCTGTGATACAAATAAACCGATGTCATCAATACTGATAATTTTTGTTCTACAACACAATATTATCGGCCCTTTCCGTGAAATTCTTCCGCGTTTTGCCGATGATCACCCGATCCCTCCATTGTTCACGTAATAGCTTTCTCGGAAGTGGTCGGAGAATCGCGAATAGGGCGAACAGTTACGAAACTAAAACCCAACCCGAATAAAACTGAAACATCGGGGAGTAAAACCGGGATCGACGATATCAAACACATGGATGTTTTGTCATAATAAACGGTAATCGGATGGGGCTTTTTGCGATATACTACTTTTCAGCATATAAACAAATGGGTTTTGTACATTTTAAGTGTTTATGAAACGCGTCAAATGTAGGGACATCCCCTTTAAGCTGTGAACTTGGGAAATTGTCCAGATCAGAATCGCATAACTCGAACATCTGTTATCTCGAACTAATTTGTGCAGTCCCTTGAAGTTCGAGATATCGAAGTTCAACTGTATATCATATCATAATCAAACAGAGCAGATTGATCAGACGGCTACTACATGAGCCATCTGATCTGGGTCTACTCTGTTTGCAAAGGTGTAGAAATGCGTATTTGTGGAGTAAAGGGTTAATTGTCCTATTTACTGTGCAACAGGCCTGATCTAAACTAGAAATACCACTAAAGGTGATGAATACCCCCACTAGCACATTTGACACAGAGATGGGGGTTATAGAAATAAAGCTCCCGACCACTAAATTTTCATTTGTTAAATTACGAAAAGGGAGATCATTCATTCATGCATGAAGCGACAAATCAAAACTTTTATCTCAGGTGCAGAACTTCAGATGGTGTTCAACAGTACTCAAATTCAATGAAGCATAACGAAATTCAAACCTGATCTGTAACTCATTATAACAAGAGGGCCATGATGGCCCTAAATCGCTCACCTGGTTACTATAGACATATGCATACACTGTATTTCTATGTAAAAATAAGTAAGCTTCAGATTGGGGCCAATATGAAACCAAGGGCCATAATTTTAGGCCTTGAGTTTCAAATTTGAACAATCTAAATAAAGGAACATTAGATGATGCTTCATATAAATTTCAAAGTTCCGGGCCTTACAATTTCACAGGAGATTTTAAAGATTTTCCTATGAAAAACTGATAAGCCTGGGGGGCCGGGGCCATTTTTGGTCCGGGGGTCATAGTTTGAACAATCTTTGTAGAGGACCTTTAGACGATGCTACATACCAAATGTCAAATGTCTAGGCCTTACGGTTTCAGAGTAGAAGATTTTTAAAGATTTTCCTATGAAAAACTGATAAGCCCCAGGGCGGGGCCATTTTTGGCCCGGGGTCATAATTTGAACAATCTTGGTAGAGGACCATTAGATGATGTTACATACTAAATACCAAAGGTCTAGGCCTTACGGTTTCTGAGAAGAAGATTTTTTAAAGATTTTCCTAAGAAAAACTGATAAGCCCCGGGGCGGGGCCAATTTTGGTCCGGAGGACATAATTTGAACAATATCTTTGTAGAGGACCATTAGATAATGCTACATACCAAATATCAAATGTTTAGGTCTTACGGTTTCAGAGAAGAAGATTTTTAAAGATTTTCCTATGAAAAACTGATAAGCCCCGGGGCGGGCCATTTTTGGCCCGGGGGTCATAATTTGAACAATCTTGGTAGAGGACCATTAGATGATGCTACATACTAAATTTCAAAGGTCTAGGCCTTACGGTTTCTGAGAAGAAGATTTTTAAAGATTTTCCTATGAAAAACTGATAAGCCCCGGGGCGGGGCCATTTTTGGTCCGGGGGTCATAATTTGAACAATCTTTGTAGAGGACCATTAGATAATGCTACATACCAAATATCAAATGTCTAGGCCTTACGGTTTCAGAGAAGAAGATTTTTAAAGATTTTCCTATGAAAAACTAATAAGCCCCGGGGCGGGGCCATTTTTTGGCCCGGGGGTCATAATTTGAACAATCTTGGTAGAGGACCATTAGATGATGTTACTTACTAAATACCAAAGGTCTAGGCCTTACGGTTTCTGAGAAGAAGATTTTTAAAGATTTTCCTATGAAAAACTGATAAGCCCCGGGGCGGAGCCATTTTTGGTCCGGGGGTCATAATTTAAACAATCTTTGTAGAGGACCATTAGATAATGCTACATATCAAATATCAAATGTCTAGGCCTTACGGTTTCAGAGTAGAAGATTTTTAAAGATTTTCCTATGAAAAACTGATAAGCCCCGGGGCGGGGCCATTTTTGGCCCGGGGGTCATAATTTGAACAATCTTGGTAGAGGACCATTAGATGATGTTACATACTAAATACCAAAGGTCTAGGCCTTACGGTTTCAGAGAAGAAGATTTTTAAAGATTTTCCTAAGAAAAACTGATAAGCCCCGGGGCGGGGCCATTTTTGGCCCGGGGGTCATAATTTGAAGAATCTTGGTAGAGGACCATTAGATGATGCTACATACTAAATTTCAAAGGTCTAGGCCTTACGGTTTCTGAGAAGAAGATTTTTAAAGATTTTCCTATGAAAAACTGATAAGCCCCGGAGTGGGGCCTTTTTTGGTCCGGGGGTCATAATTTGAACAATCTTTGTAGAGGACCATTAGATAATGCTACATACCAAATATCAAATGTCTAGGCCTTACGGTTTCAGAGAAGAAGATTTTTAAAGATTTTCCTATGAAAAACTGATAAGCCCCGGGGCGGGGCCATTTTTGGCCCGGGGGTCATAATTTGAACAATCTTGGTAGAGGACCATTAGATGATGTTACATACTAAATACCAAAGGTCTAGGCCTTACGGTTTCTGAGAAGAAGATTTTTAAAGATTTTCCTAAGAAAAACTGATAAGCCCCGGGGCAGGGCCATTTTTGGTCCGGGAGTCATAATTTGAACAATCTTTGTAGAGGACCATTAGATGATGCTACATACCAAATATCAAAGGTCTAGACCTTACGGTTTCAGAGGAGAAGATTTTTAAAGATTTTCCAAAGAAAAACTGATAAGCCCCAGGGCGGGGCCATTTTTGGTCCGGGGGACATAATTTGAACAATCTTTGTAGAGGACCATTAGATGATTCTACATACCAAATATCAAAGCTCTAGGCTTTGTGGTTTCAGAGAAGAAGATGTTTAAGTAAATTGTTGACGACGCACATATGCACGACGCACATACGCACGACGCCGGACACTGCCCCCTCACAATACCTCACCTGGCACTTTGTGCCAGGTGAGCTAATAAAGCAACATACTAAATATCACTACAATATCTGCTACAGAAAAAAACTCTGGAAAAACTGAAATTTCCAAAAAAATTCTAAGTCAAAATGCTGTAATTCCGTTAAAAATCAATGTAGTGTAACAAAATTCGAACCTGATCTGTAACTCATTATTATTATTATAAAGCTACATACCAAATATCACATCAATATCTGCAAGGGTTTAGAAACAAGAGGGCCATGAGGCCCTGAAGCACTCACCTGAGATAACCCCAGGTGCTGGGCCATTTTTGACCACAAAGAATTATGTGGACAACCTTGGTAGAGAACCACAAGGCAAAGCAGTATGCCATTAATCAAAGGCCTTAGCCTTATGGTTTCAGAGAAAAATAATATTTCATATTTTTCCCATGAAAAACTGATAAGCCCTGAGGCAGGGCCAAGTTTCGCCCAGTGGTCAGGGTTGTTAGTTAAACATTCTTGGCAGAGGACCACAAGCCACAGCTACATATTTATAGAGGACCATTAGATCATGTTAGTCACACCAAATATCAATGGTCTAGGCCTAACAGTTTGAGTAGATTTTTAAAGATTTTCCTATGAAAAACTGATAAGCCCTTGGGCGGGGCCATTTTTGGCCCGGGGGTTATAATTTGAACAATATTTGTAGAGGACCATAAGATCATGCTACATACCAAATATCAAAGGTCTAGGCCTTACAATTTCAGGGAAGAAGATTTTTAAAGATTTTCCTATGAAAAACTGACAAGCCCTTGGGCGAGGCCATTTTTGGCCCAGGGGTCATAATTTGAACAATATTTGTAGAGGACCATAAGATAATGTTTAATACCAAATATCAAAGGTCTAGGCCTTACAGTTTCAGAGAAGAAGATTTTTAAAGATTTTCCTATGAAAAACTGATAAGCCCTTGGGCGGGGCCATTTTTGGCCCTGGGGTCATAATTTGAACAGTTTTTTAAAGAGGACCATAAGATCATGCTACATACCAGATATCAAAGGTCTAGGCCTAACAGTTTCAGAGAAGAAGATTTTTTAAAGATTTTCCTATGAAAAACTGATAAGCCCTTGGGCGGGGCCATTTTTGGCCCTGGGGTCATAATTTGAACAGTAATTGAAGAGGACCATAAGATCATGCTACATACCAAATATCAAAGGTCTAGGCCTTACAGTTTCAGAGAAGAAGATCTTTAAAGATTTTCCTATGAAAATTCCTTATTACCATATATGGAAAAAATGACAACGCCCTCTGGCGGCCATGTTTTTTGCCGGATCAAATTTTTTTTAACAACTTTTGAAGTCTATCAACTAAGAAACATTTTGGTGAAAACCATATTCAAATTGGACAAGTCATTCTGGAGAAGAAGATTTTTCTAGATATTGTGTACGGTTGCCATGGCAACAAGACCGATGGCCCCACCCACTATCTTTTAACAACTTTTGAAGCACCCACCAACAGTATGTATCTGACCAAGTTTGGTTACAATTGGGCAGTCGGTTTCAGAGAAGAAGTCGTTTGCAATTGTTGACGGACAGACAGACGGACAGACGGACAGACGGACGACGGACGCCGGACACAGGGGTATCACAAAAGCTCACCTTGAGCACTTTGTGCTCTGGTGAGCTAAAAACTCTGGAAAACTTGAATTTCTGGAAAATTTCTTATCTGCAAGGGTTTAGAAAAAACTCCGGAAAACTTGAATTTCTGGAAAATTTCTCAGTAAAATCACTGTATTTCCGTGAAAAATCATTGAAGCGTAACGAAATTCAAACTTGATCTGTAACTCATTATAAACAAGAGGGCCATGAGGCCCTGAAGCGCTCACCTGAGATACCCCAGGGGCGGGGCCATCATTTGTACAACCTTGGTAGAGAACCACAAGGCAAAGCAGTATGCCATTAATTAAAGGTCTAAGCCTTATGGTTTCAGAGAAAAATGATATATTTTTCCCATGAAAAAACTGATAAGCCAGGGCCAAGTTTCGCCCAGAGGTCATGGTCGTAAGTTGAACAATCTTGGCAGAGTACCACAAGCCAAAGCTGCATGCCAAATATCAAAGGTCTAGGCCTTACAGTTTCAGAGAAGAAGATTTTTAAAGATTTTCCTATGAAAAACTGATAAGCCCTTCGGCGGGGCCATTTTTGGCCCGGGGGTCATAAATTGAACAATCTTTGTAGAGTACCACTAGATCATGCTGCATGCCAAATATCAAAGGTCTAGGCCTTACAGTTTAAGAGAAGAAGATTTTTAAAGATTTTCCAATGAAAAACTGATAAGCCCTTGGGTGGGGCCATTTTTGGCCCGGGGGTCATAATTTGAACAATCTTTGTAGAGGACCATTAGATCATGCTACATGCCAAATATCAAAGGTCTAGGCCTTACAGTTTCAGAGAAGAAGATTTTTAAAGATTTTCCTAAGAAAAACTGATAAGCCATTGGGCAGGGCCATTTTAGGCCCGGGGGTCATAATTTGAACAATCTTTGTAGAGGACCATAAGATCATGCTACATACCAAATATCAAAGATCTAGGCCATACAGTTTCAGAGAAGAAGATTTTTAAACATTTTCTTATGAAAAACTGATCAGCCCTTGGGTGGGGCCATTTTTGGCCCGGGGGTCATAATGTGAACAACGTTTCGTTCCCCCTAGCCACTGATGCTTTGGTTACAAAATTTGGTTAAAATCGGGTCAGCAGATTCAGAGGAGATGTCATTTGAAAATGTGGACGGACACCGGACGACGGACGGATGCCGGACACCGGACGACGGACAAATAGCGGTCACAATAGCTCATCCTGAGCCTTCGGCTCAGGTGAGCTAAAAAGCTACATACCAAATACCACTTCAATATCTGTAAAGGTTTAGAAAAAAAATCCGGAAAATCTGAATTTCCAGTAGAAAATTTCTAAGTAAAATCACTGTTAAATTGTTGACGACGGACGACGCACACCGCACGATGCACAACAGACGACGCACGCCGACGGACGACGGACATCAGGTGATCCCAAAAGCTCACCCTGAGCACAAAAGTGCTCTGGTGAGCTAAAAACTGGCTACCCCTGGAATGGGGTCAATTTTGACCCAAGGGGCATGATTTATAGAACTTTTGTAGATGCTATGTGCCAAATATGAAAGCTGAGAACCTTCAAGTTTCAGAGAAGATCTTCAAAGTTTTCACTATATGTTTCTATTGAAAAATGGCCACCCCTGGGGCGAGGCCAATTTTGACCCGAGGGGCATAATTTATATAACTTTTGTAGAGGACTTGAACATGATGCTATGTGCCAAATATAAAAGCTGAGAATCTTCCAGTTTCAGGAGAAGATTTTCAAAGTTTTCACTATATGTTTCTATTGAAAACTGGACACCCCGGGGCGGGGCCAATTTTGACTCCAGGGGCATAATTTATATTAATTTTGTATAGGACCTACAGATGATGCTATGTGCCAAAGACGAAACCCTGAGAACCCTGTAGATTCAGAAGAAGATTTTTAAAGGTTCAAATTGTTGATGATTGACGACACATGAAGCAAGCCGACAGACGAGGGACATCAGGCGATCACAAAAGCTCACCCTGAGCACTCTGTGCTCTGGTGAGCTAAAAATGAAAGAAACTAGAGCTTGTTTTTAGGAACAAGAGGGCCTGAAAGGCCCTGACATCGCTCATTAGACAATCAGAGGAGAAGATTTTCAAAGTTTTCACTGTGTGTTTCTATAGAAAACTATAGCCAGCCCTAGCTGGGGAGGGCCAATTTTGACCCAAGGGGCATAATTTATTATGTAACTTTTGTAGAGGACCTCAAGTGAAGAAAATGTAAATGAAAACATATAACAATGCAAATCTAAAGAAGGGCATGTACAAAAGTATGTATACCCTCTCCCTGGGCAAATTGGTTGAATTTCAGAAAGAATAAATTAATCTATACATGTACTTATATTCAAAATTTCAGATATTTTCATTACACCTTCATGAGTTATTATTATTCATATCTTAATTTATTTTCAACCCTTCCCCTGTTCTATGTTTATTCAAAATTTAAATACCTACTGAATATTCATGGACAAAATAGTTATAATGAAATATGGAAGGTGGGACAGAGTAGCCATTTTGGAAAGTAAAGAAACATCTTTCATTGACAAACAGAGCGTACCCTGATGTCTGATATGGGTCTGCTCTGTTTGCAAATGTGTGAAAAGGTGTTAACATGAGGGAAAGGGTTAGTAAACATATTTTAAGTATATTGTAAACAAAATGAAAATAATGTAATGCAATTTGCACTACATGTATATTATATCATAAGCAAACAGCAGATTGATCAGATGGCTACTACATGAGCTATCTGATCTGGGTCTACTCTGTTTGCAAAGGTGTAGAAATGCATATTTATGGAGTAAATATTAAATGTTCTTTGTTTGAGAGCCATAATGTACTCTTGCATACAGATTAAGCTTGTGATGCTGAACAAGTGTGTAAAGTTTCAAAGCTTTATCTCAAAGGATTATGCAAATGTTATAAGTGGACTTTAACAAAAACCTTAACCAAAAATCCTAAGTTAAAAAGGGCCATAATTCTGTCAAAAATGCTTGACAGAGTTATGTACTTTTGCCTACAGATGAAGCTTGTGATGGCAGGCAAGTGTGTAAAGCTTAAAAGCTCTATCTCAAAGTTTTATGTAAATAAGAGGACTTAACCAGGTTGTGCCATGGATGGACAGACAGACAAACAAGACAGACAGACACAGACAGACAGACAGTCAGACAGACCCACCAACACACTGGCTCCTATAAACCCCCTCTCAAACCTCATTTGCAGGGGTATAACAAGCAGACAACAATTCTGAAGCAGACATGGTGTACAGTACAAAGAATGCTAGAGCATAGAGGTGATTACATAACCCTCTCACTGGCTAGCTAGTTAACCCTTACAGTGCGGGACACGGGTCACTAATGTCCTTTGCAAGCAGATGAGATGTAGATGTAGATCCAGATGAGAGGAATCCTAGAGGAGCACTCTCATAAGGGTGTGCACGGTTTATTATGTTACACATTTCTTTAGAAACAATTCTAAATACTCACCATAAGCTTGACCTGTTTGACATTTGGAATAATCCACTTGAAAATTCAGTGTTGTAAGGATTAAGGGGGAAACCTTTAGAATGTCGTTTCTGATGTGAAGAAATCTATACACACAGGGCAGGGCCAATTTTAACCCCAGAACTATGATACTTTAAAAACTCATTAAGGTATGCTATGTAAATCTATACACCAAATATCTAAGCTCTGGAACATGTAGTTTCTGACAAGAAGAATTTTAATGTTTTTCCTATGCATAACTAGTGATCCCATGGCCTGTTTAACATAGTTCATACAGACTTTCGCAACACAAAATCAGGCCCTTTTTAGGGCATTTTTAGGGACTCCATTCACTAATTTAGGGTCTCAAAGTATGTCACAGCTTACGGTATGTTTTTGACTATAACTAATTTCTAATAAGAAGTATACTTACACCTACCTAATACTGTTTTAAGCTCTGTTACCTTGTCACTGATCTTACTTTCCAGCTTTGTATTGTTCCCAGATGAATCCCCCCACCCCTCCAAACTTCTCATCGAATTTACATCGATCTCAAAAACGGCCCGAGTGAAACAAATGCGGATTTCCGTGAATAGTTTTCATCCCTTAATTATTATACGTTTGAAATTAAATTTATGGCCAGGAAATCTAACTTTTAGGGCCAGTGTGAACAAATATATGGCCTTTATAGGGCCCATCTTCAAATTTAAGGACTTTTCAAAACACCCGTCCAAATTTAGGGCCTTTTCAAGACGGTATGAACCATGTTTAAGCAGTCAGCTACAAAAAAACTGGCAATCCCTGGGGTGGGACCAATTTTGACCCTAGGGGCATAATTTATATAACTTTTGTAGAAGACCTGAAGTTGAATCTATGTGCCAAATATGAAAGCTGAGAACCTTCTAGTTTTAGAGGAGAAGATGTTCAAAGTTTTCACTATATGTTTCTATTGAAAACTGAAAACCCCTGGGGTGGGGCCAATTTTGACCCCAGGGGCATAATTTATGTAACTTTTGTAGAGGACCTACAGATGATGCTATGTACCAAAGATGAAAGCTGAGAACCCTGTAGATTCAGAGGAGAAGATTTTTAAAGGTTGAAATTGTTGACGCCCGACGACAGACAAGGCACGATGCACGCCGACGGACGACGGACATCTGGCGATCACAAAACTCACCCTGAGCACAAAAGTGCTCTGGTGAGCAAAAAAACATGTCTCCCACCTGCTCCTGTCTCAAAAATGATTGGATGCATTTTTATGAAGTTTGTTGGAGACTGGTTGAGGACTTTTTTTTATTTAGAGAGCAGACAAAGCTAACAAGAGTACCACATACGGTACATAATACGCCCACTTGCAAACTTTATCTGATTCATCATGCCTTATAAGTGTTGACATTTTCTAATCTGTGCTTCAGATCTTGATTTCCATATTAAGGTGAGACTATTTTTTAAAAAAATGAAGTGAATATCTGATTAAACAAGAGGGCCATGATGGCCCTTAATCGCTCACCTGTTCGTAACAGATTAATGATTTCAATGACAGATTGCATAATTTGAAAAATCTTGGTAGAAAACCATTAGATGATGCTACATACTAAATATATAGAGTCTAGACGTTACAGTTTTGGAGGAGAAGATATTTTAAAGATTTTCCTATAAAAAACTGTTAAGCCCCAGGGGTAATAATTTGAATAATCTTGGTAGAAAACCATTAGATGATGCTACATACCAAATATCAAGGGCCTAGACCTTACAGTTCTGGAGGAGAAGATTTATAAAGATTTTCCTATGAAAAACTGATAAGCGGGGCTATTTTTGGTCTGGGGGTCATACTTTGATGAATCTAGGTAGAGAACCATTAAATAATGCTACATACCAAATATCAAAGGTCTATACCTTATAATTTTAGAGAAGAAGATATTTAAAGATTTTCCAATGAAAAACTGATAAGCCCCGGGGCGGGCCATTTTTGTCCTGGGGGTCATAATTTGAACAATCTTAGTAGAGGACCATTAGATGATGCTACATACCAAATACTAAAGGTCTATTCCTTACATTTTCAGAGAAGAAGATTTTTAAAGATTTTCCTATGAAAAACTGATAAGCCCCGGGGTGGGGCCATTTTTGGCCCAGGAGTCATAATTTGAACAATCTTAGTAGAGGACCATTAGATGATGCTACATACCAAATACAAAAGATCTATGCCTTACAGTTTCTGAGAAGAAGATTTTTAAAGATTTTCCTATGAAAAACTGATCAGCCCCGGGGTGGGGGCATTTTTGGCCCAGGGGTCATAATTTGAACACTTTTAGTAGAGGACCATTAGATCATGTTACATACCAAATATCAAAGGTCTATGCATTACAGTTTTAGAGAAGAAGATTTTTAAAGATTTTCCTATGAAAAACTGATAAGCCCTGGGGCGGGGCCATTTTTGGCCCGGGGGACATAATTTGAACAATCTTAGTAGAGGACCATTAGATGATGCTACATACCAAATACAAAAGATCTATGCCTTACAGTTTCTGAGAAGAAGATTTTTAAAGATTTTCCTATGAAAAACTGATCAGCCCCGGGGTGGGGGCATTTTTGGCCCAGGGGTCATAATTTGAACACTTTTAGTAGAGGACCATTAGATCATGTTACATACCAAATATCAAAGGTCTATGCATTACAGTTTTAGAGAAGAAGATTTTTAAAGATTTTCCTATGAAAAACTGATAAGCCCTGGGGCGGGGCCATTTTTGGCCCGGGGGACATAATTTGAACAATCTTTGTAGAGGACCATTACATCATGCTACATACCAAATATCAAAGCTCTTGGCTTTGTAGTTCCAGAGAAGAAGATGTTTAAGTAAATTGTTGACGCTCGCACGTACGCACGACGCACATACGCCGGACATAGGATCATCCCAATAGCTCACCTTGGAACTTTGTGCCAGGTGAGCTAATAAAAAAGTTACAGCTAATCCTCATTTTTGCAGATTTTTGTAAAGTGCAACGGCCATAACTCTGTAAAGACAAACTGAATGAACCTCAAAATAAACTCAGCTTCAAATTTTGTTGCTTAAAACACTTGTGTTAAGTTTCATTTATATCATTTTAATAGTTTTCCCAGAAAACAACAGACAAACAAAAAGTTTACCGACTAACAAAGCAACGAACACACAAAGTTCAAGGCCCATAACTTTAGAATAAAATGACATATCAAAACCCCCGCAATATATGTGAAAATTCACATTAAGGTTTAACCATATAAAAAAATTGAAGTAAATATCATTTCAAATGAAAAAGTTATGGCCATCCTCATATTTGCATAGATTTGCATTATTTTTTTAAGTGCAAGGGCCATAACTCCGAAAAAACAAATCAAATGATCCTCAGAATCGACTTAGCTTCAGGTCTTGATGCATTAAACATGTGTATGAAGTTTCATTAATATCTGTCAAACAGTTTTGCCAGAAAACAGCAGACAAACTATTTGCATATATTTGCATTTTTTTAAAGTAAAAGGGCAATAACTCCGAAACGAAAAATCAAATAAACCTCAAAATCAACTCAGCATCAGGTCTTGATGCATTTAACATTTTTGTGAAGTTTCATTAATATCTCTCAAACAGTTTTCCCAGAAAACAGCGGACAAACTATTTGCATTATTTTTTTAAGGACAAGGGCCATAACTCTGAAACGAAAAATCAAATGATCCTCAGAATCGACTCAGCTTCAGATCTTGATGCATTAAACATTTGTGTGAAGTTTCATTAATATCTCTCAAATAGTTTTCCCAGAAAACAGCGGACAAACAATTTGCATATTTTTTAAGGACAAGGGCCATAACTCTGAAATGAAAAATCAAATGAACCTCAGAATCAACTCAGCTTCAGATCTTGATGCATTAAACATTTGTGTGAAGTTTCATTAATATCTCTCAAATAGTTTTCCCAGAAAACAGCGGACAAACTATTTGCATATTTTTTAAGGACAAGGGCCATAACTCCGAAACGACAAATCAAATGAACCTCAGAATCAACTTAGCTTCAGATCTTGATGCATTAAACATTTGTGTGAAGTTTCATTAATATCTCTCAAATAGTTTTCCCAGAAAACAGCGGACAAACTATTTGCATATTTTTTTAGGACAAGGGCCATAACTCCGAAACGACAAATCAAATGAACCTCAGAATCAACTTAGCTTCAGATCTTGATGCATTAAACATTTGTGTGAAGTTTCATTAATATCTCTCAAATAGTTTTCCCAGAAAACAGCGGACAAACTATTTGCATATTTTTTAAGGACAAGGGCCATAACTCTGAAATGAAAAATCAAATGAACCTCAGAATCAACTCAGCTTCAGATCTTGATGCATTAAACATTTGTGTGAAGTTTCATTAATATCTCTCAAATAGTTTTCCCAGAAAACAGCGGACAAACTATTTGCATATTTTTTAAGGACAAGGGCCATAACTCCGAAACGACAAATCAAATGAACCTCAGAATCAACTCAGCTTCAGATCTTGACGCATTAAACATTTGTGTGAAGTTTCATTAATATCTCTCAAATAGTTTTCCCAGAAAACAGCGGACAAACTATTTGCATATTTTTTAAGGACATGGGCCATAACTCTGAAATGAAAAATCCAATGAACCTCAGAATCAACTCAGCTTCAGATCTTGATGCATTTAACATTTGTGTGAAGTTTCATTAATATCTGTCTAATAGTTTTCCCAGAAAACAGCGGACAAACAAAATGTTGACGGACGAACGAACGAACAAACGGACGGACGGGGGTCATAATTTATACAACTTTTGTAGAGGACCATTAGATCATGCTACATACCAAATATCAAAGGTCTAGGCCTTACAGTTTCAGAGAAGAAGATTTTTAAAGGTTTTCATATGAAAAACTGATAAGCCCTTGGGCAGGGCCATTTTTGGCCCGGGGGTCATAATTTGAACAATATTTGTAGAGGACCATAAGATCATGCTACATACTAAATATCAAAGGTCTAGGCCTTACAGTTTCAGGAGAAGAAGATTTTTAAAGATTTTCCTATGAAAAACTGATAAGCCTCGGCAGGGCCATTTTTGGCCCGGGGGTCATAATTTGAACAATCTTTGTAGAGGACCATAACATCATGCTACATGCCAAATATCAAAGGTCTAGGCCTTACAGTTTCATCAGAAGATTTTTAAAGATTTTCTTATGAAAAACTGATAAGCCCTTGGGTGGGGCCATTTTTGGCCTGGGGGTCATAATTTGAACAATCTTTAATGAGGACCATAAGATCATGCTACATACCAAATATCAAAGGTCTTGGCCTTACAGTTTCAGAGAGGAAGATTTTTAAAGATTTTCCTATGAAAAACTGATAAGCCCTTGGGCGTGGGCCATTTTTGGCCCGGGGGTCATAATTTGAACAATCTTTGTAGAGGACCATAAGATCATGCTACATGCCAAATATCAAAGGCCTAGGCCTTACAGTTTCAGAGAAGAATATTTTTTAAGATTTTCCTATGAAAAACTGATAAGCCCTTGGGCGAGGCCATTTTTGGCCTGGGAGTCAATCTTTGTAGAGGACCATAAGATCATGCTACATGCCAAATATCAAAGGTCTAGGCCTTACAGTTTCAGAGAAGAAGATTTTTAAAGATTTTCTTATGAAAAACTGATAAGCCCTTGGGCGGGGCCGTTTTTGGCCGGGGTTCATAATTTGAACAATCTTTATGGAGGACCATAAGATCATGCTACATACCAAATATCAAAGGTCTAGGCCTTACAGTTTCGGAGTAGAAGATTTTTAAAGATTTTCCTATGAAAAACTGATACGCCCCGGGGCGGGGCCATTTTTGGTCCAAGGGTCATAAATTGAACAATCTTTGTTGTAGAGGACCATTAGATCATGCTACATACTAAATATCAAAGGTCTAGGCCTAACAGTTTCAGAGAAGAAGATTTTTAAAGATTTTCCTATGAACTAGAAGGTTTTTAACTTCAAATTCCATATTACCATATACGGAAAAAATGACCACGCCCTCTGTCGGCCGTGTTTTTTGCCGGATCAAATTTTTTTAACAGCTTTTAAAGTCTATCAACTGAGAAACATTTTGGTGAAAACTATATTCAAATCGAACAAGTCATTCTGGAGAAGAAGATTTTTCTAGATATTGTGTACAGTTGCAATGGCAACAAGACCGATGGCCCCACCCACTATCTTTTAACAACTTTTGAAGCACCCACCCATAGTATGTATCTGACCAAGTTTGGTTAGAATTGGGCAGTTGGTTTCAGAGGAGAAGTCGTTTGAAATTGTTGACGGACAGACAGACAGACGGACGGACTCACAGACGGACGACGGACACAGGGGTATCACAATAACTCACCTTGAGCACTTTGTGCTCTTGTGAGCTAATAACAAAGGGCAATAACTCCTTAATTATACAAAAGAGGATGATGATTCTTGTGCTCCTGACAAATTTTAAGTATGAACAAGAGGGCCAGAATGGCCCTGAAGCGCTCACCAGACAATCAGAGGAGTAGATTTTCAAAGTTTTCAATATATGTTTCTATAGAAAACTAGCCTGCCCTGAGGCAGGGCTAATTTTGACCGAAGAGGCACAATTTATATAACTTTTATAGAGGACCGGAACATGATGTTATGTGCCAAATATGAAAGTTGAGAACCTTCCAGTTTCAGACGAGAAAATTTTCAAAGTTTTCACTATATGTTTCTATTGAAAACTGGCTACCCCTGGGGTGGGGCCAATTTTGACCCCAGGGGCATAATTTATATAACTTTTGTAGAGGACCTGAACATGATGCTATGTGCCAAATATGAAAGCTGAGAGCCTTCCAGTTTCAGAGACTAAGATTGTCAAAGATTTCACTGTATGTTTCTATTGAAAACTGGCTACCCCTGGGGCGGGGCCAATTTTGACCCCAGGGCCATAATTTACATAACTTTTGTAGACGACCTGAACATGATGCTCTGTGCCAAATATGAAAGCTGAGAGCCTTCCAGTTTCAGAGAAGAAGTTTTTCAAAGATTTCACTATTTGTTTCTATTGAAAACTGCCCATCCCTGGGGTGGGACAAATCTTGACCCCGGGGCCATAATTTATATAACTTTTGTAGAGGACCTGAACATGATGCTATGTGCCAAATATGAAAGCTGAGAGCCTTCCAGTTTCAGAGAAGAAGATTTTCAAAGATTTCACTATTTGTTTCTATTGAAAACTGCCCACCCCTAGGGCGGGGCCAATTTTGACCCTGGGGTCATAATTTATATAACTTTTGTAAAGGACCTGAACATGATGCTATGTGCCAAATATGAAAGCTGAGAGCCTTCAAGTTTCAGAGAAGAAGATTTTCAAAGATTTCACTATTTGTTTCTATTGAAAACTGCCCACACCTGGGGCGGGGCCAATTTTGACCCCAGGGCCATAATTTATATAACTTTTGTAGAGGACCTGAACATGATGCTATGTGCCAAATATTAAAGTTGAGAACCTTCTGGTTTCAGAGGAGAAGATTTTCAAAGTTTTACTATATGTTTCTATTGAAAACAAGGCACCCCTGGGGCGGGGCCAATTTTGACCCCAGGGCCATAATTTATATAACTTTTGTAGAGGACCTAAAGATGATACTATGTGTCAAAGATGAAAGCTGAGAACCCTGTAGATTCAGAGGAGAAGATTTTTAAAGGTTCAAATTGTTAACGACTGACGACGCACGACTGACGACGCACGCCGACGGACGACTGACATCAGGCAATCACATATGGAGGACGATCAACGCCAAAATTGCATCATGCTTTGTGGCATTTCAGTTTGCTTCATTGTAATTGCATCATGCATTGTGGCATTTCAGTTTGCTTCATGATAAATGCATCCTGCATTGTGGTGTTGAACAGTTTGCTAAACGATTATTGCATGTCAAGATGGGAGTCCTTCTTTCATTTAAGTATCTTCAATGACACATGACCCAATGCGGTAAGCCCATAGCAACAAGCATAAAGCCGAACGCCGAAGGCATAATGCACTTCAGCCGAACTCGCCATATAAGTGGCGCTGCATGTAAAACCAGATAATCAAACTACTGAAAGTACTGAGGATGGATTCAACGTAGATCGAATTAAATGTTTAGTTTGGTTTTTAAATGTTGTTTTGAGCGAAAAAAAGAACATTATTCGGACGTGTGTGTATGGGGGGGGGGGGGGGGGGGGGGGGGGGGGGGGGTTAATTATTTAAAAAAGATGTTGCCTTTGGTGCAATTTTATTTGTTGCTTTTTTATGTCCGTCTGAACAGGGTCTGTCTTGTTTGCTGATGGTCTGTCAAAGATATCATTCTGCATAGTTTGCCCTGATAAAATTCACGTGTCCATATGCTATTTCATTGTCATTATTTTTCACATGAATATTCATTGAGTAAAGGGTCAACTGTGTAGTACCCTGATCGCCGATGTGTGATAGACCACGCGTGGATCATGTACGGACCGTCTGATCAGGATCTGCTCTGATTGCTAATGGAATTTCATTCATCTGTTTATTTAGAATTTCTGAATGACTTCAATGTTCCACCTTCCATATTTTCATTATAATTTTTGGTCCATAAATATTCTGTATAGGTATTGGAATCGGGACTAAATATAGAACAGGGAAAGGGCTAAGATTACATGTATAAATATAAACATGTCTAATATATCATAAAATAGCATATTTTTATTAGAATTATATTGGGTTTGAGAAATACATTACATTACATTATTTTCATTTTGTGTACAATATACTTATAATAATGTTTACTAACCCTTTCTCTCATGGTAACATCTTTTCACACATTTGCAAACACAGCAGACCCAGATCAGATGGCTCCTATAGCAGCTGTCTGATCAGGGTCCGCTCCGTTCGTCAATAGAATTTGAAAGATGTTTCTTTACTTTCTAAAATGGCTACACTGTCCCACCTTCCATATTTAATTATAACTATTTTGTCCATGAATTTCAGTAGGTATTTAAATTTTGAATAAACATAGAACAGGGGAAGGGTTGAAAATAAATTAAGATATGAATAATAATAACTCATGAAGGTGTAATGAAAATATCTGAAATTTTGAACATTGAATACTTTATTTAACGAGGGTAGCTAAATTAGTCATAATGACTAATCTACCGTGAGGCCCTCAAAACAAGCATTTCATACAAAATACAAAACAGTAAAACACAGATCTATATACACAAGAAATTAATGTTCAGAAGTTCAGCAATGTTGCGTCTGGATAATTAATAAATGTTGTCTGCTTCAATTTGTAGATTTATTCTTTATGGACACGCATTTGGATCCTGATAAAACTCCGAGTAAAATGGCGTCTAATCTGGATCCAATCTGTTATCATAGATTTGATTTGCCACTAGCATCCAAATAGTTAATATAAAGCTATAATATATAAAGTATTGCACATAAAAAATGAAATGCATAAATGACATCTGACCCCGATTCAGGTGGATGAATGCACGCGCTATTAAAATCACATATTTGTGACGTCATTTACTCACGCTGTAATTATTATAAATACGAGAAAATATTTTTGCTCAATACTAGTTAATCTAAAATGATCTCTGCTTCAATTTTTTAAAAATGCAAATAGAGAGTAAACTAATTGAACCTGATGAGACTTAGTTATTAACGATATAGATTAATATATTCTTTCTGAAATTCAACCAATTTGCCCAGGGAGAGGGTATACATACTTTTGTGCATGCCCTTATTTAGATCTACATTGTTATATGTTTAAATTTCATTTACATTTTCTTAAATTTTCTTCACTTGAGGTCCTCTACAAAAGTTACATAAATTATGCCCCTTGTGTCAAAATTGGTTCACCCCAGGACTGGCTAGTTTTCTATAGAAACACATAGTGAAAACTTTGAAAATCTTATCCTCTGATTGTCTGGTGAGCGATGTCAGGGCCTTAAATTTCAGACCCTCTTGTTATTATTCTTCTTCTCCCAGCAGTAAATGCCCCCCCCCACACACACACTCTCTCTAATGTAATGGATCAGTAACCCTTCTATTTTTTGTGTGTTTTTTGAAATCCTTCTATTTCTATGTCTTCATAGCGTTTTCCTTCTTTACCTATGTATTCGGCAAATCACTTCAGCATTTTAGTCCGAGCTGACTAGAGTACGACAAAGACCGGGGCGAAGATGGAACAACGAACCACGCATCAAGCATCAAGCACCAAGCACCAAGCAAATAGCACACAGAATATGCTCCAAAGAATTTAAACAATGAAACACATTATTTGACGTTATTATAATCAATAAACAAGTTTACAGAAGGTCAAATGTCGGATCGAGGAAGAAACTTCAAAGAAAGAAGAAAGCACATCGTGACATGCAATAATCATTTAGCATAATGCATTTAACATGAAGCAAATTGAAATGCCACAAAGCATGATGCAATTTTGGCGTTGATCGTCCTCCATAATCACAAAAGCTCACCCTGAGCACTTTGTGCTCTGGTGAGCTAAAAACTAGAGGTTTTTGTCACAAAAACGGATGTCTCCCCTCTAATAAAAACAATATGTAAAGGGAAATCACTAAAAATGTTATGGACTTGATGATTGATACTTCCCTTCATTATGCGCTTTCCACACCACATTTTTCAAGAAGAAAATGATAACAGCTAATAACTCTAAAAATTTTGACACCAGAGTTATGGCCCTTGTGCAGGACACTTACTTTCATCATGCTATTTCCATAAATGAAATGTCATTCCAATAGCATCAGTCGAACAGGAGTTATTGATCGGACAAAAAATATAACAAAGGCAAATAACTCCAAAAGTATTGAAGCCAGAGTTATGGCCCTTGTTCATGACACTTTCTCTCATCATGCTCTTTCCATGTATGAAGTTTCAATACAATGGTAAGAGCCATGTAGGAGTTATCATCCGGACAAGAAAGCGTTAAACAAATGTACAAGGGGCAATAACTCTCAATTCATTGAAGCCAGAGTTAAGGACCTTATGCATGACACTTTCTCTTATCATGATCTTTCCATGTATGAAGTTTCACTCCAATGGCATGTGCCATATAGGAGTTATTGTCCGGACAAAACATTGTGAAAAAATATTACAAGGGCAATAACTCCATTATTAGTGAAGCCAGAGTTATGGACTTTGTGTATGACACTTCCTCTTGTCATGATCTTTCCATATATGAAGTTTCAATCCAATGGCATGAGCCATATAGGAGTTATCTTGAATTTTTTTTACATGGGCAATAACTCCATTATTAGTGAAGCCAGAGTTATGGACCTTGTGTATGACACTTCCTCTCGTCATGATCTTTCCATATATGAAGTTTCAATCCAATGGCATGAGCCATATAGGAGTTATCGTCCGGACAAAAAAGTGTTGTTTTTTTAACAAGGGGCAATAACTCCTATATTAGTGAAGCCAGAGTTATGGACCTTGTGCATGACACTTCCTCTCATTATGCTCTTTCCATACATGAAGTTTCAATCAACTGGCATCAGGCATATTGAAGTTATCGTCCGGACAAAAAGTGTGATGGACAGACAGACAGACAGACAGACAACTCTCACGAAAACAATATGTCTCCCCCATATAAATATGGGGGGAGACATAATAATAATAAGAGGGCCATAATGGCCCTAAATCGCTCCATCGTCTAAAGAGGAGTTTACAATTTTTGTCAGAATCGGTAGAAGTTCATCAAGGCATGACTTTCACAGCCATGTAGGTATTGGATCCAGTTCACAGGACTTGCAAGGGGATGCCTAAATGATCTGTTCTACTTCTTCTTCTGTAGCTGTAACAAAACTATCTAAAGCGTTCGTTGCACGCTGCATTTCAGTGATAACTGGTGCACTTGATACAGTGCCTGATGCAATATCTGCCCGTATTTTGCCCACTATGTCGGCAAAAAAGTTACTGAAGTCTTGTGCAAGTTGTCTTGAGAACGAAGTCTTAGACAATGTGATGTCACTAGTTGTACCTAGCAGGTGCTTAGCAACTTTGAAAACTCTTTGAGTCTGCCTGGCAAGATTCTACTTTTTCTGAGTAGAAATCAACCTTTGACTTTGTCAACAGCTTGTTTACGTTTGCACACTGTTCTCTGTATAGCTGATGGTCTATTGTGAGTCCGGACTTTTTCCAATTTCTTTCCAACTTGCGACGTACATGTTTAGCATCGTGCAGTTCCTGAGTATACCACGGACATGATGGGCTGAGCATTATGGACTTATGCATACACTGTATTTCTATGTAAAAAAACTCAGCTTCAGATTGGTGCCAATATGAAACCAAGGGCCATAATTTTAGGCATACTACAAGTCATTATTTGAAAATCTTTGTAGAGGACCATTAGATGATGCTACATACCAAATATCAAAGGTCTAGGCCTATCCGTTTCAGAGAAGAAGATTTTGAAAGATTTACCTATAACAAGAGGGCCATTGGCCCTATATCGCTCACCTGAGTTACAGTAATACATGTATATTGACATGTTAATTTTTCAGTGGAAAACAATCTAGCAGATGAAATAAGCTTAGTGCACTGCTTTCACCCTTTCACTGCTGAATAAACTTGAACTGGATTCAGAACTAATACCAAGTGAATGGTTGACCAAGATCTAAACTGTTTACAACTTGTGCCATTTTTGCCTTAGCTCAAAATGCCTAAAACTGGTCTTTGAGAAATTCAAATGACTTTTATAAAGCTATGCAATTAATGCAATTATACCTTGACCCAGGTATATAGGCAAATAAAGTGCTAGGCAGTACATAATGCCAGTTTTTGTGTGAAATGACCAATAAGAATATCTTTAAAAATCGTTTAACCCTTTCCCTCATATAAAGCTGTTTTCATGCATTAGCAAACAGAGTAGACTCAGATCAGACGACTCCTACGGAAGCTGTCTGATCTGGGTCTTCTCTGTTTCTTTTGACACAATATAGATCGGATTCTACAGTTTTTGTCAAAGCAAAAACTTCTCTTCAGAGAAATAATGTGTTTTACACATTAAAAATAAGAGTAGACTAGATCAGAAGGCTGCTATAGAAGCTGTCTGATCAGGGTCTGCTCTGTTTACATTTGACAAGATATAGATTTGATTTTACAGTTTTTTTCAAAGCTAAAACTTCTATTTATGGCAATAACAATTTTTTAAGCATTAGCAAACAAGAGTAGTCCCGGATCAATTTTTGTCAAAGCAAATAGGTTAAGGGTTAATAGGTGTTTAGAAATAATTCTAGATCTAGGTGTGAATATCTCATGATAATTCAATTAAACGGGTCATTAGTATTTTTAACAATTGAAATTGAGAAGAGTTACGTCTATTGTTATAATTAAGTTATATTTACTCAGTTATTTCATTAATATCATACAAAATTCAGACATTTTAGGACTTTTTAATGTGTTGTCATCAAATTTTATATAAAAATGTTATATTTAAGATGCTTTTTTGGGCAGCAGTAGTAATTTTAACACCTATCATTGTTAGGGGGGCAAATGCATTATCATGTTTTCTTAAGAATTACCATGACTTATATCAGTTGGGCCATTGCATAATCATGTTTTCACAGTTTTCTTAAACATTACCATGACTTACATCAGTTGGGTTTGGACCCAGATCAAAAGTCTAGATGGTGATCATTTTCCTTGATTGGCTGAATTGTTACTTTCCAATATCTCTCACATCTAATTTGAGAGACATTGGAAGACACCATGTAACATCTAGCTATCACTAACACTACACACTGGGGTTAATAGGTCAAAATGCCTTTAATGTTTCGTCTGCAACAAAAAGTTATTGTCATCTGCTTCAATTCTTAAATTAAACTTACTTTCTTTTTATTGCAAAAATATGGTTAAGATGACAAACAGTTTGGATCCTGATGAGACGCTGCAGTATGCGGCCTCTCATCTGGATCCAAACTGTTTGCATAGGTAATCACAGTTTCACCACTAGCATGCAAAGAGTTAAGAGTCATGCATTGACCTGGAGAGATTTTACTGCCGAGCGCTGTAACCTTTGAACTGAAGGATCTGGAGTTGTTCATTTAACCCTTAATTTCCCTCATATAAACTTGTTTTCATGCATCTGCAAACAGAGTAGACCCAGATAAGGTGGCACCTGTAGGATCAGTGTCTGTTATTTGCTAATGGAATTTGACAGATCTGTTTCTATGCCTTCTAAAACAGCTACACTGATTCACCTTCAACATTTTATCATAAATAGAATGACACTGGAACTCCAATGCAGTTATCTCCCTTTGTCCCTTATGGCTATGCTGATGGGACAAGGGAAATAACTGTGAGGAAATTACCTTTTAAGTGTTACAGATTCAGATGTTAAGTAGCATAAAACCCCAGGGTGAGACCATTTTTGGCCCAGGGGTCATTATTTGAACACACCTGATAGTGGTATATTAGGTGATGCTTCATACCAAATATCTTAGCTCTAGATTATGTGGTTTCAGACAAAAAGATTTTTAAAGGTTTCCCTATATAAGTCTATGTAAAAACTACAAGCCCAAGGGCAGGGCCATTTTTGGCCCGGGGGTCATCATTTTAACAAACTTGGTAAAGGACCATTAGATGATGCTATATACCAAATATCAAAGCTCTAGAAATTGTGGTTTCAGAGAAGAAGATTTTTAAAGATTTAAAAAAAAAACCTGTAAAAGTAGTGGGGCGGGGCCATTTTTTGCCCGGGGGTCATGATTTTAACAAAACTGATAGAGGACACCCTAAGGTACATTTCTGTGAAATTTGGTTGAAATCCTCCCAGTGGTTTAGGAGAAGAAGTCATTTGAAATAAAAGTGAACGGACAGACGGACGGACAGACGGACAGACGGACAGACGGACAGACGGACGACGGACGACAGGCGGTCACAATAGCTCACCTTGAGCCTTTGGCTCAGGTGAGCTAAAAACTGATAAGCCCTTGGGCGGGGCCACTTTTGGTCTAGGGGTCGTAATTTGAACAACGTTTCCTACCCCCTAGCCACTGATGCTTTCAGAGGAGATGTCGTTTGAAAATGTGTACGGATGCCGGACGGATTGCGGTCACAATAGCTCATCCTTGAAGTCTTGAATCGGCTCAGGTGAGCTAATAAAGCTATATACCATATATCACTTCAATATCTGCTAGGATTTAGAAAACAAGAGTGCCAGTGGGCACAATATACGCCCGTCGAGGCCTTGTTCAACATAAATTGAGGTTAACATATTTGCTGACTGCAAATGCTAAATGCAAATTCTAAGTCCAATTGTGCGATCTTGACCTTAGATAAAAATGTACAGGGACACACCCCTGCTACTGTAGCATGTCCAGATAAACATTGCAGTGAAATTTGAGAAGGATCCACGAAACAGAATTTGAGTTGATGTTACAGACAGACAGACAGACAGACAGGTTAACATAGAGTCTACTCTCGTTATCTCCAATTTCAAGGGACCGTCAAAATTAATTGGAGTTAATAAGGGTTGGAGTTATCCAAAGTCACTTCCATACATTGTGTATACATATGCAATGTGTGTGTGTGTGTGTGTGTGTGTGATACAAGTCAGGAAGTAAATACAAGTGTACAAGTTTACTGAATTTCTGGTATTGAATAAATAAATAATACATGGATATGGAACAACATTTCATTAATCAACTTAGTGTAATGAATACACTAAGAACAAAGCCTGAATGTTACATATCTTACCGAATGTGCATTTTTATACACACTGTTGATTAACTCATGGTAAAGCATAGAGCGAGTTCGACCATCAACCAATGGTCACTACGGTCGATGTTCGAATGCAAACTGGTCGAAGTTTGGTTTAGCTCCTCTTTAGTTCAACTTTAGTCCAACCATACTACAACTGTTGGTCTGTCCATAGACACTAAACTGACGTTATTTCCTCTAACTGTAGACAGTTCGATCAAAATTTAGTCAAACAGATTACTTTAGTCACAACAGCCGATGATCGAACTCCCCCATAATCTGCTTGTGTTTTATGCAAGCCGTCATATGTAATTCTGTTTAATTATAAGTTTGGCTATTAGCCTAATGATAAAAACTATGGCTGTTATTGGCGCCGGTGTTTTGACAGTTTACAAAGATCTAATATCATTTGAGCGTCGAGGTGACAACATAGCTCTCAAGTTGATAGAAAGGTGTGAAAGTTTCTCTTCGTGCCCGGCCAACAGGTAGTTCGACTTACACCAACAATTTATAGTTTGGCAGACTCTCGTCGGAAAATAGGAGTTAACGAACTTTGACAATTACATAGATAAAGAAGGAAATAATTTGGGACCGAGAAAAAAGTTGGAGTTAGCGAACATATTGAGTTATCCGAGTTGGAGTAAATAAGAGTAGGCTGTATTTGCTAAATGCAAATTCTAAGCCCAATTGTGCGACCTTGACCTAGTATATACTTACTGGGACACACCCATGCTACTGTAGCATGTCCAGATAAACATTGTGGTGAAATATGAGAAGGATCCACCAAGCAGAACTTGAGTTAGAGATGTTACAGATGCCCAGACAGACAGACGGACAGACAGACGGAGAGACAGCACCATTCCATAATATGTCTTTTTTTTTTTCAAATGGGCGTATAAAAACTGTGGAAAACCTAAAATTTTTGTGAATTTTTCAAATTCCAACTGCTGTAATTCTGTAAAAAATCAATGTAGCATTACAAAACTCAAAATTAATCTGTAACTCAATTTAATAAAGCTCAATACCAAATATCACTTCAATATCTGCTAGGGTTTAGAAAAAAAACCTCCAGAAAACCTAAAATTTTCAGAAACATTCTAAGTCCAACTGCCGTAATTCCGTGAAAAATCAATGAGGCGTAAAAAAAAATTCAAACTTGATCTGTTACTCATTATAATAAATCAACATACCAAATATCACTTCAATATATCTGTAAGTGTTTAGAAAGAAAGTCTGGAAAACCGAACCGTGATTGACAGGAAGACAGACTGACAGAAGAACATACAGGACAGACGGACAGAGTGCAAACCTATTGTCCCCTTCGGAGACTAATTATGTAATTAGTTATGCATGAATATTCATTCAATACCAGTAAACTGTTAACAATAGAAGTAAAACATATTAGTGAACTTATTGTATAAAAGATTTACTTCTTTGGGACTCAATCCTTCTATAAACTTCATTTAAAAGCTAATATAAGACGCTCAGAAAACATTTGAAATTTCAACTGAATTAAATTTAAATCAAAATAATATCTATATCTGGATAACTTGAATATCTACAGCATTACCTAGATAAATTTGCTCAATGCAAGCCCTTCTGCCCAAAGCTATATATAACTAGAAATATCACTAAAGGTGATTGAATACCCCTGCTCAGCTGCTTTGATCGCAAATCAAACTAGTGACCTTGTTTTTGACTCCACATAACCAAGATGGACATGCCACGGACAGACAGACAGAGACAGACCAACCAACCAACACTCTGACTCCTATATACCCATCTCAAACTTTGTTTGCGGGGGTAATATATTCAATGACATACATTGTATTTGATGGTCAGTGTACCATAATCTCTTACCACTTTACTTGAAACAGTCACCTGTTGAAGCATTTGCTAACAGAGTAGACCCAAAGCAGACGGTTCCTTCTGGAACTACAATAAAATGGCGATAATCCGAGGACTATCGGGAACTGAGAAAATGCTCGGATTACCGCTACCCTCGGATTATCCATGAAATCATACTTCGTAGATTCAACATGTCAAATCTATTGTATAGTGTATGCACGCACATGTGCTTTTTGCCTACAGAATGCTAAACAATTAATTGATATGTTTGCATATTTTTAGACAAGTCTCGTTTAACCAGATGCTTGCTACGAGAGATAAACAATCTTTATAGAGTATTTCAGACGAACAAAGTCGAGTGTTCCAATTATTAATTATTCAACTCGCCCTGATTTTCCTTATCACGATGCAGAACAGGAGTGAAGCAATGTTGCTTGTTAACATCCATGACTCTATGAAATGTTGACGAATGGAAAATTAGGCTAACTAAAATCCATAAGTATAAGATTATAAGCTACGACTGTTCTATGTCTAATAGTTTGAAACGATGCATTTTATACAATTATGTGTTGCACAGGTTGAACTCACGATTACTGCCTACATATGTGTATACTGTTGGACCGGTGTTATTCACACGCAGTTGCAAAACTAACACAGCGGCACCTCTAATTGCTGGGGGCACATGGAGTCGCGAGACATCAACAATAGAGGTGTGATAAAGTGTCTGCGATGCAAGCTCGGATTAGGCAGGTAATTTAATGAAGCAATTGATTGAAGGGACCGAGGAGCATGCTAGAAAAATCAGATTATAGAGACTAGGATTACACTGTACATAGTAGTATTGAAATAATAGATTTCATGTTCGGACCATACAAATTCCCTCGGATTAAACCATATACTCGGAAAAGCTCTCCTCGGATTATCGCCGTTTTACTGTATCTGATCAGGGTGTACTCCGATACCTTATGAAATAATACAGACATGATTCTACCGATTCTTCCAAGGCCAAAATCATATGCAGTTATAATTCAACTAATTTGTATTCATGATGCCATTATTTTTTTATATGAACATGCATTAGGTAAAGGGTTAAAGCAAAGCTAAAATATGTATCATTATATTTCCAAGCTGAAATGTATATATATATATAAGTTTTACTACATTTTAAATTTTATAAAGAATGACAATATATTTTGACAAATTCCTCAACCGGTTTCACTTTTTGATCATCAGGAGGATTCTGTATATATTTATATCAGTATATATTTATAGGGGCAAATAGATATCTAACACTGCTTGCTAATGCTTTCAACTACTAGTTTTCTGCATCCAAAGATGCAGGCCTTCCAGCAGTCACTCACAAAAAGTAGGAAAAAGTAGGAGGTTTTCTGACATAAAAGGAGGAAATAGTAGGAATATAAGGAAAAGTAGGAGTATTTTTTTTTCAAAATATGGAATTAGTAATGGCTTATAACTTACCTAGAGGAGGCATTCTTAATGCAAAATCCTACCATTTTATGTGCCATACGGAATACATTAAGTGATTAAGTGAACCAATGCTTTTGACAGTTTCTGTTGCTGAATCATGTCAGGTTTTTCATTGTTTCAGACCAGGGCATAGAAAGATGAAAGTAAGGGCTAGTTTGGGCCATTTCTATGCTTAAATCTGTTCCTTCTCCCATTTGCAGCAGTCAAAATTGTGTGGGGGCATCTTCCCCCAGCCTTTATAATGAAAGATGATGACATCAATGAAAAACATATTTGCCTCACCTTTCAACAACAGAAACCAGTTTGACATCATTTGTTCATTTTCTGAATACTAATACAGTCGAGACTGTCATATGTGACCTTCCAAGGGACTTCATGAAAAAGGTCACATATGACAGGGAGTCTCTTAATACAGACCTAGGATATAATACAGGACGTATATCGAAACTACATGTACATGTAAGAGATCTACATAACGGAAAAATAAAACTGTGTACTAATCCAGTCTAATACAATATAATTATGTACAGTGAAGCTCACTTATAGCGAACTCGGATATAACGAAAGACCGGATAATACAAAAGAACAAGAGGGCCATGATGGCCCTGAAATCGCTCACCAGAGGGAAAGATTTTTAAAGTTTCAACTACATGTACGTTTCTAAACAAAACTGGACACCTGTTTTGTGGGGTGTTATTTGACCCTTTCTCTGTATAATTATAATGGCAAGCTTTCTGGGATGATTTGCTTTATTATAAATATTTTCTAAGTCCAATACCGAACGTTTACCGAACGTTAACTTGGAAAGCATATAACGCACAAAAAATATGTGGAAAAGTTTCATTTTCCATTACATATTACTACGCATAACCTAACAACTCCTTGATATATTGCGTATTTAGAAACGAACGACAACTCTTGTAGAGCACGTTTCGTAACAAAACCAGTTCACACCTGAACGTTTCGAACCCCTTCAGAATTAGAGTACTGATGATTGTTTCAAAGCAGAAATTGTATAAAAATCGCGATTTCAACAATTTATACTAACGGAATTGTTATGGAAATGGAAAATTAAAACTTGTTAACAATAACTGGTGATAATAACCATTGTGATAAATAGAGCATTTGCCTTAGTGATAAATAGAGCATTTGCTCCATAAGAGTAAATGTACTATTTATCACAATGGTTTCAAATCTACACAATTCTGAAATTTTCCTTTTCTCTATTTAACCCTTTTCCTCATATAAACATGTTTTCACGCATTTGCAAACAGAGTAGACCCAGATTTACCTCTTTGAATAAGCAGACAACATTTCTAACATATGACAACCCTATCACAGCTTAGCAGGACTTAACCAAAATTAGCACACAGTGTGAACTCAGATCTGACACATACCGGTATGGAACTTTATATGTGGTTTGTATATGAGTTAATTTACTCCTATGGAGCAAATGCTCTATTTATCACAATGGTTTGAAATCTACACAATTCTGAAATTTTCATCTTCTCTAATTAATGCTCCTTATCAGTAGATTTATTCAAAGAGGTAGGATCTGAAAAAAGCCTTTGTGATAAATAGAGCATTTGCTAACCATTGTGATAAATAGAGCAAAAGCTCCATAGGAGTAAATGTTCTATTTATCACAAAAGTTTCAAATCTACACAATTCTGAAATTTTCCTTTTCTATAATTAATGCTCCTTATCAGTAGATTTATTCAAAGCGGTAGGATCTGAAAAAAGCCTTTGTGATAAATAGAGCATTTGCTCCATAGGAGTTAATGCTCTATTTATCACAATGGTTTCAAATCTACACAATTCTGAAATTTTCCTTTTCTCTAATTAATGCTCCTTATCAGTAGATTTATTCAAAGAGGTATAATAGTCACTTTATGAAACCATTGTGATAAATAGAGCATTTGCCTTTGTGGTAAATAGAGCATTTGCTCCAAAGGAGTAAATGCACTATTTATCACAATGGTTTCAAATCTAAACAATTCTGAAATTTTCATTTTCTCTAATTAACCCTTTTCCTCATATAAACATGTTTTCACGCATTTGCAAATAGAGTAGACCCAGATTTACCTCTTTGAATAAGCAGACAACATTTCTAACAGATGACAACCCTATCACTGCTTAGCATGACTTGACCAAAATTAGCACAAAGTTTGGATTCTTATCTGACACAGTCCGGTATGTAACTTTATATGTGGTTTGTATATGAGTTAATTTACTCCTATAGAGCAAATGCTCTATTTATCACATTGGTTTGAAATCTATACAATTCTGAAATTTTCCTTATCAGTAGATTTATTCAAAGAGGTAGGATCTGAAAAAAGCCTTTGTGAGAAATAGAGCATTTGCCAACCATTGTGATAAATAGAGCAAAAGCTCCATAGGAGTAAATTAATGTTCTATTTGTCACAATGGTGTTAAATCTACACAATTCTGAAATTTTCCTTTTCTATAATTAATGCTCCTTATCAGTAGATTTATTCAAAGAGGTAGGATCTGAAAAAAAGCCTTTGTGATAAATAGAGCATTTGCTCCATAGGCGTACATGCTCTATTTATCACCATGGTTTCAAATCTACACAATTCTGAAATTTTCCTTTTCTCTAATTAATGCTCCTTATCAGTAGATTTATTCAAAGAGGTAAAATAGTCACTTTATCAAACCATTGTGATAAATAGAGCATTTTCTCCATAGGAGTAAATGCTCTATTTATCACAATGGTTTCAAATCTACACAATTCTGAAATTTTTCAAGAGGCAGATTCTGAAATATCCTATGAGGGAATGGGTTAAAACAGTGTGAGCAAACAGAGACTAATTCTGAAGCAGAGTTTTGACCAGGAACTTGACCTATTCAGTGATTATGCAACACAGATGGAGTGACCTCAATCCCTCTAGTTCAGAGGAACCTTTATAGTGTAAAATAATATTTTAAAGTATAACCAACAGGGCAGGGCCAATTTTAACCTCAGAACTATGATATTTACCAATGTCAATAAGGAATACTAAGTAAATCTATACACCAAATAATTATCTAAGCTCTGTGACATGTAGTTTTTGACAAAAAGATTTTTGAAGTTTTCCCCATGCCTAACCTAAGTGAGCCCAGCATTCTGCTACTTGTACAGAAAACAACAGTCAGCTAGAAAAAACTGGCCACCCCTGGGACCGTGGCAGAGCCAATTTTGACTCCAGGGACATAATTTATATAACTTTTGTAGAGGACCTATAGGTGATGCTATGTGCCAAAGATGAAAGCTGAGAACCCTGTAGATTCAGAGGAGAAGACTTTTAAAGTTCAAATTGTTGATGACGCACACCACACGACGCACGACGCACGACAAACGCCGACAGACGACGGACATCAGGCGATCACAAAAGCTCACCCTGAGCACTTTGTGCTCTGGTGAGCTAAAAATAATTCCCCAATCTTTTCCTTCTTTGTTTCTATTCATATTTGCCTGCTTAATACAAAATCGGTTATAACGAAAATTCGGCTAAGACAAAGTTATTTCCTTGTCCCGAGAACAAAATTTCTATGAAAAATAGTTTGGATATTACAAACTCAAATGAATGACGCAGTTTATGAAGTTTTCACACCTACCGCGATAAAGAACCTTACTGCAAACACCTTCACCGACTATCGCCTCGGGTGTCAAACAACATAACGAACGTAATTGATCACACTGCATGTACATATGTCCCAATCTTTGTTAAGGTCAACTTTTCTGTCGAGGACACACTATTGCATCATTACCACAAACAATGAAAACGGCGCATAAATAGCATAAATATACATTGTGGGCACCGTGCGATACATAAACATGCTGCCGAGTCCGAATGCAAAAGGTACGTACGAATCTGATGGAAGAATGGTACCCCGCTTTATCTAACAATTTCGATAACGTGATTGAAACCAGTTGCAATCGTAATCGACTAGTAACCGTGCATCTGATTGGATGAATGTTCTCATTTCCTATCGTATATTTTGATTTAGGCCAATAGAAACGTTTGTCAGAATATATGTTGCAACTTCATACTTTGCATTGAAGCAGCCGCAGATAACTAGTCATAAGATACTTTTTTGACAATCGGCACCGAAATAGGCAAAATCCGTTGGAAAGAGTTAGACCAATACACTTATGTAGTTCCAGCGAGACCACTCCCCCTTGGCTGAACACTGATGGTCATAATTTATGTCGTGATACATAGATAAGCACAAATTATAGATTTATAAAAAAAATGATTGAATGTACACGAATCATCACGACACCAGGAATAAAAACATAAATATGATAAATAATTGAAGTGTGCACTTACACGCATATAAGACATTCTCTTCACTAGAATAACTATAGAGTCAGTCTAGTTTTGCACTGTGCCATTGATATGGGGAAGCAAATGGTCAACTCATTTCACCAATATTGTTATTTATAACTGATGTGAATTTGCTTTTCCTTTACATTTTATAAGAGACGTGCTATGGAATTACCAAACACATGACAAACCCAGCTGTTTGCTTGCAGACTGTTGTCAGCAGCTACATTATAATGTGGCTTCTGGTCAGGATCAGAATTTGCATAACCTTGGTATACTATAACGAAATTCGCTATATCCAAACTTTTATAACGAAATTTCGTCATATCGATTTAACAAAGTTTGGATATAGCGAAATAAATATCAAGGTCCCCAGGATTTCGTTATAAGTGAGCTTCACTGTATCTATTATTTAATATGTTTATTATCACAAATAAACGCTAATTTAAAAGTTTAATAAATTAATAAGACATTCACTTACCAGAACATTAGTGCATGTACGATACAATGTACAAATATAATACACATATAAGTGCATGCACTAAATTAAACACTTAATGATATAAATATAAACTAGGTGCAGATTACCAAGCATCCTTTCGAGTAATGTTGATAGAGACATGTATTATGCACATACTAATTGATATTTATAAAGACCGTTCTGAACTAAAGAGCCCGTAATAATCGCAAACCAGATCGAATTAGTTGCCTTGTTTGTCGTTCTTTAACAGTTTTGTCGCTCGAAATCTCCTCCGGCGAATCTTGTATACGATGTACGTAGCCATGTTTGACACGACTGGTTTACCGAATATTCTGCTCGCGTACATGTATCTGTAGAGCGGAAGTCGGGAACCAGCTAGTTCACGCGTGATTACAGTCCCGGGTTTTCCCTAATTAATATGGTGTGAAAAACCGACGCGCTATGTAAACAAACAAAAGAAACTGCGATAATTGAATGTCGTTTAATACAGACCAAAGCCTATGTTTGGTTTGCAAAATCAGGGTCGCTTGTCAGGTAAGACAGGGAGTCGCTTAATTCAGACCAAAATTATAGGAAAATATGTTGGGCGGGATGAAACACACTCGCACATGAGAGGGAGTCGCTGAATCCAGGGGGTC
Source organism: Azorinus chamasolen (assembly GCA_963576725.1). Classification (NCBI taxonomy): domain Eukaryota; kingdom Metazoa; phylum Mollusca; class Bivalvia; order Cardiida; family Solecurtidae; genus Azorinus; species Azorinus chamasolen. The sequence goes on along the minus strand of OY755238.1, from coordinate 47,734,549 downwards.
GCTAAGGCAGTCTCGACTGTACAAAGATCATACTTCAATGTTTTTGCGGACTTTATTTTCAAAAAAGTAGAATTAGTAGGAATTCTTTAGGAAAAAATAGGAAAAAGAAGGAAGCTGTTTTAAAAAAGTAGGAAAAAGTAGGAAAAGTAGGAATGATGGAAGGCCTGAAGATGCATACAGAAACTAAGGTCTTGTACAAAGTCTATCCATTGTACAAGTTTAAAACTAGAGTCTCCACAACTACATGTATATAAATCACTGCCAAGCTCCCATGAACCAAAGTACATCGATTCCTGCTTATATAGATTTTCTATAATAATCATTAACCCTTTATTCCACAAATATTTATGTAAGTAATAATGACATCATGAATATTAACTGAATGAATTTTTAAAATGATATACAAATGTATTAACACATGAAACTTTTGCCATGGCAGAAATTCTATAAGCAAACAGAGCAGACCTGTTCAGACAGCTCCTACAGAACCTGTCTGATTTGGGTCTACTCTGTTTGCAAAATGATTAATAGGCATTTAAAGGTTTTAACCCTTCGCTTGCTGAATTTTAAAATACATTTCTCCTTCTTTATCCCATGCCCTGTTGTATATTTACATAATCTTCACTGTGTACAAGTATTTCGCTGTGCGATCACTGCTGTGGAGTGCATTGGTTGCACAATCAACTTGTAAATAGTGCAGACCCTGATGAGACAGCTGCTGCAGGAGCTGTCTCATCTGGGTCTTCACTTTTTACAGGTAGGTATATTGACGTGAATAGCAAGCGAAGGGTTAAAAAGGCATATTGATGGAGTAAAGGGTAAAACAAAACAGCAAACATCTCAAAATCATATGAAACAACAGTGAAATCTCTACAATAGTCACATACTGAATAAACATAAGAGCTCTTTGTCTCAGAGCATTATACACCCGAAGTATGTGCTGTCATTACATGCACAATGTTTATATAAGGTAAGGACCAAGATATAGTCTACTTTAAGTCTGAATGACCACTCAGCCGACTGTACATTTACTCCCCTGGTCATTGAGTCATTGGCCTACAATATTGAGCACTGCTAACATATGGCGCAATCATGCAGCTGCAGTACCGGCGAGTGACCCTCACAGGTACCCATTTTAACGTCTGGGTGGAGAGGAGGTGCAGGTGGGAGACACGGAAAAGCGTCTCTGAAATTTCCGGGAACGACAGGGATTTGAACCCCGGACCTCCGGACTGATAGTCAAGCATGTTACAACTAGACCACCGCACACCACAAAGGGGGCTCAATGGGGGAAAAAATAGTATTCTTCCACAATGTTTAAGGCCATGCAAACCATGTTATCAAGTTATCAAGAGGGCAATGTTATAATTTTAGTTAAAGGTCAATGTGACCTTGAACTTTGACCAACTCACCTCAAAATCAAAATCAATAGGGGTTACCTATTTGCCATGGCTAAGTATGCAGACAGCATACCTAATAGTTATCAAGTTATTGAGCAGACATGTTTTTTGAGTGAAGATCAATGTGACCTTGACCTTTGACCAACTGACTTCAAAATCAATAGGGGTCATCTTCTGACCATGACCAACCTTAGACAGCACACCTGATAGTTATCAAGTTATTGAGTAGACAAGACTTTTGAGTTGAAGGTCGTTTTGACCTTGACCTTTAAGCGACTGACCTCAAAATCGTTCGGGGTCATCTTCTTGCCATGAACAACCTCCTTACTAAGTATGAAGACAGCACACCCAGTACTTATCAAGTTATTGAGCAGACAAGATTTTTTAGTTGAAGGTCAATGTCATCTTCTGACCATGACCAACCTTAGACAGCACACCTGATAGTTATCAAGTTATACAGCAGACATTTTCGACGGACGGACAGACGGACAAGCGTCATACCATAATACAACCGAAGTTACCTTCGGGCGTATAAAAAGTAGGTGACTGCTTAATGCAGAATGTCAACACTGAGAAACAAAAAATGATTTTGAGATATTGAGAGCCCCCATCCTTTCTAAGCATGTGTAGATGTACTTGCTTGAAAAACTTTCAACCTCCCCAGAATACACTTGAAATAAATAGTTGTTCATGAGTCACAGGACATTTACATATGCAAAATATCTACATACCCTAATTACCCTAAGTATTCAGACAGAAAAACTAGTGCAGACCTTAAAGAAGCAGTTTGATAAGGATCTTCACTATTTGTTATCACATCAGTCTAATTTAAACTTGTCAAAATAGTGCCAAATTGAATGAGTCAGCTTAACAATGGAGAGAGGAGATTGGCTGTCTGGATACTTACAGTAGCTAGGCTCCTTAAATAACAAAATGTTGATCACATTAGAATGCATCAAAACAAATAAAAACTAGGTACAAATTGATTAAACAATCATATCAAATGCCTAGCTGTTGGAGTAGCAAGTGCGAGTTTTTTGCCAACTAAGTAAACATGACAAACAACTATTGATGCTCTGTACATTACTGAGCAAAAAATGGTGAGCTAGTAACAAAGATTTTTGCTCGTCTTACAAAATTATTACGGTGTGTGCTGAATTACTCTGATAATATTTCTACTTGAGAAGGTCTGATAAATTGACTAAATTAGTACAATTAAGAAATGAATGACGTGCTTCCGGTGTTCATGAGGTTATGCAACGCATAGCTTTACGAGCAAAGTTAGTGAAGCCCGAAGGGCTTCTTGTGAATCTTTGCTCGTAAAGCTATGCGTTGCATAACCCATGAACACCGGGAGCACGTCATTTATTTCTTATATTTATATTCCATTGTATTTCTTATATTTTAGAAATGAATGACGTGCTTCCGGTGTTCATGAGGTTATGCAACTTTCTTTTTAGAATAAGGTTATATAAGGACGTTGCAGGGCGAATGTAAATATGTTAGTATATTTGCAGGTTTCCTGATGCACATCATAGGTCTGAACAGCTTGGCAACAAGAAAAAAATCTTTACTTGATGAAGACTCAACCAAATATGAATATTAATGATCTAATTCATGTACTAAAATATCTATTTAATAACCAATTAATTGCTATGGCAAAAATAAAGAATCCTTAACAAATAAGGAAACAGAGCAGACAGATCATACACAAGCTGTTTTATCTAGGCCTACTCTATTTTTAAAGGCGTTAAAAAGGTGGCATCATTGAGCAAAGGTTTAAATATTGGCACATCAAATGAATTCCCTCTGCAGAATTTGTCACCTGCTATACATTCTTTGAATGGATTTCCTCCATTGTTTTTTTTTTAAAAAAAAAAGTGATCTGAGAGTGAATGAAACAATTTGGACTCTGATGAGACCCTGAGCTACTAGGCATCTCATTGGTGAGACCCTGAGTTACTAGGCATCTCATTGGCGAGACCCTGAGTTACTAGGCATCTCATTGGTGAGACCCTGAGTTACTAGGCATCTCATTGGCGAGACCCTGAGTTACTAGGCATCTCATTGGTGAGACCCTGAGTTACTAGGCATCTAATTCGTTGATACCTTGAATTACTAGGCATCTCAATGGTGAGACCCTGAGTTACTAGGCATGTCATTGACGAGACCCTGAGTTACCAGGTATCTCATTGGTGAGACCCTAAGTTACTAGGCTTCTCACTGATCAGACCCTGAGTTACTAGGCTTCTCGTTGATGAGACCCTGAGTTACAAGGCATCTCAATGGTGAGACCCTGAGTTACTAGGCATCTCCTTGATGAGAAACTGAGTTACTAAGCATCTCATTGGTGAGACCCTGAGTTACTAGGCATCTCATTGGTGATACCCTGAGTTACTAGGCATCTCATTGATGAGAAACTGAGTTACTAAGCATCTGATTGGTGAGACCCTGAGTTACTAGGCATCTCATTGGTGATATCCTGAGTTACTAGGCATCTAATTGGATGAGACCCTGAGGTATTAAGCATCTGCATCTCATTGGTGAGACCCTGAACATTGATGAGACCCTGAGTTACTAGGCATCTCATTGGGTGAGACCCTGATTTCCTAGGCATCTCATTGGCGAGACCCTGAGTCACTAGGCATCTCATTGACGAGACCCTGGGTTACTAGGTAGCTCATTGATGAGAAACTGAGTTACTAGGCTTCTCATTGGTTGAGACCTTGAGTTACTAGGCATCTCATTGGCAAGACCCTGAGTTACTTGGCTATCATTGATGAGACTCTGAGTTGCCAGATATCTCATTGGTTGAAACTTTGAGTTACTAGACATCTAACTGGATGAGACACTGAGTTACTAGGCATTTCATTTGTGAGACCCTGAGTTACTAGGCATCTCATTGGTGAAACCCGGAGTTACTAGGCTTCTCATTGATGAGACCCTGAATTATTAAGCATCTGCATCTCATTGGATGAGACCCTGAGTTACTAAGGCATCTCATTGATGAGAACGTGAGTTACTAGGCATCTCATTGGTGAGACTCTGAGTTACTAGGCATCTCATTGGTTAGCAACTGAGTTACTAGGCTTCGTATTGGTGAGACCCTGACTTACTAGGCTTCTCATTGATGAGACCCTGAATTACTATGCATTTCATTGGATGAGACCCTGAGTTACTAGGTTTCTCATTGAAGAGACCCTGGGTTACTAAGCATCTGCATCTCATGGGATGAGACCCTGCGTTACTAAGCATCTCATTGATGAGAACATGAGATACTACGCATCTCATTAGTGAGAATCTGAGTTACTAGGCATCTCATTGGTGAGAAACTCAGTTACTAGGCATCTCATTGGTGAGACCCTGAGTTACTTGGCATATCATTAATGAGACATTGAGTTACAAGGCATCGCATTGGTTGAGACCCTGAGTTACTAGACATCTCATTGTATGAGACCCTGAGTTACTAGGCATCTCATTGGTTGGTACCCTGAGTTACTACGCATCTCATTGGTTGAGCCCCTGAGTTACTAGGCATCTCATTGGTGAGTTCCTGAGATACTAAACTTCTGCATCTCATTGGATGAGACCCTGAGTTACTAGGCATCTCATAGGTGAGACACTGAGTTACTAGGCATCTAATTGGTGAGACACTGAGTTACTAGGCATCTCATTGGTGAGACCCTGAGTTACTAGGCATCTCATTGGTGAGACTCTGAGTTACTAGGCATCTCATTGATGAGACCCTGAGTTATTAAGCATCTCATTGGTGAGACTCTGAGTGACTAGGCATCTCATTGATGAGACCCTGAGTTATTAAGCATCTCATTGGTGAGACCCTGAGTTACTAGGCATCTCATTGGTGAGACCCTGAGTTACTAGGCATCTCATTGGCGAGACCCTGAGTTACTAGGCATCTCACTGATGAGACCCTGAGTTATTAAGCATCTCATTGGTGAGACTCTGAGTTACTAGGCATCTCATTGGTGAGATCCTGAGTTACTAGGCATCTCATTTGTGAGACCCTGAGTTATTAAGCATCTCATTTGTGAGACCCTGAGTTACTAGGCATCTAGCAAAGAGTTCATCCTTCACATGATAGTGCCACTTTTTGATGCCTTTACAAGCAGGTAAGACCCAGATCACTCTGCTCCTATAGAAGCTGTCTGATTAGGGTTTATTTGGTTTCCTGTGGACCAACATAGATTTTATTGTACAGTTTCTGCCTTGGCCAAAAATTTACTTTTATATAATATACAATGATTAAAATTCAAGTAATTAATACTGATTAAGTAATTACTGTTTCTTTACATGAATATTCTTCAAACAAAAGGGTTAAAGGAGCTGCAAACAGTGTAGATACAGACCAGCTGCCATTTCTGAGACGCAATATCTTATCTGATATCCTACAAATGTACATGAATGTCTAATGTTAGATGACCTCGATTAGACTGGTTTGGGTCTACACACTTTACTAATGTACATGAATGTCTAATGTTAGATGACCCCGATTAGACTGGTTTGGGTTTACACACTTTACTAATGTACATGAATGTCTAATGTTAGATGACCTCGATTAGACTGGTTTGGGTTTACACACTTTACTAATGTACATGAATGTCTAATGTTAGATGACCCCGATTAGACTGGTTTGGGTCTACACACTTTACTAATGTATGTGAATGTCTAATGTTAGATGACCTCGATTAGACTGGTTTGGGTTTACACACTTTACTAATGTACATGAATGTCTAATGTTAGATGACCCCGATTAGACTGGTTTGGGTCTACACACTTTACTAATGTATGTGAATGTCTAATGTTAGATGACCTCGATTAGACTGGTTTGGGTTTACACACTTTACTAATGTACATGAATTTCTAATGTTTTATAGATGACCCTGATTAGACTGGTTTGGGTCTACACACTTTACAAATGTATGTGAATATCTAATGTTAGATGACCCCGATTAGACTGGTTTGGGTCTACACCATTTACAAATGTATGTGAATATCTAATGTTAGATGACCCCGATTAGACTAGTTTGGGTCTACACACTTTATACAACCTTCAGCACACTTTTCTCATACTGCAGGTTGTAAAATGAAAAGGGACATGCTGTTATTTCATAATATATCGTATATCTGTACCTAAACAAATCTCTAACACAAAACCATGTGTACTCAAAATCAAAAGGAAATGTACTTTGGACCTATATATTTTAAAGCTTTATTTATTTGCCACCGAAAAGAAAAACTTTTACCTTGTAGTGCAATGGCAGGACCGTTGATAGGTGTGTCTTCAGACAACACAAACGTGTACGTGGAAAGCTGAAACTTTGGGCTGTTGTCATTTACATCCATCACATCAATTATCAACTGCAATACACAATTAGCCCTGTCACAGGAGGCAATTAACATCAATGTTTAATTAACCTCATAACATGCAAGGGAAATGTTACTCTATAGTTAGCTCACCACACAAATAAAACCAGTAAAAGCCCTGCTAGAAAAAAACACACAACATTAAATTTTCAAAACCAGACGTTTTGATAGCAAAATGCACATTTAAATTTTTAGAAGATAGGCTTTTAAAAGTAACCTGTCTAATAACATGCTTTTTTACCCAGGTATCTCATAACCAACAGAATAACACTGCTTGTACTATTTTCTAGATTACCTTGAACAACCTACTGACTACTGAACATGATAAAACGCATTTGCAAATCAATAATAACGCATAGCCACTTGTAATGTCTTGTTCCAAAACAAAATATTACACAGCCACTTGTAACGTCTAAAATTCAAACAAGATATTACAAAGCCACTTGTAATTTCTTGTTTGAAAACAAAATATTATTACGATATATATCGAGTACATACTGAACTAAAGCGCATATGAATATTACCTAAACTGAGCACTTGTAACATAGACGACATTCGTACCTTAACATCAAACTTTTGAAGATTAAGTAATTATTCTTAAGTTATTTCCAAACTCTACTAATTTTAATTAAACAAACTACTAACTTTTGTTGCAAATTTACCGACTTCTAGAATGCATCATTTACAGACTTCTAGAATGCATAATTTATAGCTGATTTGCCTTTAATTCAAGGATTTTGTACAAAGCATAGACCAATAGATTCTTTCAAGACTTTGATCCAGTATTGAAATTGTTATATTAATATATGACAATCACTCACATACTCAAAAGAAAATCAGACACTAAAACAGAATGCTTTATGTACTGAAGTCCCTTACATTTTTAATAGCATGAATTATGATTCCTTTGAGTGTTCTAAATGTTATCCTTGAATCCCTCAGCATTAACCCTTTCCTCCATAAATACACCTTTCTACACCTCTATAAAAGTCACTTTATGAAACCATTGTGATAAATAGAGCATTAATTTTGCTCCTCCTATAGGAGCAAATGGTCTTTTTATCACAATGGTTTCATACTACAAAATTCTAAAATTTTCCTTTTCTCTAGTTAATGCTCCTTTTCGGTAGATTTATTCAAAGTGGTTGGATATAAAAAAAATAGCCTATGGAGGAAAGGGTTAACGAAATAAAATTCAATTCAATTTTTATCACTTGTTGTCAGTTACAATTTTCAAAGTTAACCTTTCTTCCATTTCTATGCAAACATTCAGTGAGTGTGTGAACACTTTGGATCCTAATGAGCTGCAGAGTTACCCGGCCTCTCATCGAGGTCTAAACCTTTTTCATATACTGGCTTCTCATGCATTGGCCAAAAGGCAAAGACAAAAGCACCATGAAAACTGTATACCCGAAATAATGCCCACAACCAGATTGCCAACTCCATTTTTCAATAATATTTCCAAATAAAATTTCTTCCCATAGCATCTTCAGTCACTTAATAAAACCTATCAACCCTAGCAAGCAGAGAGATGATATAGCTCAATTATCAAGCTAGACAATCTCACACAACTAAGGCAGAACCTTCAGCACATCCATACTATTTGAAAAGGATAATCTCATTTCACTCATACAAAGCTGAAGTTTTGCATGTTTCAAAAAACTTTATCACTTCCATATATAAATCTTTTAATGCCTTTGCAAACAGAATAGACTCAGATCAAACGGTTTCTGCAGGAGCCGTCTGATCAGGGTCTGCTTTGTTTGCTTATGAAATAATAATAGATCTGATACCACAGTTTCTGTCATGGCCAAAGTACAATGTACCTGCATTCATGAGATTATAAACAAGAGTTGTCACAGGACAGCACGCTCAACTATTCTCAGGATTGTTAGTGTAAAAATACTTGATAGTGGACTAAAATAGTGTCCAATGATACTAGAAGCAAGTAATCAAAGTCTCAGTAAGTAAGACTTAAACAAAAAAGGCCAATAATTTCTCCTAAAATGCTTGACAGAGTTATGTACTATTGCCTACAGATGAAGCATGTGATGGTGAACGAGTGTTCCAAGTTTCAAAGCTTTATCTCAAAGGGTTATGTAAATCAATGGACTTTACCAAAAACCTTAACCAAAATTTATAAGTTAAAAGGGCCATAATTCTGTCAAAATCCTTGACAGAGTAATGTACTCTTGCCTACATATGAAGCTGGTGGTGATAAACAAGTGATCCAAATCTCAAAGCTTTATCTCAAAGTGTTATATAAATAAGTGGACTTTAACAAAAACCTTAACCAAAAAAGTTAAAAAGGGCCATAATTAGTTATGTACTCTTCCCTTAGAAGATGAAGTTGTGATGATGAACAAGTGTTTCAAGTTTTAAAGCTTTATCTCAAAGGGTTATGTAAATAAGTGGACTTTAACAAAAACATTAACCAAAAGTTCTAAGTTAAAAAGGGCCATAATTCTGTCAAAATGATTGACAGAGTTATGCACTCCTGTCTACAGTGTTCTAAGTTTTAAAGCTTTATTCCAAAGGGTAGAGGCAAAAAGTGGACTTTAACAAAAACCTTAACCAAGGTGTGACGTGGATGCGGACGCCGACGCCGGGCGAGTAGGATAGCTCCACTATTCTTAGAATAGTCGAGCTAAAAATCAGTTACTAAATATTCTTGATGCTATTATTTCTTACATGAATATTCATAAAGTAAATGGTTGACAAGTATGACTGGGTCGCAGAATACCAAGTTTGAAACAACCAGAAAGTCTATCACAGATCATGTGACATACCTTGGATGAACTGGCTAGGCCAGTGTCCACCTCTGTTGCTGTGACATTTAGTATATACTGGTTCGGGGGTTCCTCATAGTCCAAGTTCTGCAAGGTTTCCACATAGCCTTTGTTTGTTATGCTAAACAGACTGGATATTTTCCCATTCAGTTCTGTCAGATCAAAGGTTAGTTTATTCTTGAAAACATCCTGGAAACTCTTGGCTCGGATGACAAGTATATTTTTGTCCTCTCCCAAGATACTGAAGAAAATAAACCGGAAAGCCAATTTAATCGTTTACTTGCTAGATACGCTTTTACAGCCTTTGCAAACAGAACAGATCAGGCCAGAGCTGTTTGATCACGGTCTGCTCCGTTTGTCAACGGAATAATATAAATAGGATTCAACAATATCTATAATAGCAAAACACTCCTGCGCTCATATATTATTATTATTAAAATTCATCTAATTATTTTTTTCATGATGCCATTTCTTACATGAATATTCATCAGGTAAAAGGTAAAACACTTTTTGTGCTAAAAATTCACGTTAAGAAATATTGACATCATGAACCCTTACTACTGTCCATTTCAATAAACTTTGTCCCTCAATTTGAATCGAGAATTATTTTTAATTTCGAGTCAGAATGAACTTAAATCTACTTCATTTGATCGCATCGTTTTTCATAACTCCCATACTAAATTCCCCCCTATGCCATGCAGTATAAAGGAAGAAAATGCCGAAAATGCATTTTCTACATGCTAATAATTCGAGAGCTGTTTCTTTGCAAATGGCCGCCACATAATTATGACATAAACTAATATTATTAGTTATACAGATCATTGGTGGGGTATCTAATTTTTTATTCCCTGCTGAGGAAAATCATGTTGCCCAAGCCTTTAGACAAGGGCTACATGTATTTTCCTCAGCAGGGAATAACAAGATTGCCATGATGGCCCTTATATTGCTCACCAGACAATCAGAGGAGAAGATATTCAAAGTTTTCACTATATACACATGTATTTCTAAAGAAAACTGGCCACTCCTGGGGTGGGGCCAATTTTGACCCAAGGCCTATAATTTATATAACTTTTGTAGAGGACCTGAACATGATGCTATGTGCCAAATATGAAAGCTGAGACTGTTACCTCTCAGTATCAGGAGAAGATTTTTCAAAGTTTTCACTATATATATAGTTTCAGGGGAGAAGATTTTCAAAGTTTACACTATAATATTATATTTCTATTGAAAAATGCCCACCCCTGGGGTGGGGCCAATTTTGACCCCAGGGCCATAATTTATATAAATTTTGTACAGGACCTGAACATGATGCTATGTGCCAAATATTAAAGCTGAGAACCTTCCAGTTTCAGAGGAGAAGATTTTCAAAGTTTTCAATACAGTAAAACGGCGATAATCCGAGGAGCGATTTTCCGAGTATACGGTCTAATCCGAGGAAATTTGTATGGTCCAGACATGAAATCTATTATTTCAATACAACTATGTACCGTGTAATCCGAGTCTCGATAATCCGATTTTTCGAGCACGCTTCTCAGTCCAGGGCTCTAGAAATTTTCAAATCCCAACCGGTCCAGCCGAGAAACGGACATTAGCCACCCGGACATTTGCCCCACCATTTTTCGATGAGCGGACATTAGCCCCTCATTATATGTCCACTGGTAGTATGTTTGAATATGTGCCATTTGTCCGCTTATGGTTTGTTTGTAATAAAATGACAGCATTAAATCTCGAAATTTGTGAAAACTAATGACAGTTGACATTCGCGAAAACTAATGACATTTCAAGTCGGCATGCGTGACAGTTTTGAAGGCTTTGAATGAGAAGCAAGGAAACTAGCTTACATGATTGGTAATTATTATTTAGCTTATGATGCATACGTATTTCTCATCAGATAAACGAAAGGCACTACTCAGAATTGTATTTCTCTTCACTGACTTCAGTACAATAAATGGAGCTCTTTAAATGTGGAGTCTCGAAAATAGGTCAACCTTTAACTTGAATCAAGCACAGGGGACCGTCCCAATGAAGTATGAACCTGGACAGAAAATAATGTATGAACACTAGATATATAGGGACCGTCACAATGAAGTATGAACCTGGACAGAAAACAAGAGGGCCATGATGGCCCTGAAATCGCTCACCAGAGGGAAAGATTTTTAAAGTTTCAACTACATGTATGTTTCTAAACAAAACTGGACACCTGTTTTGTGGGGTGTTATTTGACCCTTTCTCTGTATAATTATAATGGCAAGCTTTCTGGGATGATTTGCTTTATTATAAATATTTTCTAAGTCCAATACCGAACGTTTACCGACCGTTAACTTGGAAAGCATATATCGCACAAAAAATATGTGGAAAAGTTTCATTTTCCATTACATATTACTACGCATAACCTAACAACTCCTTGATATATTGCGTATTTAGAAACGAACGACAACCCTTGTAGAGCACGTTTCGTAACAAAACCAGTTCACACCTGAACGTTTCGAACCCCTTCAGAATTAGAGTACTGATGATTGTTTCAAAGCAGAAATTGTATAAAAATCGCGATTTCAACAATTTATACAAACGGAATTCTTATGGAAATGGAAAATTAAAACTTGTTAAGAATAACTGGTGATAATAACCATTGTGATAAATAGAGCATTTGCCTTTGTGATAAATAGAGCTTTTGCTCCTTAAGAGTAAATGCACTATTTTTTACAATGGTTTCAAATCTACACGATTCTGAAATTTTCCTTTTCTCTAATTAACCCTTTTCCTCATATAAACATGTTTTCACGCATTTGCAAACAGAGTAGACCCAGATTTACCTCTTTGAATAAGCAGACAACATTTCTAACATATGACAACCCTATCACAGCTTAGCAGGACTTAACCAAAATTAGCACACAGTTTGAACTCAGATCTGACACATACCGGTATGTAACTTTATATGTGGTTTGTATATGAGTTAATTTACTCCTATGGAGCAAATGCTCTATTTATCACAATGGTTTGAAATCTACACAATTCTGAAATTTTCATCTTCTCTAATTAATGCTCCTTATCAGTAGATTTATTCAAAGAGGTAGGATCTGAAAAAAGCCTTTGTGATAAATAGAGCATTTGCTAATCATTGTGATAAATAGAGCAAAAGCTCCATAGGAGTAAATGTTCTATTTATCACAAAAGTTTCAAATCTACACAATTCTGAAATTTTCCTTTTCTATAATTAATGCTCCTTATCAGTAGATTTATTCAAAGCGGTAGGATCTGAAAAAAGCCTTTGTGATAAATAGAGCATTTGCTCCATAGGAGTAAATGCTCTATTTATCACAATGGTTTCAAATCTACACAATTCCGAAATTTTCCTTTTCTCTAATTAATGCTCCTTATCAGTAGATTTATTCAAAGAGGTATAATAGTCACTTTATGAAACCATTGTGATAAATAGAGCATTTGCCTTTGTGATAAATAGAGCATTTGCTCCTTAAGAGTCAATGCACTATTTATGACAATGGTTTCAAATCTAAACAATTCTGAAATTTTCCTTTTCTCTAATTAACCCTTTTCCTCATATACATTTGCAAATAAGAGTAGACCCAGATTTACCTCTTTGAATAAGCAGACAACATTTCTAACAGATGACAACCCTATCACTGCTTAGCATGACTTGACCAAAATTAGCACACAGTTTGGATTCTGATCTGACACAGACCGGTATGTAACTTTATATGTGGTTTGTATATGAGTTAATTTACTCCTATAGAGCAAATGCTCTATTTATCACAATGGTTTGAAATCTATACAATTCTGAAATTTTCCTTATTAGTAGATTTATTCAAAGAGGTAGGATCTGAAAAAAGCCTTTGTGATAAATAGAGCATTTGCTAACCATTGTGATAAATAGAGCAAAAGCTCCATAGGAGTAAATGTTCTATTTGTCACAATGGTGTCAAATCTACACAATTCTGAAATTTTCCTTTTCTATAATTAATGCTCCTTATCAGTAGATTTATTCAAAGAGGTAGGATCTGAAAAAAGCCTTTGTGATAAATAGAGCATTTGCTCCATAGGTGTAAATGCTCTATTTATCACCATGGTTTCAAATCTACACAATTCTGAAATTTTCCTTTTCTCTAATTAATGCTCCTTATCAGTAGATTTATTCAAAGAGGTAAAATAGTCACTTTATGAAACCATTGTGATAAATAGAGCATTTTCTCCATAGGAGTAAATGCTCTATTTATCACAATGGTTTCAAATCTACACAATTCTGAAATTTTTCAAGAGGCAGATTCTGAAAATATCCTATGAGGGAATGGGTTAAAAAACAGTGTGAGCAAACAGAGACTAATTCTGAAGCAGACAACTCTATCAACTTGATAGAGTTTTGACCAGGAACTTGACCTATTCAGTGATTATGCAACACAGATGGAGTGACCTCAATCCCTCTAGTTCAGAGGAACCTTTATAGTGTAAAATAATATTTTAAAGTATAACCAACAGGGCAGGGCCAATTTTAACCTCAGAACTATGATATTTACCAATGTCAATAAGGAATACTAAGTAAATCTATACACCAAATATCTAAGCTCTGTGACATGTAGTTTTTGACAAAAAGATTTTTGAAGTTTTCCCCATGCCTAACCTAAGTGAGCCCAGCATTCTGCTACTTGTACAGAAAACAACAGTCAGCTAGAAAAAACTGGCCACCCCTTGGGCCGTGGCGGGGCCAATTTTGACCCCAGGGGCATTATTTATATAACTTTTGTAGAGGACCTATAGGTGATGCTATGTGCCAAAGATGAAAGCTGAGAACCCTGTAGATTCAGAGGAGAAGACTTTCAAAGTTCAAATTGTTGACGCCGGACGACAGACATCAGGCGATCACAAAAGCTCACCCTGAGCACTTTGTGCTCTGGTGAGCTAAAAATGTATGAACACTAGATATAATTATAGTCTATATATCTCGTGATCATACATTTTTTTCTGCCCAGGTCCATACTTCATTGTGGCGGTCCCCCGTGGAATCATCCGGACATTTTGTTGACTTTTTGTTATGATTCTTCAAGTAAATTGTGTTGCTGATGTATATCAAGAGAGTATTTGCTCATAAAAACCTGATACCAAAATGTTATGTGTCAGTGACATTTCAGCCTTGATTACAGATCTATTTCTTTAGATAAACATATCCTTCTTTTTAAATACAAAAAAAATAGAGTAGCCTTAATATACGGACTGTTACAGTAATTAAATAAACAAACATAATTAGGCGACATTTCATTAATTTACTACGGACCGTTTGTTACCAGGTAAAATGTTGGTAATTACGACATCAATGCCAATTACTGCATAAACAATTAGAACTGTCTATTAGGCATAAGAAATAGATGAAGTGCACAATGCCTAGCACGTCTTATCAATATTACATGGCTCAGTGGCTAGCTGCAAGAGGTAAGTATGTCAAGACCGACTGGCCCATAATCCTGACCCCAGGCATTTAATCCCTTGACACGTTTATGATAGGGCACTTACGAATTGCAACATTTAGCTAATAGACCGATGATTCTAATTAGATACGTGTAGTCTGCTTGAAATTTTGGGACCGATTTTTTTTCAAATTCTGTCGTACAAACCGGTCTGAGAAGTCAAAAATCGGTCCAGACCGGCGATTTTCCGGATTTCTAGAGCCCTGTCTCAGTCCCTTCAATCAATTGATTCATTAATTTACCTGCATAATCCGAGCATGCATCGCGGACACTTCGAAGTCAATTTATCACACCTCCATTGTTGATGCCTCGTGACCCCGTGTGCCCCCAGCAAATAGAGGTGCCACTGTGTTAGTTTGCTACTATGTGTGAATAACACCGGGTCCAACAGTATACATGTATGTAGGCAGTAATTGTGAGCGCATAATTGTGTATAATGCATCGATTCTTTACTTATATAAGTGATAACGGTAAACACCATTCACAGCCGAGACCAAAGTTTCACTGTAGTTTGCTCCGTTCAACGGACCCTTCACAATAAACCCAAATTTGGTTTCAAACTATTAGACATAGAACAGTCGTAGCTTCTAACCTCATACTTATGGATTTTAGTTTGCCTAAGTTTCCATTAATCGACATTTCATTTTAGTTTTGGATGTTAAAAAACAACATCTCTTCGCTCCCGTACTGTTTCGTGATAAGAAAAATCAGGGCGAGTTGAATTAATTAATAATCGGAACACTCGGTGTTATTCGTATGAAATACTCTATAAAGATTGTTTACTCTCGTAATAAGCGTTTGGTTGAACGAGACTTTTCTAAAAATACGCAAATATATCAATTTATCTGTTAAGCATTCTGTAGGCAAAACACACAGGTATGTGCATACATTGTACGATATATTTGATACGTTGAATCCACAAAGTATGAATTCATGGATAATCCGAAGGTAGCGGTAATCCGAGCATTTTCTCAGTTCCCGACAGTCCTCGGATTATCGCCATTTTACTGTATATGTTTCTATTGAAAACTCACCACCCCTGAGGCGGGGCCAATTTTGACCCCAGGGGCATAATTTATATACATTTTGTAGAGGGCCTGAAGATGATGGTACATGCCAAAAATGAAAGCTGAGAACCCTGTAGATTCAGAGGAGAAGATTTTTAAAGGTTCAAATTGCTGACGACCGACGACGCACAATGCACGACGCACTACGCACGCCGACGGACATCAGGCGATCACAAAAGCTTACCCTGAGCACTTTGTGCTCTGGTGAGCTAAAATGTCAGATACCCCGCCAATGATCTATATAACGATTTTATTATACTGCAAACTTTACTATATGTAGCAGTTAATTAGCTTTGATAATGTAGGCGTTGTTTTGCTTGCCTTCAGGGGCCTCATACCGTGAGGTACGGGCTTATATCACTCTGTAACTCTAGTTTACAGTGTAATATAACCTGCTTATTACATCTGTGAATAGAAAGGGATCTTCCAAGTGCGTTAATTTCTCAAAGGATTGAAGGAATCAGACATTGATAAAACTTTCAGCAGATCAGACATTAAACAGACACTATTTTTTAGCATGAGAATGGTTAAACTTAATTGAGGGAATGGCGCAATTCCGACGTCATTTGGATGATGTCAAAATGACGGTTTTATAATATTCAAACAAGAGGGCCATGATATCTCTCACCAGACAATAAGAGAAGATTTTCTAAGTTTTCACTATGTTTTATTGAAAACTGACCAACCCTCGCTTGAACCCAGGTTATTAGTATAGTTTTATTCATATAACTTTTGTAGAGGACTTCAAAATGATGCCATGTGCCAAATATGAAATCTGAGAACCTTCCAGTTTCAGGAGAAGATTTTCAAAGTTTTCACAATAATAATGTTTCTATATAACACAAGGCCAAAAACTCCAAAACCTACTATATCTTAGCTAACCGAGGCCCAATGAGCAATAGGCACATTCCTGAGCAATACATGTATGCTAAAACTAGCCACTGGTCAAGCAACCAAACTTATTTGACTAGACAGCTATACTCCAGTTTCAGATCAACCAAGATCGGTGTTTTATACTTAGAAATGTTATAGATATATCATGAACAAGAGAGTCATCATGGGTGACAAATGCTCCCAATGTGTTTGACACCGAAATGCATTTTGGCGGAAAAACAATACAATGTAATGCAGGTGTAACATGAAATTTTGATGCTGTTAAAATTGGCACAGGAGTCAGTTCTTAACATTAACAAGAGGGCCATGAGGCCCTAAGCGCTCACCTGAGATAACCCCAGGGGCGGGGCCATTTTTGACCACAAGAAATCATGTGTACAACCTTGGTAGAGAACCACTAGGCAAAGCAGTATGCCATTAATTAAAGGTCTAAGCCTTATGGTTTCAGAGAAAAATAATATTTTATATTTTACCCATGAAAAACTGATAAGCCCTGAGGCAGGGCCAAGTTTCGCCCAGTGGTCAGGGTCGTAAGTTAAATTTTTTTGGCAGAGGACCACAAGCCACAGCTACATATTTGTAGAGGACCATTAGATCAGGTTACATACCAAATATCAATGGTCTAGGCCTAACAGTTTCAGTAGATTTTTAAAGATTTTTCAATGAAAAACTGATAAGCCCGGCGGTCATAATTTGAACAATATTTGTAGAGGACCATAAGATCATGCTACATACCAAATATCAAAGGTCTAGGCCTTACAGTTTGAGAGAAGA